>JAWNPS010000132.1:0-19489 GCA_035047385.1 Drosophila tripunctata | reverse complement strand
TTTTTGAGTCATATCGACGCGTTGAGCCTTGTCGTGAATTTTTGGCAGCTTTAACAGGATTAGATGCCTGCGGAGCACGAGTCCTGATGGTGATAATGCTGATGATGTTGCTTCTCTGTTCTATTTCAAAGCAATGTAAATTAAGAAAAGAATAATTTAATCTAATTTAAATCAAAATCAAACACTTTAAAAAAATTTAAAAATAGTTCAAATGAGCAAAGTGCAGTTTACTAAAACAGAAATCTTATAGAAAAGAAAATTAAAATTCATTTGTATTTTTTTTATTTTAAAAATAATTTTTCCGCTAAAAATAAACATAAATTGGCAATATTTAAATTTGTTTCTGAATTCACCAATTGTTAAAGATTTGAATTCTCGCTTTTCTCACTTTAAGAGCCACAATAAAGACTCCTATTGATAAAGTGGAACTTTGTATACTTCACTGACTCCGCTTTGTTCTCCGGTTTACGCTTTCGCCCATAAATTATAATGCCCAAAACAATGAAATATACTACAATATATACATACTATATCTGTGTATTGTATAGTCGTAGATAGAGCAGAGTCAGGTATTTGTAATTGGGTCACTTTTTGAATTGTTTCGCCGTTTGTTTTATCGCCCACAAACAAGCAAAACAGAAGTGCCACTAATTTTAAGCAGACAATGAACAATAGTAACAGCCAAAAAAAAAAAAACCATAAAAAAGGACAAAGGAAGAAAAACTGTTGCATAAAATTGAGAGAATTTGGTTGTAAAAAAAACTTCATTAAAATTGGCATAAAAGTGAATTGCACTCGGTCCACTGCATCCTGTAAATATTAATGAGATTGTAGCTTTAGTAACAAGTGTTGAGAGCTGGATACAAAAAAAAATGCGCATAACTAATTGAGTTTTTTAAGCCAATTTGGTTGACCAACATTGCTATTGTCTTTTTTTCCAGGCTAAGAGTTGAATATGCTCTGCATTTCGTTTGCTTTTTTATTAGCTTGACCTGGTTTCTTTTCACTCAGTAAGAGATTGTTGGAATTGAAGTCAAATAAAAACGCAATAAATAAACTTTGGTTTATAGATATAATGAATATTTTATTTACCACTTTAAAATATTTATTCACTTTAAAACTGTGAAATTTTGAAAATCCCTTCATAATTTATCTGAACACCTAACTATTTGTCACATAATTATAAATCTTTACTTTGATTATGTTCTCGCATTCCTTTTCCCTTTTCACCCCTATATTTGCAATGTTATCTTCCTGGGTATTTTAGCATATAATTGACATGCTTGAAAATCAAAGGCACTTAACCCTTTGGAAACTCATAAATAGCTGGCAAATATTTTGGAAAATGGCTTGCAAATGGCATTTGGAAAACTGTTAACGGCTTCAAAGCCACAAAATTTTGACACTTGCCCTCTGGCATTTGGGATCGTTTTTCCACTTGCTGCAAATCAAAGCGGGCAACTGAATTTCGGAAAAGTATTTTCCACTAACAAGCAAAAGTTTTATTTTTTTTTTTTTGTTTGTGTGCATTCCTTCAGTGCGCCTTGAGGTATGCTATTAAATGTTGAATGCTAAACAAAACAAGATTTCTGAATTTTCAGTGAATTCTTATCGCGTTTCATTTATTATGCAAAGTTTAGTTTTTTTTTACTTTTTAACCTCTGCGGGGTATGCTGGTTCTTTAAACTTCTATAACTTTGCTGAAAATGCAGTGATTGTCGAACGGAATACCATTTTACGCTATATTTTATCACATAATTATTTCTGCATTTAAAATTCAAACATTTTAAGAATTTGATTTTTTTCTAAAATTTTCCAATTTTTGCATACCTACCCCTTTACATTTTTTCAAAAAATGAAAAAAAATTTTTTTTAATTTTGTTTCCAAAAACTATTCCAATCGATTAAAATTTTTGCGCAGGTTAAGAATATATATACTTTATGAGCTCGATTTTTAGGATTTCACCGATTTTAATTCATTTAATCAAAAATCAAAGGCAGAGGGTATTATACGGCCGGACGTGCTCGACTGAACATTTCTTTCGGGTTTTTTGTTATGGAAATTTTTGTTTTGTGAAAATTTCTCAATTGCTGCACAGCAAAAGAGAGTGAGGGAAGGTAGCAATTTGAGGAGGGAAGGAGTTAATCAAAAGCGACATTTATCAAATTTGCACGCAACACGGCGGTCAGACATGCAAACTCCATATTTGTGGGCGGCATGGGCGTGGCTTTGCGCTTGTTGCATGCGTGGCAAATTAGCGCTCAGCATTTTGACTGACGGCTGAGTGGTGCAACTATAAATTCTTTGAATACTTTAAAGTTTTTATTTTTGCCAACAACTTTGGTGCGAGCTCATCATGCACGATTCCATCCGGGTTTTTCGGTATTTTTGGCTTGGATTTGCGTCTAGACAAGTCGATTCGGCTTTTTAGTCCCGTACGAACCGTAAGTGCTTCTGGATTTTTGGGAAAATCCTTTGCTGCTTTTGGTCCTTGCATGTCCTATTTAGATGGAGATTTGGCCGCAGTCGACACAGCTTTGTCGAGCTCAATATTGCGCGACGAACACGGTCTGCATTTGTAATAAGCTCCTGGCGTTGCATGCGGCATGTGGCGTAAAGCTGTGGGGATTTTTTTCTTTAACCAAACTATTTGGTTAGAAAATATACTTGATTAAAGCCAGAAAAGAATCTCTACAAAAGCGACTTATGCAAATAGTTGGGTATAATATTAGTTTAGTATGCAGCTTGGAGATAATTTCGTATTCGTTGTGTTGACTGATTAACAGATATTTAACTTGTCAACTAGATTCAGCCAGTATAGATCTCTTTGGTATCAATCCAAGGCTTGATTAGCAAAAAATTACCATTAAATAATTCAACTATTTCTTCCATCAGCTCTCAATACAATTAGGCCAAAAACAAGCAGTCTACTATGATTAGCCAGGTTTCGAACTGGTATTTAATTCATCGCATTAAACACCATTCGACAGTCGATAATCAATAGGAATCAATGTGCCAATGAACTCGTCAATGAACTCGTTATCGACACTAATGGAACGTTTGCCACATGCAACGCGATGCTACGCGTCGCGACGTGACGTTGCAATCACGCAAGCCCAACCAACAATAATATTCCAAGTGGCAGCTAATCCATGGCTTTTAGTTTGTGTTTTTTGGCACAAAATGATTACAATAATTTTATGTATTTTTCGAAAACAACAAAAAGGTTTTTATATATATAGCACATTTATGCATATTTTGGGGTCACGCACACAAGCACAGCAGAAGCAACCGAAAAGCGGAAACGGAATTGATTATCGGCGCTACCGAAACCGGTTGGCAACCCTGCTGCTGTTTATCGGGGGAGTTTGTCGGCTGCTTTTTATCTGTTTGCGTGCCGCTTTGCCGTTTGCTTGTTTGCCTGTTTTGAATTCGAAAAACAAATTATGAAATTTAATGACTTCATTATTAAATTGACTAAATATTTTCAACAATTTTCCAGCAAGCTTTGCCTTTAAGTTGTTCCACCTTAGTAAATGTAGCCAACACATGTAATTCTTATCAAAATTTTCAGAGCGTAAACGTTGCCGAGTAAAATATTTAGTAAAAAATCGTTTATTCGAGGTCTGAAAATGGCTGAAAAGAATGCGTAAGCTTTGGGTTATATAGGGGAGATATATAAAATGATAAATAAATAAATTTTATGCACAGAACTCGGCCAAATCCTGGCTTACAGTTTAGCTCAGCAGCTGGAACACCGGAAACGAAGCGGAAAATGCTGCTGTTTAGGCAACTGCTAAAGCAAGAACTGCATAGGGATAATAACAGACCTCGAAGAAATGCAACAGTCAGATATCGGAGTAGACAAGAACTGTAATAGCCATAAGCAGCTCAGAAATTTATTGATATGTGTACTTGAAACTAGTTAGGCGACTGCTGCTGCGTTTTAAAAACATTTTTTTTTTCGGACAGAAAACTTGTTTTAATAAATGTGCAATTGTTTAAAATATTGTAGTGAAATTGTATTTTTTTCTGGAATGGCAGTTATTTTTTGTTACAATTGCTGCGGTTTCAACGGTTTATAATAAAGTGGCAGTTTGCCAGACAGACAAAACAAACAGCTAGAAAAATATCTGAGGTATTTCCAGCCAAATGGTGCACAGCCTTTTTTAATTGCCGTCAAGCGCCAACTGTTACTGTTTTTGAACTCTGTAACTTTTGTGTATTTATGCAAATTTTGTTGCTTTTGTTGCACACCACTTTGGAGTGGAATGAGAGATTGGCTGCAACAATATTTGTCGCTAAATTGGCAAAACTTTGACAGTTTAGAGCGAAGCGAAGAGTCGACAAATATTTTGATGGCTGTGTAAATAAAATGAAATTGTTCTGACAATTGTTTGTCATAGCGTGTTTTGTCAAATGTTACAAAAATATTAGATTGGAATTTTTTCACATTTCTACTGCCTGTTTTTTTTGTGCTTTCATAGTTGTATTTTTAGCCAGCTAATTGAACTACAAATGGGAGTTGAAATCGTGCCCAGAGCAATTGTTGGGCCAATTTAACAGGAAAGTTTTACACAACTTTGGTCATTTGTGGCCAGATATTATGATGACAATGAGAAGTTAGTGTTGTGTGAGAAATATGCGAATACACGTACATTGCGCATACGCCATATATAAAGCACAATAATCGATTATTTTAGTAGAACATGTATTTATAATTAGCCCAAAAGTGTGTGGTACAGAAAATAATTCGAATTTAAAAGCGATATTAACGTCTTATGGTAAATGTGTTGAAATTATAGCTGGTTATCGGTTCATTTGGCGTGAAAATGGCCTTTTCAATAATTGAACGTGGACTGCCCTTGTGCTGCAGCCACAGTTTCCTATAGAGGTAAAAAGTTTAGTTTAGTTTGTTTTTTTTTTGCTAATACAGCTGCAGCTTACATTTCAGATATCATATCCTGTGGTCCTTCGAGTATGCCTTTCACAGTGCCATCTTGTGTGTTCATGCACCAGCCATTTAGGCCCAGTTCCTTGGCCTTATTAAGCGTATGCTTCCGAAAATATACACCTTATAAATAGAAATTGTATTTAAAAGAGACTGCTATATGTAGTTTATATTAAACTAACCTTGCACACGTCCAAATATTTCAAACATGGAGCTGTAGATCTTTTTGGAATACACAACTTCATTGCCAGGTATATTGGTAGTTAATTTTGTTAGAACCGGTTCAGCTTGCGTGGATTTTGTTGCTTTAATTTTGCTACTCATTGTGTTGCTCGATTTGTTTTTTCTCTCCAAATAAATAAATATTCAATGTAGTAAAATTAGTTCCAAAGCTGTCGACGAACTGTTAGTAAATGAATGTGAATTGAAAAATGTAATAATAAGCAGTGTAGTAGGAGCTTAACTAGGTAGGCTTGTAGTTTATGAGAGAGTTTTTGAAACGAACTATACAGATTGGAAACATACTCTATATTGGTTCAGCAGATCAGCTGATTTTGCATTATGCCCATCTCTATCGCACTATCGCTGTCTGCTTTGCAAAAATGTCTGCCTTGGCCATTTTAGACTGCTTCACTTTAGCGCTTCCGGTTCGTTAAATTTAAACGACGAAGCTGCTGGGCACAGAGCAGAAGAGCAACTGGGTACACGACAGAGAAGGAGAGAGGGGTGTGTGTGTGTTTGTGTGCGTGTAATGATGGAAGGACACCACTTGGAAACTTCAATAAAATGTTTGATGCTGCAGGCAAACTGACATTTTCCATTAAGTGCAGACAGCTGGCAATGCTGAGAAAAATGGGGAGACTTAATATTTTGGCCAAGTTGTTTGATAGCAAATTATGTGCTGCTGCTGTTTATAGCCAGCTTTTAGGCCAACAAACGCGCTGCACATTAATTAAAGCCAAGTAAAAGAGGACAACTCCAGTTTAAACAGCAGCCACGCTTGAAGTTGTTAAGAAACGATTTTGGCAAAGTGTTTCTTTTTGGCCAAACATCAAAGTGTCATCAACAGGCTGCACTTCCGCTGCGCTGACACAAGGCGTAAGGACATGGACAAGGACAAGGACAGTGGCGTTGACAACGCCATGACATCCTGATTGTAGTCTCTCTCCTTTCTTTTCGTGCTCTTTCTTTGCCAAGTGTCCTTATCATTTTGCGACAAATTCGCCGACAACTTTACTACAATAATATTTATTTTGAAAATATGCTCGAGTGCGCCTTGTGGTGGCGGTGGTGCAGTGCAGCGGTGGTTTGATGCTGCCTTGCTGCTTTGAAGTGTTGCCAGTGTGCAAAAGTAATCAAAATATTGTGTCAGCTTCAGTTGCAGTGCCGAAAACTGTAACGACACTTCCTTCACGCTAACAGTTGCTTTTGTGGTCGTCGATATGTTTAAAGTGCTTTTGGCCAAATTGGCAAAGAAGAGCAAATTGAGTTGAATAAAGTTAGTTTGGGCACAGTGAGGGCTCTTTAAATGTAACACATATTGCTGGCAGGCAATTTTCAAATATCAGACTCTGTTTTCTTCTACACTTGCCAAAAGTTTCACTCCTTTACTTGCCACCATTTTCTTTTTGTCCCTCTCTCTCTCTCTCTCTACACTCTTCTCTAAACGTATAAAATTGACATTTATGCAATTTGATTTTCTACCGCACAGCAAATTAAATTTGCTCAGTTTGCTACTCCCCAAAAAGTATGCTATGTTTTTTGCTCGCAGCCATTTGTGTTGGTGTATGTGTGCGATGTTTTCAAACAATTTCACGTTGAAATTTGTTACAAATTGCAGCTACAATGAAAATTTGCATAAAATTTCCATATGCGTTTTGTGTTATCCCCAGCCTGATTCTCATTTCGCTTTCGCTTACATATCGCCAAATGATTTGCATAAAAATGCCGCCTCACTGACAAATTTTACATATCGCTGCAAAATTTATGAACTCTTGAAATTATTTTCGCTTTTTATGGACTTTTTTTTTAACTCTCCAACTCTCTTTTCTCGGTTTTGAATCCCGCGAGTCGCATAAAATTTGTATTTGCAGTTTCTTTGGGCCTTTTGCTGAGGGTTGTCCAGCAGACAGGTGTTAACGTGTCCAAAGCCTCCATTTGCATTCCACCCAATGCTAGAGCTGGGTGGGGTGGGGAGAGATTAAATAAGCAATTCTCCTTCCAATGCTGGGCGACTTAATTTATTTGCGCTGTCTAAAAACGCCAAACGAGCCTCTCAACCAATTTTCATTAAAGCACATAAATTGTTGTTTATGATGCTCCTGCCCTCAGGACATTTGGGCCCAGGACGACTCTGTGAGGACAACGGCAATAAGAGTGGCTGCATTTGGGGTTTCTCTGCAGACATTGTCCGTCCTTCCCTTTGTCCAGAACTTCACTTCATTTTATATTCATGGGCGCGAAATTCACAAAAACTCCTTTTTTGCCTGTTCACTTTTTCCTATTCGTTAATAAACTTTGGCAATTATCTTTGCTGCCTGTTGCTCTAGTGCCGGGGATTTGCAATTTTCTGGGTGTGTTTTGGGTGTTTATTAGGGTGTGTGTGCAGTAGAGATGTGCAATAATTGGAATACTAGCGTTGAACATGTTCCTTAAAGTTTATAGCTTTAAATTCAGTAAAGTCAAAAGCTTAGATAATCGATAGACAAGCTGAAACTTGTCTACAGTTTGGCTTATGCCGCACATGACTATCAGATTCAGTCGGCAGAATCCACATTAATTTCATAAGTGCAAAATATGTGGTTGGGGAGAAGTGCGACATATAAGACCTGCCTTACTATAATTGCATTACACGTGGCTGTCACAAATGAAAAACCACACAGGAAAAACAGAAAATAAAAGAAGAAAAGTGGATGAAACAGCAGCTGTCATAAAACCAAAAACCAGCAAAACCGAAAAAAAAAAAATAAAAAGCACCCACCTAGCGAGCGGGGAAAACCGCATAGACCACAAGTTCTTTTCAGCTCAAATGCGAAAATGTCTTGTCAGGCGACTTTTCATATTTTCCTGTGCGGAATCCTGAAAGTTTTCACCATGTCGCCGACACAGTGCGATGGCAAATCCTTTTTCTTAACCTTCAACAAACCGTACACATACTTCAAGTGTGCTTAAAGCCCCTTCGACCCTGGCGAAATGCGCCTCCAAAGCCCCTTTCCTCTACAAGGTTTGATGTGGTCTACGAGTACGAAACACAAATCACCAAAGCACCAACGTCTGGAATTTATGCGCCTTCTTAGAAGCTGTCCCTCTTTGCCAGTGTGTGTGTGTGTGCATGTGTGTGATCTCTGTGATTTGGTGGCAACCCTGGCCTGCCCAGAGCCTTCAAGTCCTAAGCTGACACTGATGTACGCCATTTTACGTGTGGGCGTCGGAAATAAACGAGCATTTCTGGTGCGAGGCATTCAAGCGAAAATTGAGTGGATAGAGAGCTGCGAAAAACCTGAAACATGTAACATGGCTAGCCCATTAGCTCTTGAAATTTTCATTTCTTTTTCAGTTCTCCACTTTTTTTCTCTTTCTTTTTTGCCTTCAGCTTTCGTCACAAACTGTGTAAATATTTTTACAAATTATTTTACGCTTGAATGAAATGAATCGAGAACCGGTAGCGGAAATCACTTATGACATTTTCGATCTATTGATTTTTTATGGTTCAGTAATTTTTTTTTTTCGGGTTAGATAATGATTTGACAGAATGCTCAGAGTTGGAACTTATGAACGTAAGAGTTTCTATGAATTGATTTTTGTATACAAAATTTGTTAAAAATTAGTTGAGAGGCACTAAAAAAATATTAGCCAAACTCGCACTGAAATTGTACAACCAGTATCAGGCTTTATATTGAAAAAGCTTCTTATTTTCTTCATAAAGTAAATCTACTGTCTTTAAGTACTAAACTTAGCTATATAACTTGTTAAACCAACAAATCGCTAGCAAATTTGTCTCAAACTCTAAACCTATCAATTGAAACTCGCTTAGCACTAGTTTAATCAATGCCTACTTAGAATGGCTTTTAGTGCAACAACTTCGAGTTGAATTATGCTTGTGCTCAGATTCACTTAACTTTGTTTGAGGATTCCCAGAGAGGCAGCTGCTCTACACACAACAACAACACAATGCACTATGGGGAATTTGACCAGTTTAGGTGACCAAAACCCATTTTCTGAAAGTCGGAAAATTAAAAAAAGTTTCAGTGCAATGCATTCACAATACACCAATCTTCAGTGTTGCATAACAGAAATTTTTATAGAGGGCGCCACAACAAAGGAATCAGCTGATAAAACAGCTGTTGCATTTGCAAAGCACGCGCGCCTGTCATTTAAAGTTTTGTTTGCTCAAGTTCAAGTGATTAGTATTATAAAACTAAACAATATAACTAAAATTTTTGAAATGAGTTCGAATCTGTGTGGTTTGTATTATGTGTTTGTGAGCGTCATTTGTAAAAAAAAATCGTGTTGTCCCCTTAATAAAGCAAAAATCTAAGTAGCCCTGCAAGTGCATATTTTGGATAAAGTCTCATGTTCCGTTAGAGATTTAAAGTGAGTCCAGAAGAATCTATCCATGAGATGTATTGTATGTTGTAGAGGATTGAATTCTTGTTCAAATAAATGTTATTAAAAATATCACTTTTTACAATTTTGCGAGAATTTTTCATTTTTAGGACATAACCTCAGTTTGGCAAACGCAGATTTGTTTGGCAAGTGGCACGAAACGAGTTAAACATCAATTTTCAAAAAATCATAAAAAATACTTGCGAAGAGATTTTTGAAAAATTTTTTTTTCCACCACTATTAGATTCTTTTAGAGAAACTTTTTGCATTCAAACATTTTTTGATTTTGCCCGGGGTAAAAAGTTTAAAAAGTAGACCTTTGCAAGAATTGAAACTATTCCACGAGTACTCAATGGGTTAAGAAAAATTGTGTGTTATTAAAACGGAATTGAAGTGACCTATCCATTGATACCAAACTTCTTTCGCAGGAAGTTTAAATTTTAAGTAGATTTAACTTTAAGTGTTGTCTAAATATTAATGCCTACAAGTGTATGTTACTTTACGATGTTAAAGGCGTGCCACGCCCACTATTTTCCAAAAATTGTAACCTAATACTGTCACAGAACTTTTATTTACTTTTTAATTAATTTTCTAAAAGCCTAAAAAAAATTTACATTAGTT
This sequence comes from Drosophila tripunctata, assembly GCA_035047385.1. Taxonomy (NCBI): domain Eukaryota; kingdom Metazoa; phylum Arthropoda; class Insecta; order Diptera; family Drosophilidae; genus Drosophila; species Drosophila tripunctata. The sequence continues at coordinate 9,311 of JAWNPS010000132.1, read as the reverse complement.
AAAAAAAAAATGGGCGGTGCCACGCCCACTATTTTTTTACTGATAAAAGATATTAGTCTACTTAATCCGATGCAAAAAACAGAAGTCAAATATCTTGCTCCGTTCTTGAGTTATTAATTTTGGTCACCAAAAGTGGTCAAATTCCCCATAGTGCAATGTATGCTAGAATCTACAATGAACATTGTAATGTGTACTATATGTACTATATGTACTTCTGCAAAGCTGGAGTGAAACTGATTGTAACTGCAATCAGTTAGGAAGGCAGAACATGAGAGGCTAACACGGTGCAACTACAAAGGCGACGACTGTTTGCCAAGTTGTAATAAAGTTTGGTAAACAAGTTGAATGTGAGCACACAAATACACACACAAACACACACATACACAATAAACATTGTATTGCAAATGGAAACGCAATACGAATTCTCATTTTATATGCTGCTCTACCGAAACTTATCTTAAATTCTAATGCAATTGCCAACTAGCAAAAGTAGCAACAGATTCTGTATTGTGTTTTTGTAAAGATTTCATACTAATGTTCAACTATTTTTCTTGCATTTTCTCATTGCAGGTATGTACCAAACGTCATTTCCTATGAAGTGTGTCTCTCATTCTTTTTCTCTCTTGCTGTATGTAAGTAGCAAACAAATGCATTATATTCTACATGTTGCCTTACGTGTATGTATCAGATAATAAAGTATTCGCAATCCGGTATTCAAGAGAGAGACTGAGCGAGAGAGCGACAAGCGATTCTCTGCTTCGCTTAACAAAGCGAATGAAAATTGTGTAGCATACTTTTTGGCGTGTGGTACGTGCCGCTTATCAAATGCATCAGACTTCCTGCTTAGCACAGTACGGGTACGGGTACAATAACAACAAGAACAGCATATCGCACCCATAGCATAAAAAAAGAAAAATATATAAAAGAAATAACAAAACACATGAGAAAAAAACCACACAAAAACTCAATTTCGCATTCACTTGCTTTTGATTCTTTGATTTCTTTAAAGAAATACTCTAACTGTGGGCTGTATGATTATTCGTCTTATAATGTTTGAAGTCACCACTTAAAATATATTTTAGCCAAATAGTTTATGGTTCATGTTTTGAAGAAAGTTCTTATAAAACGTTGTATTGTGCTCAATAAAAATATTTCAAACATTTTAAGCTCTTTGAAAAGTATTTAAAACTATGCGTAAAAAAACAAATGCAGGGTATTTAAGCTTCGTTATCCTTGCTTCATATCTAATGTTAAGTTGTGCTTTTATCTTTTTGTTGTGGATTTCTGCGCACTGCATCAGTTTGCTGTTTGCTGTTTGTTTGTTCGTTGTAGGTATTGTTGTTGCCTGTTCTTTGTGCCTGTTTTGTTTATTTAATGTTATTCACTTCTCCTGCAACTGCAGCTGAAAGGGGCAGCAATAGAGCCAGAGAAACGTGCTCTTATGCCACATATATGTATGTATGTACTATATGTGTTCTTTAAGCTCCTTAAGCAAGTGTTAAAATATATCCAATTCCGTGCTTCATTCATTAGACATATTAACGCCTTTAATTACATAACTCTGGGCAATTATATTCAAGGTCTGTTCAGTGAATAAACTCAAGTGAGTCTATTTGAATGCATTTGTATATCCAATAGTATTTGTTGATGCAATTATACAAAATTATGCACATAATTGAGGATGCGGCCTTTAGCTAACTGCACAACATATTTGCTAATGCAATTAATGCACATAATTATGCGTTTATTGTACAAATGAAATCAAAGACAACGGAGCAAGGGCAGAACGAGGTTTCTATATCCATTTGGTATGGTAAAATCAGTTCAGTTCGTCTGCGTAGTGAGTTAATTTGTGCGCCGTGGGGCAATTGCGAATGCCACCGTTTGACTTGCCACATTGTATCCCCTTCTCCTTTCCCTTCTGCCAGGGGAACATTCCAGCTGTGCATCTGTCTGTTTGTCAATTACCCTGTGAGCCCTAAACTCCATTATACTCGTAGCTCGCATATTTCGAATGCATTTGTGCAGTTCAATGCGATTCTGTGCAACATTCGCAGCACGATTGCATTTAATCGCTTTGCTTTTGGCCAACTTTTAATGAGCTCGCGGCCAAGTGCAACAGTAATCAGTATGTGGCATGCAACCACAAATGAATGCAGCAAACTAGCTTATCTTAAACGAAAGATAAAAAAAGAGGAAAATTGTTTAAAGTATAATACTATCATAGGCATAAGTTTGTAAAACTGTTTCCTTAGAGTTAAGAGACTTATAAATTTTAAAAATGAATAAAGAAATTTTTGTAGAATTTTTGACAAACAGAAACTATGAATCAAGTATTGATTAGTTCTGTTTTACCAATTTGTAGTACAAAACTTATGGAATACTAAGAGTTTAAAGCTAAAATTTGCCTCATTTAAATTACCAACCCTTAAATATATTTTCAAAAAACATCTTGCTAATTACTTGTCATAATACGAACATGTAATGTTTTCCAACTCGCTGCATTCAATCAACTGAATCGATTTGTTATTGTCACTGCTGCTGTAAAGCAAAGTTCAAAGCTATGACACTGCCCAATGTCAAAGAGACGCCAGCTGCTGTGGCACACAATCCACAAATCCGTCGCAGCTCTTAACAATTTATATTTGCCATTACCTGCCACATACAGAGAGAGTCAAGTCTCAATGTGGCACATGTAATCCAGCCACAGAGGAATAGTGTACAATAAAATAACAACAACTAGAAGGAAAGGGGAATGCATTGAAGTGATGGAAACATTTACCCCCAACTAAGTGAAGGTCTGCCCGACACTTTTCCGGGCGCTATTTTATTTTTTTGGTTTCTTTCGTTTATCAATTCCGCTTTTTCCTCTTTCTCTGATTCTCACTTTTGTCGCCGTCTGATTTGTTGCTGATGTGTTCTTTCACTAAATTCACTTAAATTCCTGTTATTTCCGCAAGTTTCCTGCAACAGCAAGTCGGCAGCAGCTTGCAACTGCAAGTAGAACTTGCCATACAAATCTTGTTGCTCTCTAATGCACTGTTCAAAAATACCAGGTTCTGCTATACAGAAAATGTGCCTGGTATTCTGACTTAAATCTTTATTTTTATCAGTGTACTATTCTTCATGCAGTCATTTCTTATGCCACATTTTCTTTGCTTACGTTTTTGCCAATTTGCACTTCATGAATAAGAGAGCCGACAAACAGAGAGAGAGAGATAGAGACAGAGAGAGAGTGAGAGCGAGGAAAGAGAAAGCAAGAGTAGAGATCAAAACTCGGCTGCTCCATTAGACAATTTGCACACATTTGTGCAAATCCAATCAAAGGCGAAACATGTGTCCCAAAATGTTTGTTGTTGCTAGCAAAGTTAATTCACACAATGTTTCATAGATTGATGCACATCCCTCTCCACTTTCCATTCCAACGATTAATGCAATTTCCACACTGACTAAACAACCAAATCGCGTTGACCGTTTAAAGTTCTTTCAAGTGTTAGCACAAACAAGAATTTTCCATTCGCTTAACTTTAAACTAAACACATGAAAAACTGCAGTCAGGGAAGTTGAATCCTCACGTTTCTAGCAAATTCTCGGGAAAATTCGGTCGAAATGATATGGCAATAAAACTAAAAAGCAAAGGGAAAAAAAGTGTAGCAACAAATGGAGCAAACGAGAAGGTGTTCCAAATGTGCTTCGAGTGATGCATTTTTGATGACATAGCAGGGGATTGGTGATATGAATTGGGGTAGGGGAAGAGGATAGCAGAATATGTGCTTCAGAACTTTTGTGAAACTATTTGCAGTTTTCATTGCGCCGTTAAAATATATATTACCTGCCATGAAAATAGTTTTATGTGGTTGAAATAAAACCAACCGCCTTTGTCGGATCATAAGTTGTTTGTCTTCTGAAAGAAAACGTTAAAAATTATAGCAAAGACAATTATGATTATAGTTTTTTAGTTTAGAAGCCAACATTTAGGCTGAAAAGAATAAAATAAATGTAGTAATTGTGATTTATTTAAATAATATTATTGTTGAATATAAAGCTCCAATGCAACTTATAATTAATACAGTTTATTCTTGTCTTGATGGACCTTCTAATGCTGATTGACGAGCACTTCTTTTGTGCGACTTTTCTCTACGACGACCTCTTAGCGACTCCCTTCTTTTTATCGTGTCTCCCACGATGCCTCATAAACGTAATCGATTAATATCGATTACCACTACGTGTCTCACGATAATTTTGGTTTCCCACATTCGGCTGTCCTGACGGACTATTCGCCCCCGATAAGTCATCCCACGGTTTCATATACTCAGAAACGGTTAAAGTTTTGCAAGGACCTTCGGCATTACCTATTTTCTCAACTTCGTATCTGCCATGTTGAAGTACTTTTACTACTTTGTATGGTCCTAGAAACTTTCCTTTTAATTTTAAACCAGTTCCATACTGTGTTCGTTTTATAGCAACCATTTCGTTAATCTGGTACTGTCTTTCTGCTTTACGATTCGAATCAAATGCGCTCTTATTTTCTAACTGAATTCTTTTCATATTTTTCCGAGCTTCTTTCCGTATTTCCTCACGTTCCTCATCCAATTCAGTTATTAGAGATTCTTGAATTAACTCTTTTAACTCTAAATTATCTGAAACTCTCATGTTTAGTCCGGTGAGAATCTTAAATGGAGAGACTTTAGTGCTTCGCGGTTCTACATTGTTGATTACTTGTTGTATATTGCTTAAATGTTTATACCAAGAAGCTGCATTACCCTGAGTCAATTTTGACAACATTGGTATCACAATTTTGTGCATACGCTCTACCTGCCCATTTCCTCTCGGAACTCCTGTCGCAATCATTAAATGTTGAATATTACGAGTCAAGCAATATTCACGAAACAAGTTAGCTGTAAAAGCAACACCTCTATCCGAAACGATTCTTAAAGGATTTCCAAAATTTGTTGCCTGCACTTCCAAACATTTCAAAACTTCTTCCACTCCGGTACTTCGTGTAGCGTATAACCAAACATATTTCGAAAATGCGTCTACAACTACAAAAATGTAATTGTAAAGTTTTTTCGTCATTTCCATTGGCCCTACATGGTCAATGTGGTAAGTCAGTAACGGTCTATCACCTTTGTCAATTGGCTGCAAGTATCCCTCTTTCTTTCCAGATTTTTCATTTACTATTATACATTCAACGCAGCTATTAACTATACGAGAAACCTTATCTTTCAATCTGGGAATGTAATATGATTTTTCGACTAAGTCTTGAGTTCTTTTGACCGAAAAATGACCTTGTTTGTGAGCAATCAATATTATTTCATTTTCCATTTGAGCTGGAACTACTATGAGCTCTTGACTTGGGTCCTTAAACAAAATTCCATTTTGAAGATAATAGTCCTCATACGTTTTTTCTTCAACAATCTTTCTAACTGCCTTTACCCAATCATCTGACAACTGTGCCTCCTTCAACCGATGAACAATATTTTCTGATAGCATATAACAAGCAACTCGACTTAAAGCATCTACATGCCTCATCTTCGTTCCTGAGCGATGTTCTATGTCATAATTAAAATCTTGCAAATACATTGCCCAGCGCGCTACTCTCAGTGGAACTTCCTTCTTCTTCATTGTCATCGTGAATGCGTTACAGTCAGTAATGATTTTAAATTTGATGCCTAGCAAATAAACACGCCACTTTGCCAAAGCTTCAATTATTGCTAGAACCTCAAGATCATAGGATGGGTACTTCTCTTCACAAGGTTTAGTCTTTCGACTCATATACTGTACTGGGTGAAACAAACTATCTTCCGAATTCTTCTGCAATAACACAGCTCCGTAGCCCCATTTAGACGCATCTGTATGCAATTCTGTCTGCAAATTCGGGCAATATAACTGCAATACTGGTCTACTAGTTAGTGCTGCTTTTAGTTCATTGAAAGCTATCTGATGGATATCCTTAAATTCAAAGATTGTGTCCTTCCGTAACATGTCCGACAACGGTTTTGCAATCAATGCGTAGCCTTCGATAAATTTTCTAAAATAGGACGTTAGTCCAAGGAATCTTTGAATTGCTTTTTTGTCATTTGGTACTGGAAAATTGGCAACCGCTTTGGTCTTTTCATCGCTAGGTTTTATTACATTGTCTTCAATTATATAACCTAGAAAATTGACCTTTCTCTGAAGAACCTGACACTTTGACCAATTAATTTTCAAACCATTTTGCGCTGCTACTTTTAAAACTCTGTCCAACTTTTCTATACCCTCTTCCGTATCAATACTAGGCACTATGACGTCATCCATGTATACAATTACGTCATTATTCTTTATCAAATCTCTCATTACGGCCATAATAAAACGGGTGAACACTGCTGGGGAATTTGAAATTCCGAATGGTACATATAAAAATTCGTATTGTCCTCTCTGAGTCACAAAAGAAGTATATTTTTGAGATTCTGGCTCTACCGGCACGTGAAAGAATCCATTAGTTAGATCTAACGTTGTGAACACTTTTACGCCCTGAAGCTTCTCCAATACTGTTTCCATTTGCGCCATAGGAAAGTTGTCTCGCACAATTTTCTCATTTAGCTTCCTATAATCGCAACAAAGACGTTTCTTCCCATTTTTCTTTGCAACTAAAACCACAGGTGATGCATACTCTGAATAACTTGGCTTAATAATGCCTTCAGCTAACCATTCTTCTACCTGATTATCCACAATATCCTGCTCACAAATTGCTAAACGCCTTGGATGTTGAAATACTGGAACCTCATCGCTTAAGATAATCTTCATCTTGACCGGAGTGTCTACATTTCTGCGTGGCTTGTAATTGTCAATAATAGAGCGTACTTGCTTAGCATGGATTTGACTAAGATGAGACAATTCTATCTTATTTTCATCCTCTGCATTATCACATGCTAACATACAAACATTTCCAAATTCTTCTAGCAACATTGCACATGACGACTGAATATGTTGCTGCATCTGTTCCTTTCCATTTTGGCATTGATCCTTATTAATAACACGTTTCACAAACTGAGTTCCATTCAACGTTATTTGCATATCGACATGCTCAAGGATTGTTCTCCCTAATATAGCTTCGAACTTTAGGTCCTCATCTGGAATCACATGGAATACTAGTTCCATTTTTATATTGTCAATTATAACTGGCATTACAAAACTGCCAAAAGTTACAACCTGATTTTCTCCTATGCCCGTTAAACATTTCTCTTTGCCATTTAATGTTAAATTTCCAAGCTGTAAAAAAACGCTTCTACGCAACAAACACACATCTGCACCTGTGTCTACAAGACCTTTGAATTCAAAACCTGCATATCTAATATCCTTTAACTCAAGTCCTGAAGCTGTGAAAATGCTTGACGGCTTAGACACTACTTCATCTTCCTGAACTACGTGTGCATTCGATTCAGTCTCTTTTTTAGGTTCAACTTTGACTCTGCAATCAACAGCTCTGTGGCCTGGCTTACCGCATTTGAAGCAATTAAAACTAAGCTTTGGACAATCTTTCTTCATATGTGATTCATCACCGCACTTAAAGCACTTTTTAGTCTTCCCAATTGTCGACTCTCTACCTGATTCATCACTTTTTTGCCCTTGCGTCCAGCTCTTGCTATTTTGTTCTGATCCTCCGCGAGATTTCTTGTAAGCATCAATTTGAAATTTCAACTGTTTTAGATTTTGAGCTTGATACAACATAGCTTTATTTGCTCTGGTGTCTGGAATGCCTGCAACAAAATATTCGATCAAACTGGCATCGTCCAGCTTAATTGGCTTGGCAATCTCCATTAATGCGTACAAAAACTCAAGCAAGGATTCTCCTTTCTTTGGCTGACGTTTCTGTAGCATCCTATGTATTTCAGCTGAAGATAATTTAACTGTAAATTCTTCTAGAAGAGCTGCCTTTAAAGTATCCCAGTCTTTAACATCACGCAAACTACGCACAAATGATTTTGCAGCCCCAATTAACAATTGTTTGGCATACACAAAAAGTTGTAATTTGTTCCACTGTACAGTTGCTGCACACTCTTCTAACTCTTCTATCCATCTGGTAATATCTGCATTATCCGAACCGCAAAACTTTGATACACTATCCTCTACGTCTTTCAGTGTAAACCATGGCTTGTTTGCCCTTTCTATATTGTTATTTGGTACAACCGGACTTTCCTCTGCAGTAACTACGGATTCATCATCGTCTTCCTCCTCATCCTGATGACCATAATGAGCTAGTAATCTATTTTGTAAGTCTCGCTTAACACCACTAGTAAGTAAATGGAGTTCAGCTAACTTCAGACGCAAATCTGCGACGCGCAATACCATAATCTCGTCAACTAGCATTTCGATAGTTCTCTGCTTCTTACTCTATACAAAAATATGATTATTAATATTAATTATATCGATATGTGATATTCGATTGGTGTCGAATATATTTAAATCTCTGTTAACTCTTGTCTGTTAACATCCGCCGATAAATTCTGTCTCACCACTAGCTGCCAACTCACACCACTAATTTCGAACTTTCCAGCACCAAGCCGAACGCAATGAAGCCAACAACAAGATCTTGCACATCTGCCTCGTCTGTAATGTTGCTCCTGCCGTTCACTTATTTTTGCCTTGTTCCCAGAGTGTCTTCCTGTTGACGCCTTTATGATGCTTTTCCTCGCTGTCCAGATCACATCCAGGTCTGCTCTCTACTGCACCCAACGTTGTCTCGACCACTCCGTTGTTGAAGATTTTCTTTCCCTAGGATCTGCCACACTCGATATTTCGCCGCATGAACACACACAACTTTGTTTCCGCGTCGTGTTCCTTTACTTTCTGTCGTCGCTTTTCTTGTTCGCTTTCGCCGATACCACTTCTGTAGATTTTCGCTCTCCTTTTATTGCTGTTTCTTACGCTGCTGCCGACGCTGAATACATACAGTTTTCTGTTGCTGTCTCGCTCACACTTTCTTATTGTGCCTTCTAGCAACCGTCGATCTCGTGCACACAACTGCAAATTATAGTTGTTGATGATGGGCTTTTATTTCGGTTGAGCCCCCACTTGTAGTAATTTATGTTTATTTAAATAATATTATTGTTGAATATAAAGCTCCAATGCAACTTATAATTAATACAGTTTATTCTTGTCTTGATGGACCTTCTAATGCTGATTGACGAGCACTTCTTTTGTGCGACTTTTCTCTACGACGACCTCTTAGCGACTCTCTTCTTTTTATCGTGTCTCTCACGATGCCTAATAAACGTAATCGATTAATATCGATTACCACTACGTGTCTCACGATAATTTTGGTTTCCCAC
>JAWNPS010000131.1:0-340830 GCA_035047385.1 Drosophila tripunctata | reverse complement strand
AAATACTGAATGCGCCTTCACTGGCCCTACTTCTATCCCTAAGCTGTACTTAACGCTACCAATCTTATAAACTACCAAATAAACGAATGTAAGGCGGTCATTGAGGGGGGCGCCTTACACCCCCCCTTTCTTCAGGGACATTACCGTCACCATTCCAGTCCTGAAGATGGTAACGGTATACTCGTCAACGCCGTCCTCTACTCGGAATCGCGTGCGGCGACTCCTCCCGCGATGCGATTCCACCTCTCGCCGTATCAGCTCGATTGTCCGCTCCTTCAGCTTGAAACCTCTAGGCACGACCCGCCAGTTATGCGGGATCAACGGGAGTGGCATTGGCGTCGGCACCGGCAACGCGCCCGACAGCTCCGCCAAAGCATCGTCCAAGTTGGGCTCCCAACCCTCCAGCACGTCCTCCAAATCTGCCAGAATCTCGGCGTCGGTCGGCGACGGTGCGGGTTCGGGCGTGTCGATGGGCGCGGGGGGCGTGGGCGCCCTGCGATGCGCGACAATAGCAGGCGCGCTGTCGACGCTGTACGCTCGCTTGCGCAGACTGCGCGATGCCCATGAACCCTGCAGAGCCTGGCCACGCTTCCTCGAAGGGCTCCTCGGCGAGCTCTCTGGACAGCAACGTCGGGAGCTGCGGCGTCTCTTCGACCGCCCTGGCCGGTTGTTCACGACGCCGGGGCGGTATCGGATGCTGATCCTCAGGAAGACGCTGCTCGGATCGACCTCGAGGGCAGCCCTGCCAAAACGCCGACGGAACAACGGACCGTTGTCCTCCTCCGACTCCGCTGGTTCGAAGTCGGCCACGTACCGGGCCCGGCTCATTGCCTCGGCTGGTGGCGGATGGCGAGATTGGCGGTGTGGTGCGACGATTGAGCTGTCCGAACTCTCCTCGTCGGACTCCCAGAATCGTCGCGCATACGGGAAATTGCTCGCAGCGTCGACCGTCTGCGCCTCCTCGATCTCGGCGGGCTCAACGCTGCCAATTACGCCGCCTGCGCTGTCGGCCTCTGCCTGCGCCTCCTCCAGCTCAACGGGCTCGTCGACTACGTCGCCCGTGGCGACGTCACCCTCCAGCTCGTCCTGGACCTGCTCCTCCTCGTCGTCTGCCACGTCCTCTTCCTCCAGCCCGCCCTCACCCGTCTCGCCGTCTGATTCGGGGTCGCTGGGCTCCGGGGACCATGGCTCCTCGTAGTGCGGAGGTGTCTTCCGCAGCGTCGGGGCATCTACGTACGCCGTCGTCGTGGTTATACGCATAATCATGAAGGCGTCGTCTAGCCTCTCCATGATGTTCACCGTGCTCCTGTAGACGGTATGCAGCGGGCGTTGAGAGCGCTCTTCCTCCTGGCGCGGCCGTTAGTACGCCCTGCCCCGCCGGGGATCTCGCTGCCCGTGCTGCTCTCCGCCTGGAGCTCCCTCGGCCGCTCCAGCCCCTGGGTAGGGATCGGTGGCATCGCTATCCACATCTTCTATGACGACGCCCGGAGCCTCGTCGAAGTTCTCGTCTTCGCTGCTGATGCTGATGATTTCGTCTTCCATCTGCAACTTAAAGTAATTACTAACTAATTTCTTTTCTCCAATTTCCTATAATTTCTCGCCAACTACTGATATTAATATTTAGTCTACTACATTACTTCTGTTATTCCTTTTAATTTTTAATCTACTAATTGTTAGTTTATGAGGGGTTCGCCTAATGTTAGCCTCCTCGCTTGCAACTCTCCGGGTGACATCTCTCACCGCCTGGGGTCATCTCCTCGTCTGCACCTTCATCTGCTCCCTGAAAGAAAAGCTTTGGAGCTGCTAGATTGGCCACCCGCCTCTTACGTTCGCCTTGTCGGGCTAAACGCACGATGCTGGGGGAGATGAAGTGTACTACCCTGTAGGGCCCATCATATTTAGGGGCCAATTTGGCCGCGAATCCCTCCGCAGCGTTGGACAACTGGTGTTGCCTCAACAGCACCATAGAGCCGACTGTCGGCCGCCACTCTCTTCTCCTAAGGTTGTAATACCTTCCCTGATCCTTAGACGCACGCTGAAGGTTGCTACGGACGACGTCGAAGATCTCCTTAAGCCGCTCCTCCTTCTCATGTGGGCTCAACTCTCTCGTGGCCGACCCGGGAGTGACTTCGTCATACAATGCCGCAGGGAGGCGGGGCTCTCTTCCCTGTATCAGGAACGCTGGGCTGAATCCTGTAGAATCCGCGATACTGGAGTTCACCGCCAAGGCTATATCCGGAAGTAACTCGTCCCACGAACTCTGTTCCTCTTGCACGAACTGTGCTATCATCGTCTTCACTGTCCTGTTCGTTCGCTCCGTGGGGTTTTTCTGCGGGCAGTAGGGCGCCGTAGGTCCTGAACGCCTTGCTTGCGAATTGCACCCCGTTGTCGCAAACGAATGTCTTTGGTACGCCGAACCTGCATAGGATCCTCTCGCGAAACGCCCTTTCCAACAATGCTGCCGTCGCCCTCTTGAGGGGGACCAGTTCCACCTACTTCGAGAAGGCATCGTGGAAGACGAGCAGCATCGTGTTGCCGCTTTTCGAGCGAGGGAGGGGTCCCACGAAGTCCGCGCACACCACTGCCATCGGCTCCGCCACTTGTCGCGTCAGCATCTGACCCACCGGCTTCCGCTGCTGCGTCTTGTACCTCTGGCATGTTTCGCAACACTTCACGTGGCAAGCTGCATCCCGAAACATTCCCGGCCAGTAATATCGCTGGGCCAACCTCAAACCGTCTTCCTCACGCCTTGGTGGCCGGCCGTGGGAGTGTCATGGCACTCGCGCAGTACCCGTTGCCTCTGTTCCTTCGGGACACACAGCTTCCACGGGATGTAGTCCTCGTCATCTATCCTCCGCCCCAGATTCCGGAACACGTTCCCGTTCTCCTCTACGTAGTCTGCGAACTTCTCCGGCTCGTTCCTCATCTGCTCTCTCAATCTTGTCAGCCATTTACACTGCAGCGCATCTGCAACTACGTTCAACTTACCTCGGCCATACCGAACATCGAATTGGAACTGCTGCAACTCCAATGCCCATCGAGCGATCCTGCCGGAGGGGCTTTCGATCGAGTTCAACCATTTGAGCGCCAAATGGTCGGTGACCACCTCGAATCGGTATCCCTCCAAGTAGCATCGCAGCTTCCTGATCGCCCAGACTATTGCCAGACATTCCTTTTCGGTCGCCGAGTAGTTCGTTTCCGCCTTCAGCAGCTTCCTACTCGCCTATGCGATGACCTTCTCTTCCTCCTCAATCGTCTGCGTCAGTACTGCACCGAGCCCATAGTCGCTGGCGTCGGTTTGCAGCACGAATCCTGCAGAGAAATCGGGGCATGCCAGAACGGGGGCCGAGGTCAGCTTCTCTATAAGCTCCTGTAAGGCCGCCTCCTGCCTCTCACCCCAGGCCCACTTCTGGCCTTTCTTCAGAAGGGATGTCATCGGTTCCACCAGTGTCGCGAAGTTGCGGACGTAACGCCGGTACCAAGAAGCCATGCCCAAGCATTGCCGCAACGTCTTCAGATTGTGGGGGGCGGAAAGACTTCTAATGGCCTCTACCTTGTCCGGATCGGTGCAGATACCCTCGCCGCTGACCACGTGCCCAAGATACGCCAATCTCTCCTAAAAAAAACTACATTTCTTACGATTAAGTCTCAAATTCGCTGCTCGGAGTCGACGGAAGACCTCTCTTAGGTTCTCCACGTGTTCCTCCTTTGTGGCACCTATCACCACGATGTCATCCAGATAGGCAAAGGCATGTGGCTCCATCTCGGGCCCAATCACCGTGTCCAATGCCCTCTGGAACGTCGCGCCAGCCGAATGCAACCCGAATGGCATCACTCGCCACTGGAAGAGTCCTCGCCCTGGTACTGTGAATGCCGTATATTCCCTGCTATCTGCCGCCATCGGGATCTGCCAATAACCGTGCTTCAGGTCCAACGTCGATATGAAGCGTGCGTGACGTAACCTCTCCAGGATGTGGTTGATCCGAGGGACGGGATAAGCATCGGGAATTGAGTGCGCATTGAGTTGGCGAAAGTCGATGCACATACGCCACTCCCCAGTCTTCTTCTTTACCAAGACTATGGGTGCGCTATGTGGACTCCGCGACTTCTCGATTGCGCCTGCCCAGATCAGCTCATCTACCTGCTCGTCGATCACCCTTTGCATCGCCGGGTTCTTCGGGAAGTATCGCTGCTTCAGCGGCTTATCGTCGCGCATCCGGATCCTGTGTTTCGCGATGTGCGTGACTCCTTCCAGCTTCTCGAACTGCGCCAGTTCTGCCTCCAAGAACTCCTTCAGTTCGGGCTTCAAGCCCGCTGGAACTTTCGAGGAACTCTTTCCTGAAAAGTGACCACGACGTGTTTCTCAGATCACTCGTGAGAAACCACGTAGCGGCCTTTCCATATAGCACCTCGCTTTCGGCTCCGGGCATGTGCTCGAGGTCGATGCCGTACGTAATGGCGCGCTGCTCCAGGGTTTCAATGAACCCGAGCGGATCGGTCTGCCCGTCATAGCACATGCCCCACTTCCGCACCTGGTCAGCCACAACCCTCAACGACCGGGCATCGTGATCTGAAGGATCCATTGGGAGTTTATCCCTGACCGAGATTCGGGAACGAATCGTCTCCGGGGCGCTCAACGCAGCCGGATGAACACCCGCCAAACGAATCTCGGGCAGGACTTTCGCCTCCGCAACGGATGGCTTCCACGAAGGTGGTTGCACGGGCTCGTAAAGCCGTGCATCACGCAGATCCGGCTCTGACCTTGGTTGGGGTCGCTCATCGGCCAACGTGCCCATAGGGGAGAGCTCACGGCGTTTGGCGAACTGGGCCTCCAGTTCTGCCAAGCGCATCCACACTTCTGCTGAGTGGCCGCCGGCTTGGATGAAGGTGGCGAGCCTACGGCGCAGGTCCACCACTTGGCCCCCATCGTCCAAGCCAAACTCGCGCATCATTGCCACTAACTCCTCTTTGCGACGGGAGTGCACCCATCTCACGCCCACCCCGGGGTTTTTTGACTCACCTGGCTCCATATCGTTCTAGGCCGGGTCTCGATTGCAGGTTGTTTCTCTCAGATATTTCTTTTCCCGATTATTTTCACAAAAAAAAAAATAAACAAAAATATTTTATTTTATTCGTTTATTTTGTTTCAGTCACTTTGTCCCACTGTTCTTATGACGCGCTTCGCACCAGGTTTTGTTTTGTTTTTCTTTGTTTCCTTTTCATTGGCCCATGGCCCACTGTACACACATTCTCGTTTATTTTGTTTCCCTGTTCATTGGCCCATGGCCCACTGTGCAACCACTTTCGTTCATTTAGTTTCCTTATTTATTGTTTTGTGCACTTTCACTTGAATATGGCCTACCTTCGGCCCACTGTACTCACTACGCGTTAAGGTCACTGTTCATTGACCTCTGGCCCACTGTGCATATCTGTGCACTGTCGTCTGTTTTTTTTCCTGTTCACTCAGTGCATTTTCGCGCGCGTTTTATTGGCCTCTGGCCCACTGTGCACTTGTTTTCACTGTTCTGTTTTCCGTATTTTGTTTTTCCTGCACGTTTCGCCCACCCGTGGCTCACTGTGCACTTAGTTCCCGGTAACTGCGCATTTTGCTCACTTTTCACTGGCCCGAGGCCCACTGTGCACATCTGTGCACTCTTGCTGTTCGCTCTCGTTAGCGACACTGCAGCCATGCGTGTGTGTGAGCGCGAATTATGGAATTGGAGGATGCGTTTATTAAAAAATAATTATTTCGGCGTAGTACAAAAACACGACATTTATATTTCAGTGGCTAGAATCAACTGACTAACTCTTTATTCAAAATGTATAAATGAAAGCTTTTACATAAAAATGCTGATTAACTTATGCTACGTACATGTGTCTCCATATCTATTTGTATTGGTATAATTATTTGGAGTTCAATGCATATTCCATGATTATGCTGATTAGACTTATTTGACATACATGTGTTTTAGTATAAATTCGTGTTGGTACAATTAATTGGAATTAGGTGTATTGTATTTGAGTTTCGGTTGCTTAACCGGATGTTTTCGTTTTTAAAAGAGTTTATTAAACTCGTGTTGCGAAATCACTTATTAAGCATTTAACGAGTTCAATAGCTCTTGTACTTTCTGGCTAATTGGGGTTTGTAGACTGTCTGGTTTTATATTATGTTCTGGGAATGGAGTGGACTTATACATAACTTTTCCCCCCTTTAGGAAAGAATTCTCCTGAATTCTATTATTATTAAGCTGGACTTTAATTTTCTTGTGTTTTAACATAATGACAGTTATTAATATAATTATTATTAAAATTACTGCGAAATTAAATGAATAGGTTATGTTTTTATGTGTCTTTAAGTTTTTTATGTTTATCCAGTTAATTTTGTAATTTTCTAGTATGTTTTCAAATGTTATTTGTTTAGTAAAATTTTGTATTTGTTTCTTTTTTTCATAAAGTGTTCTTTCGTTTTCTATTTCGAAAGTGTTTGTAAAATAGTTGTCGTCTATACCTATTGTACAATTTGCAAAATGTAATAATGTATTATTTGTAATTTGTACTTTTTCGTTGATACAATTTTGATATAATGTTTCGTTATTGGCATTTTTGATTACTATGGTTTCTTCGTCTAATTCTAATATTTCCATTTCTTTTTGTTGTACCAATTTACAATTTTTCTTAAATATACAATGTTTGCTTATTTTCATTTCTTTTAGTTTTTTGTTTATTTCATATGTGTAGGTTACATTTTTATAATTAAATACTATTTCTGATTTATAATCTATTTCTAATTTTTTCTCATTAGGTATTGGTACAATTTGTTGCACTTTAATTGTTGTAAAATTTTTGGGAATTTCTATTGCGAATAATAATAGATTATTAGTAAACAATGCTGTAGTTAACTTGATATGATTTAGTTTGTTGAAGTTAATGTTGTATTTCTTTATCTCACTATCCGTTAATATGCTAGGGTGTAATATATTGTACCTAGCCGATGCTACGTTATCTTGTAGATGTTCTATCTTATTTCTTATTAACTGAATTTTTATTTGCTGATCGTAATACAAGTTCTCCTGATATCTATTATTTTCGTATTTTCCAATTGCGTTTAATTGATTTTCAATTGCTTTTCTGTCTGCCTTTATTATTTGCTTGATATATTGAATTGTATCATTAAAGTATGTATTAATATAAATTTGTTTATTCAATAATTCGTTAGTTTCTTGCATATTTTCTTTGAATTTTGATAAATGATTTTCTATTACTTTTCTGTCCTCTTCGTCCATGGTACCGAACATCCATTTTGCTCCACTACCAATTCCATTAACTAGTCCTCGTCTTTTACGTGTGTAGTTTCCGTATAATGTGTAAAGTTTATGTTTTGTTTCTGTCAATTGTGTTTGTAATATATGTTTGTTGTCGTTGTTTATCATTAATATGTTGTTTTCTAGGTCACTTAGAATGTTATCGATGTCTTTTAAATTTATTATGTGTATTATTATGTCCGTTGCTGTAACTATGTCTTGATCTTTCATCTCTATTTGTGCATACCCGTCTTGATCAAGTATTTGCTGGGTTGTCAACGTTCCTGGTATCGTTTTCATTGTCGTCAGTATTAATATTATCATCATTAACATCTTCTGAAAATTTGTAAGTTCGTTTTATATTTTTTGGGTCAATATTCTTCAATTTAGCTTTTCTATATTTCGGGGCTTCCTTATGTCTAATTGCCTTATAATTCTTTATAAACCCTTCTTCTCGTTTTTCCTCATAATTCTCTCTGTTATTGTTGTGTTTTTCTAACATTTTTTGTTTAGTATTTTCTATATTTTCCTTAATTTTTGTCAAATCTACCTTATTGTTCTGGGCTTCGTTAGGAGTACATTTAATTGTAGAGTGATATCTGTTATTATAGTTTCTCACGGCTTTTTGCATTATCTGTTTTACTGTCATGTTTGATACTTCTGTTTTATATATTACTCTAAATTTTTCTGCTACTGAGTTATGTAATCTTTCTATGTCCGAGTTTCCTGTGTGACTATTTGGTTTAGTAAGATGTAATTCTATTCCTTCTTGCGATAATAATTCTTTAATTCTGATAGAGTTAAACTCATTGTCAGCTATAATTTTATCTGGTCTTCCTATCTTTGTGAAATGTTCTTCTAGTTGCTCTACTATGGTAATGTGGTTTCTATCGTTTAATATATATGCTGCTGCAAACTTGGAAAATTTGTCTATAACTGTTAGAAAGTGCGTATTTTTCACTACATATGTATCTATATGAACAATTTGGTTCTTATCTGATGGGGTTTCTGTTTTCTTGAACTTGTTTTTAATCGGATTCCTATCATATTTAATTTCTTTGCACCAGTCACATTGGTTAATAACCACTTGCACTAATTCTAGCAATTTTGGGTAATATATTCTGTTTTTAATTTGATTGTATGTTTCTTGAATACCTGAATGCATACTTTCTCTCACGTGGTAAAATGATATCTGTTTCACTGCTTCCGTTTCGGATTCGATGTCTTGTGCTCTGAGTGTGCATTTTATGAATTCTACCTGCTTGTCGTTGGAAAACATTTCTATTAATTTTTCTTGAACTATATTGTATTCATGATCTGGTAATTCCGAGTATATTCCTATTTTTCCTTTGTTTATATATCTCTTAAAAATTTCCCCCATTGTTGAAAAATCGTGTTTTGCTATGAATATTATTCTTTTATTATTTACTGTTTTATATTCTTCTGTCTTGCAATTTGTAATAATTATCTGCGTTTTATATTTATTAACTAATTCCTCTTTTATAAAAAAATGATCGTGTAAGTTTTCTTCTGCTGAGTGTATTGTCGCTATTGATGTATTATCTTCTTCGTCTTCCATGTTTGCTATCGTATTTATACTTGATTCTTTGTCGTTATTTTCGTTATAAGTGTAGTCGTTGTCTTCAAGTCTACTTAGAAAGTCAGCTACTCTATTTTCCTTTCCTTTTAAATAATCAATCTCGAATTGGTACTCTCCTAG
Organism: Drosophila tripunctata; assembly: GCA_035047385.1. Classification (NCBI taxonomy): domain Eukaryota; kingdom Metazoa; phylum Arthropoda; class Insecta; order Diptera; family Drosophilidae; genus Drosophila; species Drosophila tripunctata. The sequence continues at coordinate 331,809 of JAWNPS010000131.1, read as the reverse complement.
CTTCAATAACCATCTTTGATGTCTAGGTGAAATGTCTTTCCCTTTATGTTTCGAATGTAAGAATTTTATAGGTTGGTGATCTGTTAGTATTTTAAACTTTCTTCCATACAAATATGGTCTAAAGTAATTTACACTCCAAAGAATTGCCAAAAATTCTTTGTCGGTTGCCGAATAATTTTTTTTCGTGATTATTTAATGTTCTAGATGCATAGCAAATTGGGTGCCCTTCTTGGGATAAAACTGCCCCTATTGCATAGTTCGACGCGTCTGTCGTAAGAGTAAATAATTTTTCGAAATTTGGAAATCTAAGAATTGGGTGTGAGCTGATCATATGTTTTAATTTTTCGAATGCCTCAACGTAAGTCGGATCTTTTGAATTAATTTTTACATTTTTCTTTAAATATTTCGTTATTGGTTGTGCTACTTTAGCGTAGTCTTTAATAAATTTCCTATAGTAACCCGTTATTCCTAAAAAACTTTTTATCTGTTTTTCCGTCCGGGGTAGTATCAATTTTTCTATAATCGCGATTTTATTGGGATTTGGCTTAATGCCTTCTTTTGTCAAGATGTGTCCTAAAAATTCTGTCTCTCTTTTCATAAAATTGCATTTATCTATTTGAATTTTTAAATTTTTTTCTTCAAGAATTTGGAAGATTTCTTTGATTGCCTGAATATGTTCTTTTAATGAAGTGCTAAAAATTAGTATATCGTCTAGATATACGACACATTTTTTATTTATGTGGTCCCTCAAAATTTCATTCATCAGCCTTTGAAAAGTGGCTGGGGCATTTTTTAACCCGAATGGCATTCTTATAAACTCATATAAGCCGTGTGGCGTTACGAATGCTGTCTTCTTCCTATCTTCTTCCTTAACCAATATCTGATGATATCCCTTTGCTAAGTCTAACGTCGTGAAGTATTGTGCTCTTCCGAGTTTGTCTAAAATTGAGTCGATGTTTGGGATCGGGAGCTTGTCATCTATGGTAATTTCATTCAACTTTCTATAATCAATTACAATTCGATATTTTTTTTTTTTGAGTTGTCCATTTTTTTCGGTATTACTATCAGAGGACTTGAATATCTTGAGTTACTTTTTCTTATTATACCTTGTTCTGTCATTTCTTTTATTTGTCTCCTTACTTCTTCCTCATGTTGTGGTGGATACCTGTAAAGTTTTGAATTTAGTTGTTCGTCTGTGGTTGTCCGTATTTCGTGTTCGATTTCTGTCGTACTTGTCAATATGTCTCCTTCTTTAAAAAATAGTTCACTGTACCGTTGTAAAATAAGTTCAATTTCTTTCCGTTCTTCTTTATTTAAATGTTCTAAGTTTAGGTTACCGAGGTTTCCTTCCTTACTTTCTAATGTACATACTTCCTTGTACTGATATGGGTTATTGATGATTGAATTTTCTTTATGATTTAATGTTAAGATTTTTTTTTCGATGTTGATAAAAGCGTTTAGAAAATTGAGGAGGTCTATTCCTATGATAAAACTATATTTCCTTCCTGTTAGTGGGGCTACTTTCCATCGTACCCTTGCGTTATTTGGTAAATTAAATTTTCTTGGTGCTGTTGTGTGTATTTCGTACTGTATTACGTCTCTGCTGTTTATTGTGCTGTATGGTATTGGTCTGTTCAATTTAATTTGTCTGTAACTGTCTATTTGATCGTTCACCAAGCTTAAGGTGGCTCCCGTATCTATTAACGCTACGTATTTTTCCTTATTTATGTTAAGGTCTATTAATGGTAGGCATTCCGAGGCTGCTTCGTAAAAAAAACGGCATTATTAACCTCTGCCTGTTGTTCGTAATAGTGGTTTGAATCGTTGTTTTGGCCGTTGATGTATTTGTTGTAATCGTCATTTTGATATTGGTCATCCCTACTCCTGGTCTGGTCAGTTTCTTAGTTATCTATTTCCATGGGTACTGCATTACCTGGTTTATACTGCCTAGTTTGCTGCGAGCCTGCTTGTTGATAATTTTGTCTACTTTGTCCTGAGTTGTTGCTTCGTACGTGTTGTTGTACATTATTTTGTCTAAATTGCCCTGAATAGTTATTTCGGTAATTATGTTGTTGGTTCTTATTAGTTTGGTTCCAATCTTGAGTTTCTGGAACTTGCTGATTATTCCGATAAGTGTTTCTATAGTTTTGCTGTTGGTTATTATTCTGATTAACATTCCTATAGTTCTGTTGTTGTTGCATATTTTGATTATTATTTCCCTGATTTCTGTTATTCGGCCCTGCCTCTGAATTATTTCTGTTGGGTCTGGCTTTTCTATATTGATATCTAATACAACTGTTCTCATATCTGCGTAACATCATTGTTTTCAATATTGCGCCTAATTCTCTCTCTTCATAAATTTTGTCTAGTAGTGTGCCTTGTGTCATTTCTTTTACTGTATTGACTAATAAGCTTTCAATATTACTTAGATCTATAAAGTTGTCGTTCTTATGATAAACTATTAGCTCATCTGTTTTATATTTTATATTTTGTATTTCCACAGCTAGTTCGCTCACCGTATTCACTTTTAAATCGCAGATTCTTCGGTAGAGTTGGTGTGGTTCCGTGTCTGGTCTGTACCTCAATTTTAAAGTTGCTTTTATCAGCTCCCAGTTGTCGGGTTCCGGTACGTTGATCACTACATCCTTTGCTTGTCCTTGAATCGTGCTATAGAAAATGGTCCGTGTGGCTTCTCGCTTCAATTCCGGGTCTTGTATTGACGAAAGTAGATATTCCACGCTGCTGAAGAATGAATTTATCGAGATGTCCCCTGTTCCCGTGAACGTGGCTAGGTGACTAATTGTTTTGAACAATCGTCCTTGCTGCGCTGTACTAGTGTTGTTGGTCTGAAGTTGTACATAAGCTTGCCGTAACTGTTCCAGCTGCTGTTCTCTAATAGCCAGTTGTTCTAACAGGTCTGCCTGTGGCATTGATGGGTTCTCTTGAGCCATTCTTGTTTTGTCGAAATTCGCTAGTCTTTGCTGCTTTCTTGACGCCAGAATTTAATTTTTATTTATTATTGCACCACACTGATCTTTAGTTAAAACTGATTTTTAGTTTTATTTGTGCAAGAGTTGATTCCGTTTGTACACTGTACTGATTTGTAGGTAAACTGATTTTTAGTTAAAATTGATTTTTAGTTTTATTTGTCGGCCAATAAGTGTTAATTATTTTTATTTTTTTTTTTCGCCCTCAGTTTTCCTTAATTTATTTATTTGGTTCGAATGTTATCGCTGGATCCTCTTTAATAAAAAAGGATCCTACCGGCTGCGCCAATTATGGAATTGGAGGATGCGTTTATTAAAAAATAATTATTTCGGCGTAGTACAAAAACACGACATTTATATTTCAGTGGCTAGAATCAACTGACTAACTCTTTATTCAAAATGTATAAATGAAAGCTTTTACATAAAAATGCTGATTAACTTATGCTACGTACATGTGTCTCCATATCTATTTGTATTGGTATAATTATTTGGAGTTCAATGCATATTCCATGATTATGCTGATTAGACTTATTTGACATACATGTGTTTTAGTATATATTCGTGTTGGTACAATTAATTGGAATTAGGTGTATTGTATTTGAGTTTCGGTTGCTTAACCGGATGTTTTCGTTTTTAAAAGAGTTTATTAAACTCGTGTTGCGAAATCACTTATTAAGCATTTAACGAGTTCAATAGCTCTTGTACTTTCTGGCTAATTGGGGTTTGTAGTGGACTTATACATAACTCGCGCGCCGTTACGTTTTTGTCGCGACGATCACTTGCGCATTTGTATGTGTGTGTGTGTGAGTGCGCGTCGCTGCGATTTCGTCGCGCCGTTTACCGCACGCGTCTGTGTGCGTGTGTGTGTGAGCGCGCGCCGCGACGATTTCGACTCGCCGTTTACCACGCGCGTCTGTGTGCGTGTGCCAGCTTCGCTTGCATTACACACGCATTCTCGACCGACACTTCCCCGCGCGTTTTGCTTTCCCCTCGCCAAAGCTCTTGGTTTTGCGCGCATACTCATATGCCAAATGTGCTGCGGCAAAACTAGGCAATGGGTATCGTAGGGTATGTTCGACTCACCAGATGTTTTCCTTTTTGCCTTCACCTTTTCTTTAGCTCGATCGCTCCTGTTCCAACGACGTGTTTGTTTGGGCACACTTGCGGGTTTTTAAGCCGTAGTTGTGCCACGCCCCTTGTGTCTGCAGGGTCCCTGCTCGGGCGCCACTGGTAAGGAAGGTTCTAAGCCGGGGTACAGATCTCAGTCTACCCAGGGCTCGAACCAACAAGAAAATTTGTTGTCTGCTGAGACGCTGTGTTAAGGGGGAGGAAACACGTTAGGTTGGGTTAGGGACGAACACGACAAACATACATGCGCTCCCTTATTTATTGCACATTAAAGATATTGCGTTTCGGCACTGAAAAAAATGTAATTTGTGAACAAATTAATTGAAGCAAAACATACATAATTGTCATAAATAAATATAAACCGTTAACATTTTTAAAAGTTCTAGTGTTTATATATATATTTATATGTACATAATTTTCGTTTGCTCTAATTCCGCTATTCGCCAAGATCTGCGTACAAGTTAACAACCAAGTTCACGAACGCCCCTCGCAATGAACTTATTGAGCAACCCGCGCGAATACTACGTTGGCGTATCATATTACAATTCCAACGAACAGACCAGAGCAACGACCAATTGTTTTGATTATGTCGTAAGCACTGAGTTAGCATTAGAATTATGCTGAGTCGGCTTATTGACCACGAATCCACTGCATGTCCAAGAATCCATTTACTATGTATCATTTATGTATTTAAGTTTTGCCTTTATGTACTTAGCTTTAGCTCCCCATAATTCGTTCTGTAGAATTCAGTTTTGAATAACAACTGAAACATTAAAGTTGCGTTACTCCGGCAAACAGCCGTAATCAATTCATTTTATTTACTTAACACATCGCTGAGCCACAAGGCCAGTGATCTGGATACCTGACACGTATCCCAACCTAATCAGCCTAGCTTTGATTTAACCCGTATCTGCACGACGGCTACCCCTAACGAGGAACCAAGGATCGGAGGACAAATCGAGCTACAACATCTATATCGTTCTGGAAGGAGATCTCTAACGAGGCCTGGAAAAACATATAAGATTAACTGGCGCCCAACAGGATAAAAATTAATTTAGAAGACCCCAAACCCTAAATAAAATATGTAAGTGACTGTTCGCTAACAATTAGAAAAAAATATAAAAATAAAACAACACATATAAAACTCGAAATTTTAAATAAATAAGCAGCGCAAACGTCTGCAGTGTTATATTACAATATCTCTGTGAATTTATTCTACCACAAGTGCAAATAACAATTAGGAACTGATTCCGCTTCACTGATTGCTCATGAGTTGGGCTTATAGACAAGTTAAAGTTGAATACGATAGCGAAGAAGATCAAGAAATCGGTTTTAACCCAGAAATAAACAGACAGGTAGACATGGATCCAACAATGTTGAAAGCGTTAGTAGAAGGCGCAGTGAACAGCGCTCTTATCGAACAAGAGAGGCGCTTAAAAAGTGAATTTCGTGCAGAACTCGAAGCTGTCAGAGGTCAGGTAAACGCCCTGCAAATAGAATCACCACAAGTAGAAGTATACCAGAGAGTGACCATTGACCCCACCATTAGGTGTGAAGTGAAACTAGATATTGTCAAATCAGTGCCCCTGTTTGATGGAAATCATGAACAATATGTGTCCTGGCGGCAGGCGGCCGTAGATGCATACGAAATTTTCAAGAGATACGTAGGTAGCGAGGCGCATTACGAGGCTGTGGCCATTTTAAAAAACAAAGTAGGTGGAACTGCGCGAGCTGTTCTCACATCACATAATACAGTGCTCAATTTTGACGCGATTATAGCTAGACTTGACTGCACATATGCAGACAAGACATCTTTGCGTGTTCTAAGACAGCAGCTAGAACTCGTCAGGCAAGGTGACCTCGAATTAATGGACTACTACGACGAAGTAGAAAAAAAATTGACCCTTGTAACAAACAAAGTAGTGATGACTCATAACGATCAAGCTGCGGCTATTATCTGTGCAGAAGTCAGAGATGATGCCCTTCATGCCTTCATGGCAGGTCTAAAGAGGTCCCTGAAAGCCTTAGTTATCCCAGCAAAGCCCAAAGATTTGCCGTCTGCTTTAGCAGCGGCTCGTGAGGCTGAAAATAGCATCGAAAGGAGTGCCTTCGCTGCATCATATGCGAGAGTTGTAGAGGAAAGAAACCATTTCCAGGAAAATGGTAGGAATGGAAATCGCAACCAAAATAGACAAGGTAGAGGACAGGAGAGAAATCCACATTTTGTGGCAAACCAAGGACAGAACAAAGCTCAACAAAATGACCACGTGTTGAGGCCCAATGACAAAGACACACAGCATAAGAGCCAGGTCCAACCCATGGACGTCGATCCTTCGACATCCAAATTTAGGCAACCAACAAATTGGGGAAAACCACAGGGCCATGTTGCGCAAGGCGAAGCCCAGAAGAGGCATAACACCTCGGAACGTACGTCAGGCTTTAGACGCCAAAAGGTGAATAACATCACCCAGGAAACCCTGAGCCAAGAAGAAAATGAGTACGATGGCATAGCCGAGACAGCTTGTGTTGAAATCGATGAAGAAAGTGACACGCCAGGGGACAGTGATCTCCTTAATTTTTTAGGGAACAGTCCCAATTGCCGTTCGTCGAGCGACAATTGGCTGGCAGAACACTAAGAATTCTCATCGACACCGGGGCGGCAAAAAATTACGTAAAACCCGTAAAGGAGTTAAAAAACGTAACAGCTGTCGACACCCCATTTACTGTGAACTCCATTCATGGTTCCAGTAAAATCCAACAAAAATGTTCAATGGTAATTTTTGGGAAAGTTGCTACATTCTTCATATTGGACACCCTTGATACCTTTGACGCCATAATAGGCTTCGATCTGCTAACGCAGGCGGGGGTAACCATAGATCTAATGGGGAATAGCATAAACTACGGTAACACTTCAGAGATACTTAAACACTATCCCTGCGATAACGTAAATTTCACGCGTATCGATGATATCGTAGTCCCAAATTCGGTAAAAGGCGATTTCAAGAACATGTTAAAGAAGAGAATTGGTGCATTTTCGACCTCTAACGAGGCGTTGCCCTTTAATACTTCAATCGTCGCCACAATCCGTACCGAAGACAAACAAGAGGTATACTCAAAGCTTTATCCATATCCTATTGGCGTTGCAGATTTTGTGAACAAAGAAATCACTCAATTGTTAAAAGATGGCATTATAAGACCATCAAGATCTGCATACAACAGTCCAGCTTGGGTTGTTGACAAGAAAGGTGTGGATACCAATGGCAACAAGAACAAACGTCTTGTCATTGATTTTAGGAAGCTTAATGAGAAGACCATTGCCGACCGTTACCCGATGCCGAGCATCCAAATGATTCTAGCGAATCTAGGGAAAGCGAAGTATTTCACCACACTGGATCTCAAATCCGGGTATCACCAGATTTATCTTGCAGAAAACGACCGTGAAAAAACTGCCTTTTCAGTAAATGGAGGAAAATACGAGTTCTGTCGACTGCCCTTTGGATTAAAAAATGCGGGAAGCATTTTTCAAAGAGCAATAGACGACGTTCTCCGAGAGCAGATCGGTAAAATATGTTATGTCTACGTTGACGACGTAATTATATTCTCGGAAACCGCTTCTGAACATGTCCGCCATATCGACACGGTTCTTCAACAACTTTACGAGGCAAATATGAGAGTCTCTAAAGAGAAGACAAATTTTTTTAAAGAAAGTGTCGAATACTTAGGCTTTGTCGTTACTAGCGAAGGAGCAAGAACTGACCCAGAAAAAGTCAAAGCGATCCAAGATTACATCGAACCAAAGAATTTATACGCCTTAAGATCGTTTCTAGGCCTAGCCAGCTACTATAGGGTATTTATTAAAGACTTTGCATCCATAGCAAGGCCTTTAACAGATATACTAAAGGGAGAAAATGGTACTGTAAGTAAGCATATGTCCAGAAAAATAGCTGTCGAATTCGACGAATCTCAGCGTGACGCTTTCAATCGATTAAGAAATATATTAGCTTCGGAAGATGTCATGCTAATGTACCCTGACTTTAAAAAACCTTTTGACTTAACAACAGATGCTTCTGCAAATGGCATTGGAGCAGTATTGTCCCAGGGCGGGAGACCGATCACCATGATCTCCCGAACATTGAAAACGTGTGAATCTCACTACGCAACCAACGAGAGGGAGCTATTAGCCATTGTATGGGCTCTTGGCAAGTTGCAAAACTACCTATATGGTACTAGAGAATTACACATTTTCACTGATCACCAACCCCTCACATTTGCAGTATCCGAAAAGAACACCAATGCAAAGATCAAAAGATGGAAGGCCTTTATTGAGGAACACAATGCCAAGTTGCATTATAAGCCAGGAAAAGAAAACTTGGTAGCGGACGCATTGTCCAGACAGGAGCTTAACGCTCTCCAAGACGAACCGCACTCAGACATAGCCACCATCCACAGCGAGGCTTCCCTGACATACACAATACAAACATCGGAAAATCCCCTAAATTGTTATAGGAATCAGGTGATCCTAGAAGAATCACGCTACATGTTACATCGTAGACTTATCCTATTCGGCAAAAAAACTCGCCACTTAATTCAATTTACGGATAGAGACAACCTTCTAGATACATTGAAACTTGCGATAAATCCTGAAGTTGTGAACGCATTACATTGCGATCTTCCAACCTTAGCGGCCATTCAACACGAGCTAGTTTTGGCATTTCCAACAACTAAGTTCTGGTATTGCAAGAACGTTGTCTCAGACATCACCAATAAGGACGATCAGGTAGAAATAATTAATGTCGAACATAATCGTGCACATAGAGCAGCACAAGAAAATATCAAACAGATACTCCGCAATTACTACTTCCCTAAAATGACTAAATTGGCTAATGACATGGTTTTAAACTGTAAAGTTTGCGCTATTGCCAAGTATAACCGACACCCAAAAAAACAAGAGCTCGGGGAAACGCCAATCCCGTCATACAGCGGAGAAATGTTACACATAGACATATTTTCTACCGACCAAAGACTTTTCCTGACGTGTATCGATAAGTTCTCTAAATTTGCAGTCGTTCAGCCTTTAACGTCCCGAGCAATAGTAGACATAATCAACCCCATTTTGCTAATCATTAATAATTTTCCCAATACCAAAACAATCTACTGTGACAATGAGCCATCTTTTAACTCCGAAACAATTACTTCGTTATTAAAGAATCAATTTAACATTGACATCGTTAATGCTCCCCCGCTCCACAGCTGCTCGAACGGCCAAGTGGAACGCTTTCACAGTACACTAATAGAAATTGCCAGATGTTTAAAAATAGACAAAAAAGTTAACAATACAGTTGAGGCGATTATGAGAGCCACGATAGAATATAATAGAACTCTCCACTCAGTAACAGATCAAAGGCCAATCGATATAATACACGCGTCTCCAGAAGAATTTCAGGAAAAAATCAAGATTAAAATATCAAAAACCCAGCAAGACCAACTAAACAGATGCAACCCCAGTAGGCAGAACAGAGTGTTTGACGTAGGAGACAAAGTTTACCTCAAGGGCAATAAAAGATTGGGCAATAAGCTATCTCCGTTGTGTACAGAAGGCACCATACAAGCAGACCTGGGAACGTCTGTACTTATTAAGGGAGGGTAGTCCATAAAGACAATTTGAGGTAAACACAGGTTATGGCACAAACTTCTTCAACAATTATTAAAAATAGCTTAATCGTTTCACACAGGTCCATCGGAATAATCTTCGTAATCCTCATAACCACAACCCATGCACGCATCACCGACTTCTCGCACGCGAAATATGTTCCGGTATTGGATGGTAACGTTCTATTATGGGAACAGCGTAGTTATGTGAGGCATTCAACTAATTTATCCAACTTCGTGAGCATCATAGAAGATACAATAAAATTATCACAGCTTTTTCCCAAATCACATATGCGAAAATTACTAGAAGTAGACATAGACCATATGCAAAATAGCTTATCAAGTTTGACAATACACCACAGGATAGCAAGGAGTCTAGACTTCTTGGGGACAGCATTGAAAGTAGTTGCAGGTACACCTGATGCGGCAGACTTAGAAAAAATAAAATTCATTGAAGCTCAACTCGTAGAATCAAACAATAAACAGGTAATAGTAATCACTGAAGCGCAGAAACAAATTAATGCACTAACAGATACAGTAAATAAATTAATTAAAGAAAAAAGGAATGAATTCGTGGATTCCCCACATTTGTATGAAACTTTACTTGCACGAAACAGAATGTTAATCACAGAGATACAGAATATCATGCTCACGATCACGCTCGCTAAATCAAATGTAATAAACCCCACAATTTTCGATCATGATGATTTAAAGTCAATTTTTACCGAACAGCTCACAGAAGTCCCAATAGTTAGTTTAATGGGTGTATCAAATATAAAAATATTTCAATCCAATAGTATAATTCACATTCTAGTTGAATACCCAAAAGTTAAGTCTATTTGTAAGAAGGTTTTGATATATCCTGTGGCCCACAACAACACCGTACTACAAATACACGACAACATAGTAGCCGAATGCGAAGATGGAGTCTTACCAGTAACAGAATGCGCCACGACTAACTATGCCACGTTCTGCAAAGTATCGACCCTCGAAACCTGCGCTAGCGGATTACATTCAGGAGGTACAGCTTTATGTCATACACAACCCAGTCACCTGGAACCGCTTACTATAGTGGATGAAGGAATAGTCATCATCAACGATCAAACTACAAGGATCAGAATAGATGACGGGCCCATTATCACAACAAGGGGCACACACCTCATCACTTTCGAGCGGGTAGCGACGATTAATGATTCCACCCTCATTAACTACAGTAGAGTCGTAAAGAAGAGTCCAGGCATAGCCGCATCTCCACTGTTGAATATCACCGGCCACAACAACGTACTCAGCTTGGCAATGCTACATAGGATGAACGAACACAACCTGCACGCGATCCGGGAAGTGAAAGACGAGGCGAGTGCCGAGAGATCTCCGAAAATCTGGTTCGCAGCCGGCGTAATCCTCAGCCTTGTACTTTACAGCATCAGCTTCATATACCAATGCTGGCACCGGAGGAGTTCCTCAATTAAGCTACAAGCCTTGGTAAAGGAGTTAAGTGTCACCGAGGACGGCAACAACCTTAAGGGGGGAATAGTTAACAACCAAGTTCACGAACGCCCCTCGCAATGAACTTATTGAGCAACCCGCGCGAATACTACGTTGGCGTATCATATTACAATTCCAACGAACAGACCAGAGCAACGACCAATTGTTTTAATTATGTCGTAAGCACTGAGTTAGCATTAGAATTATGCTGAGTCGGCTTATTGACCACGAATCCACTGCATGTCCAAGAATCCATTTACTATGTATCATTTATGTATTTAAGTTTTGCCTTTATGTACTTAGCTTTAGCTCCCCATAATTCGTTCTGTAGAATTCAGTTTTGAATAACAACTGAAACATTAAAGTTGCGTTACTCCGGCAAACAGCCGTAATCAATTCATTTTATTTACTTAACACATCGCTGAGCCACAAGGCCAGTGATCTGGATACCTGACACGTATCCCAACCTAATCAGCCTAGCTTTGATTTAACCCGTATCTGCACGACGGCTACCCCTAACGAGGAACCAAGGATCGGAGGACAAATCGAGCTACAACATCTATATCGTTCTGGAAGGAGATCTCTAACGAGGCCTGGAAAAACATATAAGATTAACTTACATATGGTGGTGGTTTTTGATCTTCGTTTTAGTTGTTGCTTGCACATAGATAACGGTGCGCTACATACATACATACAAACATATAAAGCGACAACAAACATAGGTAAGCAGAGCAACTGCAAGCAAGTTCTTTTCGGTATTTGCTTTCGCTTGTTGTTGTTTTACTTTTCGTGTGCCTATTTATAGTTTGTCGCCAACTCCAAATTAACTTTAATCAGCCGATTATCGTCTATCAGCTGAATATATGTGATCAGTTAGTTTAGCTTGCGCTATTCTCTATTGTTTGTTGTTGCCAACGATCAGCGCTCGCCTGCATACACTTGCATTGGAGTTGTTGTTTTGTTCTAGAGTGCGACCCACCGCGTAACTTGTGACCAACTCCTAAGTAACTTTAATCAGCCGATTATCGTTAATCAGTTGATTATCTTGCGCAGACACTTTCGATTGTTTGCTAAGTCGATCTCGTTGTGGTTTTAGTTAGTTAGCAGCGCTGCTTTATATACGCTTGCGCTAGAGTTGTTGTTATCGCTCTACCCCGTATAGTTTCGCTAAGCAGCCGATTATCTTTAATCAGCTGATTATCTTTGAGTATCCAAATATATCTAATCAGCTGATTATCTTTGGTACAGATACATACGTGCATTAATTTAGAACCGAATTTTATAGAAATTCAATATGGCACATAAATCAGACCCAAATGAGACCGTTGTTGTTGATGAAGAAATTTGTCAAACTAGAAAAAGTTGAAAGCGATATTGAGCGTCAGAGGAGTTCACTTATTAATAAAATGGTGACTCCAAGCAAATTTGAGATACAGTGCCGGCTAGATATTCTTAACTCGTATATTTCCAAGGCAATGGATCTACAGTCAGAAATTGATACAATAGATCCTGACAATACTATCCGTGCGATGCTTGAGGAAACATGTATTCTTGCCCGCTCTTCATACATGGCTGCTCTTAGTGCACACCAAGTATCAGAGAATCCCCCTCCAGTTCCTTATCGTTCTCATCTGCCCAAACTTCAGTTGCCCAAATTCAGTGGTAAACACTCTGAATATAGGCAATTCATTAGCCTATTCGAAAGTTTGGTCAATTCTGATCGCTCACTGTCAAATATAGAAAAGTTTAACCATCTGATATCTTGTTTATCGTACGAGGCTTTAGGTACCATTAGAGGGTACCAGGTCTCTGATGCAAACTATCCAAAAGCATTAGAGAGCCTGAGTCGAGTTTACGACAATAAATGCCTCATATTCTTTGACACTCTCGCCCAGCTGTTCGATATTGAGCCGATGACCAAGCCATCGGCAGTAGGTATTCGCACAATGGTTGACTCGGTTTCAGCAATTTTTGACTCGTTAATGTCAGTTGGAAACGAGCAAGATTTCGCAAATGCAATTTTAACACATTTAGTAATGTCTAAGGTAGATTTTGTCACGAAATCTAAGTATGAGGAGCAGTTAGATTGTAACATGCTGCCGAAATGGTCAGACTGCGCTGTGGCTTTGAGCAGACGATATCAGCATTTGTCGGCTGAAGAAAGTTCAAAGTCCAGACTAAAACAAAAGTCTGAAATAAAGCATGAAAAAAGCAGCAAATCTTCATTTGCATGCACTAAGGTGGAAAAGCAAGCAGAACCCATGTGCCATTATTGCAGTGCCAATCATTTGATTGGAAGTTGCCAAGGGTTCACAGCGTTGCCAGTTGACGAAAGATTTAATTTCGTAAAGTCCAGTCAACTTTGCATAAATTGCTTGTATTTGGGGCACAGAGTGTCCAACTGCACTGCGTCGAAGTGTAGAGTTTGTTCTCAGCCTCACAACACTATTCTTCACAAATAAGCGCCAGTTAAGCCGCCTCAAGTAACTGTAAATCCTGCTCAAGTGAACCATATTGCAAGTAATGTCGATCAGGTGAACCATATTGAAAGTAATGTCGATCAGGTCGTCCTTGCAACTGCAGTGGTTTCTATTCGTGACAGATTTGGTAACAGAAGGAACGTTAGGGCCTTGTTAGACTCAGGTTCCCAAGTCAATTTGATGGCGCAAAACCTAGCTCAGAAATTGCGACTTAAGCGCAAGAGCAAGTGTTTAAGCGTTAGATCAGTTGGACAGTCGAGATTGGTCGCGAACAGCGAAGTTTCGACCATCGTATCATCTCGTGTGAATGCTCAGCAGTTCAGCGCCGAGTTTTGGGTGCTAGATTCGATTTCTAGCAGGCAGCCAGATAGGAATCTTCCCATTAATAGGTGGAAGATTCCTTCAAATGTAGATCTGGCTGACCCTGAATTTCATAAACCCCAACAAATAGATTTACTACTGGGAGCAGACTCGTTTTTCGACTTGTTATGTACTGGAAAAATTAGATTGACTAAGAATGGTCCAGTACTGCAAAAAACATTGCTTGGTTGGGTAGCATCAGGGAGGTGCAAGAATTTGCTTACCAAAAGCCCTTTATGCTGCGCAATCATCCAACCTAGAGAAGAGTCTAGGCTTGAGGCTCGTGTAGAACGGTTTTGGGAGAAAGAGGCTATCGCAAAATAAAATATTTCTACAGAGCATATGATTTTGTTGATTGGACACTTTGGGGTCAGCATGCAGCTCAAGCCTGAAACCCAATTGCCAAAACTCAAAGAAATGCATTTGAGTTATATGAAAAAGTATCTCGAACTAGGTTACATGTCCGTCCAAGGTATTGTAGTTCCACCAGGACCGCAATTCGTCAACTCACACCAGTGCGTCCTGAGGCCTGAATGTAGTGTACTCGTACCTACTATTCAGAGGGATCTAAGTTGTTCGATTCGTAGGTTTCGTCTGAACCGATATGCCCTCACGGCAGACATTAAAAATAGTCTGGTGCCCGAAATTTTAGATTCGGGAAAAGTTCAATTGGCTAAATGGTTTTCGAACCATCATAATATAATTAAAGAAGGCGGAAACAAGAAGCTGTTGGGAATCAATAATGCCGATTCAAGAACTGTAAAGGCAGAGGTAGCTTCATTCGAATTACAGTCGATATCCAGACTCGAGTTGTGTCAAGCGTACCCGTTAGCCCAGTTATGGTCTGCAACTAAATATAAGTTTGACCGATATCGAATCGAGAGTGTGAATTTCTTGACTGAATCAGAAATCGCACCACATTGGAGATATACTTTCCCTTAATTTGTAGCAACATTTGTAGCCAATCAAGTTGCAGTCATCCATAAGGTGACCAATAAAGTACCCTGGAGACATGACCTCAGACAGTTCGTTTGGCTTAACAAGACCGAGTCGAAAGTTTGTGAGCTGCAAAATTCGTAAATGGTTAGATTTACTTTGAATTGTGTCGAAAATGCTCGAATAGAATGCACTCTGTTAGTGCGAAGGTGCTTCCATTGCTCCAGGCATAAACCGAAGCTAGTGGTGCAAGTAATTGGTACCTTGCCGGCAGATCGCTTATCAGCTGTTCGGCTCCTTTATGTCGTTGAGATCGATTTTTGTGATCCTATAAAGTTTTCGTTGCGAACTAGCGGACGAGCCCCTATTAAAATTAATATTTCGGTGCTCGTATGTTTTGTTTCAAAGGCTGTTCACATAGAATTTATTATCGATCTGTTTACTAAAGCCTTTGTTTGCACCTTAAACAGCCTCATTTCTCGACCTGGCATCCCCGCTCGGTTGATCTTGGCCAAAACGACGTACTTCGTGGGGACGAGCAATCAGGGGAAAGGATTTCCGGAGGCAATCGACCAGAAGGAGAACGATAACATGGTGGCCACCTTGAGACATCTATTATTAGGACAAAGTAGGAGTGCGGATTCTCCTGAAGCAGCAATATGTTTATGTGTACTGCTTTTTCGTGGCTGGATGTGTAGTATGGCCCGACAACACTCTTATCCTGATATACAAAGGCATTGATGCTTATGGTTGGGTTCAGTTTCTCAAAATCGCCAATTTTGTTGTAGTCTAATGGAAACTGGAGTCCAGAGAAATCTAAAACTATCCCATTTTGTTGATTTATAATAGGATCAGGGATGTTAAGTATACCATACGATGATGTCAAATGTGCATTTTGATTAACATTGGTCAGAGCAGCTATGATGACCCATTTGAAACAAAAATTATCCGTGTTCTCAATATTTAAAACGGCAGTTTATTATACCCTCTGAGGGGTATATTGGGTTTGTCAGAAGTATGTAACAGGCAGAAGGAGGCGTTTCCGACCCCATAAGGTATATATATTCTTGATCAGCATCAACAGCCGAGTCGATATAGCCATGTCCGTCTGTCCGTCTGTGCGTCTGATCTCAGAGATGGAAAGAGCTACAATATCCGTTTTAGTCAGTATCGACCACATATTTAGTCAGTCAATACAAGAATCTTTTTTTTTTCGATGCTACGCCCTGTTCGCCCACAATAAGCGAAAAACCAGACATACCTCGGAAAAAATACATGTTTTTGGCGAATATCTCAGTAACTATAACACCTAGGGATACCGCAGATTGCTAGATGTAATATAAAGACAATGCCATCAACATTTTTTGGATACCACGCCCCCTCCGCCCTCCAGAAGCACAATTGGGTTGTAACTTTGCATGCCGTGACATGACACTTATTTCTTAACATAACGTTTTGTAACTTAGAATATATTTGAAGACAAATAATATAAAACGATTGTGAAAATTTCATCAAAATCGGACTATAATTAAAAAAGTTTCCTAAACAACCAAAATCGATACTTTCAAGCAAGGCATAGCCACGTGCATTGCACTGAGCTGTGCACACAAGCAACGAAAACGAAAAACGTGCGAGCGAGATAGACATACAAATATGTGTGCATGTTAAGTTCTTGCAGCAGCTACTCCAATTTGAACTCATATAATTAGAAACGAAGCTCAGAGGGTATTACACGGTCGGCATGCCCGACTGACAATTTCTTTCTTGTTTTTTGGTTAGCGATTTTGGTAGTGGAAAGAATATTGCTACTTTTAATGGAGCATACTGATTTACATTCATAACCAGAAAATTTATCTTTAGCAAACTCCATCCACTTCCTTTACATTCAACTTCGGTAATTTTACGAATGAGACTGTTGGTATGCTCATCAAAGATATCTCCGCAATTGTGTGCCTTTGTTACAATCTGCATTTTTGTAATGTGCCTAAATGGTGTACTGCGGTGTCTTTCTCAATGGTGGGCTTGATGTTTCAAATGGGTCATCATAGCTGCTCTGACCAATGTTAATCAAAATGCACATTTGACATCATCGTATGGTATACTTAACATCCCTGATCCTATTATAAATCTACAAAATGGGATAGTTTTAGATTTCTCTGGACTCCAGTTTCCATTAGACTACAAAAAAATTGGCGATTTTGAGAAACTGAACCCAACCATAAGCATCAATGCCTTTGTATATCAGGATAAGAGTGTTGTCGGGCCATACTACACATCCAGGCACGAAAAAGCAGTACACATGTACACTGCA
This sequence comes from Drosophila tripunctata, assembly GCA_035047385.1. Lineage (NCBI taxonomy): Eukaryota > Metazoa > Arthropoda > Insecta > Diptera > Drosophilidae > Drosophila > Drosophila tripunctata. The sequence goes on along the minus strand of JAWNPS010000131.1, from coordinate 314,473 downwards.
TGGTGGCCGGCGATGAAAATGCCATGGTCATGTCAAACCGCACAGGACACAAGCTGGCGAGGCTACTATTGGTTTGAAGGCGATCCCTTCAAGGTGGCCGGGATGTTGGAGCATATACTTATATATAGTATAGTTAGTTATATAGTTAGTTATATATAGTTAGCATAATATAAACCTGAAATTGTTGTTAGAATGATAAAGTGAACCTATTGAATTTGCCACCATTGTTTTATAGTTCTCTTATACTTAAGCTAGCATGTAAGTCGTCGTATGTTTGTTTGCAACTGCACAGCTGTTGTGCCAGTCAGTCGACAATAACTTTCGTTTAGAACGCACGCACGCCACCAAATACCTTTCCGCGATTGACTAAGTTAAAATTATATTGTAATTAATATTGAAATTGCAATTCGTTCTTTATATTTGATTTCTCGATTTTTCAGTGTATATTAAAATGGGCGCCAAACCCACCGGAACATCCATTATTCCAGTCGGAAATGACTTAATGAATACCTTAAGTTAGGGTTCAAAGCCCGCCACAGATTATAGGGGCCATATCAAAGCCAGTAGAGCTATTAAGTGTAAAAAAAAATTTTAGTTTATAAGTGTGTATTAAAATGGCAACCAAACCCACCGGGATATAAATTATTCCCGCCGGAAAAGACTTAATGACGGAAACGGTATAAGTCCCTCCACAGATTATTGGGCCATATCAAAGCCAGTAGAGCTATTGGAAAGTCGCAAGGGGGAAAAAAAGTAAAAACAAAAATTTTGTTCTTAAGTGTGTATAAAAATGGCCACCAAACCCACCGGAACATCTACTATTCCCGCCGGAAATGTCGCAAAGACTACAATAAGTATCGGTACAAGGGCCACCACAGATTATTGGGGCCATATCAAAGCCAGTAGAGCTATTAAAAAGTCGCAAGGGGGGGGGGGGGGGAAAGTATAAAAAATTTTAGTTCATAAGTGTGTATTGTAATGGCCGTCAAACCAACCGGAACATCCATTATTTCCGTGGGAAATGACTTAATGAATACCCTAAGTAACGGTACAAGGCCCTCCAAAAATTATTGGGGCCATATCAAAATTTAATAGAGTTACTGGAAAGTCGCAAGGGGAAAAAAAAGGAAAAAAATATTTTTGTTCATAAGTGTTTATAAAAATGACCGACAAACCCACCGGAAATACATTATTTCCGTCGGAAATGACTGAGTGAATACTCTAAGTAACGGAACAAAGCCCACTACAGATTATTGGTGCCATATCAAAGCCAGTAGAGCTATTGCAAAGTCGCTAGGGGGAAAAAAATTAATAACAAAAATTTTAGTTCATAAGTGTGTATAAAAATGGCCACCATACCCACCGAAACATCAACCATTCCCGCCGGAAATGACGCTAAGACTACTATAAGTAACTGTACAAGGTCCACCACAGCCTATTGGGGCCAAACTAAAACCAGTAGAGCTACTAGAAAGTCGCAAGGGGTGGAAAAAAAGAAAAACAAAAATTTAGTTCTTAAGAGTTTATAAAAATGGCCACCAAACCCACCGAAACATCTACCATTCCCGCCGGGAATGACGCAAAGACTGTAATATGTAACGGTACAAGGCCAACCACAGATTATTGGGGCCAAACTTAAGCCAGTAGAGCTACCAGAAAGTCGCAAGGGGTGGATAAAAGTAAAAACAAAAGTTTCAGTTCATAAGTGTGTATTAAAATGGCCACTAAACCCACCGGAACATCTATTATTTCCGTCGGAAATGACTTAATGAATACCCTTAGTAAAGGTACAAGCCCACCACAGATTATGGGGGCCATATCGAAGCCATTAGAACTATTGAAAAGTCGCCAGGGGGGGAAAAGTAAAAAAAAATTTTAGTTCATAAGTGTGTACTAAATGGCCGCCAAACCCGCCGGAACAGCCATTATTTCCGTGGAAAATGACTTAATGAATACCCTAAGTAACGGTACAAGGCCCACCAAAAATTATTGGGGCCATATCAAAATTTAATGAATCTACTGGAAAGTCGCAAAGGGGAAAAAAAGGAAAAATAAAATTAGTTTATAAGTGTGTATTTAAATGGCCGCCAAACCCACCGAAACATCTACCATTACCGCCTATGTTGACGCAATAACTACAATGCGTAATGGAAAAAGGCCCACCATAAATTATTGAGCCATATCAAAGCCAGTAGAGCTATTGAATGGACGCAAGCGGGGAATAAAGCGTAATAAAAAAATTTTAAATTATTAGTGTATATTAAAAATGGCGCCAAACCCACCGGAACATCCATTATTCCCGTCGGAAATGACTTAATGAATATCTTAAGTAACGGTTCAAAGCCCAACACAGATTATTGAGGCCATACCAAAGCCAGTAGAGCTATTAGAAAGTCGCAAAAGAGAAAAGAAGTAAAAAAAATGTTAGTTCATAAGTGTGTACTAAAATAGCCGCCAAACCCACCGGAACATTTATTATTCACTTCGTAAGTGACTTAATGAATACCCCAAGTAATGGTAAAAGGCCCTCCATAGATTTTTTGGGCCATATCAAAGTCATTAGAGCTATTGGAAAGTCGTAAGTTTGGGAAAAAGTAAAAACAAAATTATGTTCATAAGCATCATTTAAAATGGCCACTAATCCCACCGGAATATAAATTATTCCCGCCGTAAAAGACTTAATGAATACTCTAAGTAACGGTCCAAGGCCCTCCACAGATTATTGGGGTCATATCAAAGCCATCAGATCTATTGGAATGTCGCAAGGGGGGGGGGGGGAAAAGTAAAAAAAAATTTTAGTTCATAAGTGTATATTAAATGGCCGCCAAACCCACCGGAACATCCATTATTTACGTGTAAAATGACTTAATGAATACCCTTAGTAACGGTACAAAGCCCATCACAGATTATTGGGGCCAAATCACAGTAAAAGTAAAAAAAAAAATTTAGTTCATAAGTGTGTATTTAAATTCCCGCCAACCCCACCGGAACATCCATTATTCCCTTCGGAAATGACTTAATGAATTCCCTTTGTAATGGTACAAAGCCCACCACAGATTATTTGAACAACATTAAAGCCAGTGGAGCTATTGTAAAGTCTCTAGGCGGGGAGGGTGGTAAGTAAACAAAAAAATTTTAGTTCATGAGCTAATATTAATATGGCCGCCAAACCCACCGAAACATCTACCATTCCCGCCGGAAATGACGCAATGACAGTGTGTATTAAATGGCCGCCAAACCCACCGGAACATCCATTATTTCCGTGTAAAATGACTTAATGAACACCCTAAGTAACGGTACAAGGCCCACCACAGATTATTGGGGCCAAATCAAAGCCATTAGAGCTATTGGATAGTCGCAAGGGGGGGAAAAGTAAAAAAAAATTTTAGTTTATAAGTGTGTATTAAATGGCCGCCAAGCCCATCGGAATATAAATTATTCCCGCCGGAAAAGACTTAATGAATACTCTAAGTAACGGTCCAATGCCCTCCACAGATTATTAAGGCCATATCAAAGCCATTAAATCTATTGGAATGTCGCAAGGGGGGGAAAAGTAAAAAAAAATTTTAGTTTATAAGTGCGTATTAAAATGGCCACCAAACCCAACGGAATATAAATTATTTCCGCCTTAATAAATGCCCTAAGTAACGGTACAAGGCCCTCCACAGATTATTGGGGCCATATCAAAGCCAGTAGAGCTATGGAAAGTCACAAGGAGGAAAAAAAGTATAAACAAAAGTTTAGTTCATAAGTGTCGGATTCAGCAGCAGCCTAATCCGTTTATCGATATAACTATCGGCACAGCATGAACTAGATGAGCAGGCTTGTCGTGTACTGAACTAGATGAGCGGCTTGTCGAGAACTGGTTCCAGCTGTGATTGCATACACATACACATACATATACACTAGTATATTTTTCCCGCGTTTTTTGCATTGTACATAACTTTAGTTGTTGATCTGGCGAAGCTAATTGTTAAAAGCCACAGCCGCATATTGTGAAGCCAATCTAGCCAAAATAAACGTTGTTGTTGAAATCCAAGTTGTATTCATTCTTGGTAAATAGTACCCGCGTACAATTGTCAAAAAATATTGGCAATTCAACATTTGGAGGCCCCGGCGAGATTGGCTAAACAACATTCAATTGTGCAGTGAAGTTCTGTAGTCACAGACGATGCGCACTTGTTCATTGCCAAAATCAGAATGTTCTTTATTGTTTCTCTTTTCCTTTTGCTAGCTTAACATAATGTATGTGTGGATCTTGTGTATTGTGAATTACTTATTGCTATGTGTGTATTGGTACATATGCGTTACTTATTGCTATGTGTGCATTGGTACATATATGTATTACTTATTGCTACGTGTATATTACTTATTGCTATGTGTATATTACTTATTGCTACAATTCGGCCTATCCTGACTGGAGTACTCCTGTACTCCTTACAATGGAATTTACTTATTAATTATTTTAAATTTTTCTTTTATTATTTCCTAGCCAAGGTTTCATATTTGCTACAGCCCAAACTCCTTTGTAAGGAATTCTCGACTGTTGAAAACCATCTGCGTCTTCAATAACATATCTGTCATTTCTTAAAGTTTTTGCTATTTTATAAGGTCCTTTGAATTTAGGTATCAGCTTTTTACAAATTCCTACATGAGTGTCAAAATTTTTTATCATTACTAAGTCTCCATCTTTATATGTATGTGGTTCTTGTCTTTTCGCATCCACCATTATCTTGTTATATTTCTGTACTTTTTCTTGACTATCTTTAGCTTTTTCTCTTATTTTTTCTATGTCCCTAACCTCTACTTTATTATTTAATTCTTCCAATTCATCCACTAACAGATCTGTTGCTTTTCCTCTTTGTATGACCCCGAACAACATTTTACTTGGATATTGATTAATTGTTCTTTGTAAAGTGTTGTTTAAAACATGTTCTACTGAATCAAGAACTATATCCCAATGTAAGTTTTTCTCTGAGTCTACCAATTTAGCAATCATCGATCCCAAACTTCGATTGATTCTTTCAACTTGACCATTTGCTTGTGGCGAGCCAGTTGCTACCTTTATGTGTCTTATTTCATTTTCCTGCACAAAGTCTTCAAAATCTTTTGACGTGAAACAACTGCCTCTGTCTGATATAATACATTTTGGTCGGCTATAGGCTCGAAAATAGTCTAGTAATGCATTGACTACTTCTTTCGTATTTGTAGTTTTTGTCGCATAAAGCCTAACGAATTTAGTAAACGCATCTACAATAACGAATACATGTTTATTCGATCTCCCTTTGTCAACTGGTCCAAAATGGTCAACGTGAATTACTTCAAAAGGAACTGATCCCTTAGGTATATTATGTAAAAACCCTTCTTGTTTACCATGTTTTGCCGAATATGCTATACATTTTAGGCAATTACTAATGTGCATTTTAGCTTTCAACCGAATATTAGGAAACCAATAATTTTTTAAAATTATATCAGTCATCTTATCTACTCCCACATGTCCTAATTCGTCATGATATTTATAGAGTACATGACTCTCCATGCCTTCAGGCACATAAAGTAGTAAGCTATTATTCTCTCGTTTTTTATATAGAACTCCATTCCTCATTTCATAATATTTGTGTTCGGATTTTTCTAAGCTTTCTTTTAATTCTTTTAGTTTTTTATCTCTATTTTGACATACTATTATATTTTCTTCGAACGTGTTTGTATCTAATGTTAGGATCTGTGTGTTCCTGCTTAAAGCGTCCACATGCTGCATTCTATTTCCTGACCTTTGCTCTGGTGTAAAATCATATTTCTGTAGTTCTAGTAACCATCTATCTATTGCTGGACTCATTGCTCTTTTATTTATCGCTAAATTTACCGAATTACAATCAGTTACTAATTTAAAATGTATACCTTGCAAATAAATCCTAAATCTTTCTAACGCAAGTACTATTGCCAGGGTTTCTAATTTGAAACTGTCGTATCTCGATTCTGTTTCGGTTGTTCTTCTAGAAAAGTAAAAAATGGGATGCATTTTGCCATCCTCTTTTCTTTGCATCAGAATCGCTCCAAAACCCAGAGCACTAGCATCTGTATGCAACTCTGTCTCGTCCTTCGGACTGTATAAAGCTAATATTGGTGCCTGCAATAGCTTCTCTTTTAACATTTCAAAACATTCTACTTCTCTTTCGCCAAACTTAAATTCTTTATCCTTTCTAATAAGGTCATAAAGGGGCTTTGCTTTTGTTGAGAAATCCTTAACAAATCTTCTAAAATAAGAACATAATCCTAAAAAGCTCTGAACATCTCTTGCTTTCTTTGGAATTGGGAAATCTTTAACTGCCTGCAATCCTTTATCATCTGGTCTAATGCCATCTCCAGATACTAAATATCCCAAATATCTAATCTCTGATTGGAGAAACTCGCATTTGTCCAGTCTCAACTCTAACTTATTTGCAACTAACCGACGTAACACTTCTTTTACTATCTCCAAATGCGACGAACTGTCCTCAGTAGCTATTACTATGTCATCCATATAAACTATTACTTTGTCTGTCCTAATCATGTCTGAAAATATTTTATTTACAAACCTCTGGAATACCGCTGGAGCATTCCGAAGGCCAAAAGGCATTTGAAGCCACTCATACTGTCCCATAGGAGTTGTGAAAGAGGTATATTTCATGGACTCTTCATGCATATAAACATGAAAATATCCATTTTTCAAATCTAATTTTGTAAAATACTTCTTCCTAGAAAGTTTATCGATAAGGTCGTCAATATGTGGTGTTGGATAATTATCCTTCAGCATACTTTTGTTGAGTGTGCGATAATCGACGCACATTCTTAGTTCTCCATTCTTTTTTCTTACCAACACTATAGCCGATGCAAACTCTGACTCACTTTCCTTTATATATCCTTTTTCTAAATATTCATCTATCAATTTCTGAACTTGATCCTTTTCAGCGTATGACAACCGTCTAGGTGGATAATGAAATGGCTTAACATTTTCAAAAAGGAGTTTCATTTCCCATTTGTTTTCTGGAACCAAAGGCCTTTCCGCTTTTTTATAGAACTTATCAAAAATACTTCGGAAACGTTCTTTTAACTTCTCGTCGCAATTTTCATTTATTATCAACTCATCACTTTCATTTTTATAAGGATAATTCAACGGCAACACATTGAAAGATCGCATAATCTCTTCTTCTTTTTCTAAACTAAATCGCTCATTATCTATAATATTATCTCTCAGACACTCATCTTTTAGACTTTCATTTTCTTCTATATTTTCGTTGAACATTTTATCTAACTGACACTCATTTGAATATTGTTTGTACTCGTTCGCAGAACCTAAACTCATAGGACACTCGTTTGATAACATTTCTTTACAACCATTTGATTTACAATCGTTTTCTGAATTCTCATTATAAAGACTGTAATTTTTAACACATTCGTTTGTTACACTATCATTTTCTAAACAGTCGTTGGACAACTGGTTAATGGTATCTTCACATTCGTTTAAATCAAATATTTCACTTAATAATTTAAATTTACATATCTTCATAAAATTTCTTCCTAAAACCACATCATAGCTCATTGACTCGTTCGCCACCACATGCATATCAAATTCCAATTTGTTAATTCCAACAATAACAAAGCATTTAATTTTTTTATAAACTTGTAATTTACTATTATTTATTCCAAAATAAGCCTCTTCATTGAGGGAACTTTCTTCACAACTTTTTGAGTATAAACTATTTTTTTCAAAATTATTAACAAAATTAGAGTTAATCACTGATTCATTTTCAAAATGCAAATTTAAATACGATAGTCTGACAAAGCTTATGGGGCTTCCTGAGTCGATGAGGCATTCTGTGGAAATACATTTGCTAAAATCATTTTCAAAATAGATATTAAAATTTCTTACGTAATCGTTCTTAACCTTCTTCTTGTACTCAGAGCACGTTGCTATACGGTGATCAGCGCTGCCACAGCCATAACACGTACCATACTTTCGCTTCGGTTTACGGCACTCACTGGCGAAATGACCCAATGCGTTGCAATTGTAGCAATGTTGTGCAGCTTTCCACTCAGGGTTGACGTTCTTCCTTCTCACAGCCGATGTCACCTTGGGCAGCGTTATCTTTTCAAACGCCTGCAACAGCTGATCCGGATTCCTGAAGCACTGCATGTGCGCCTGACGCCGCAAACTTTCGTCTGGTATGCCTTCGATTAAGTTGTCGATCAACTCCTCCTCGCTCAGCTCTATCTCTGCCGCTAGTAGAATCTTTTGTTGATAAAACGTCGAAAAATCTTCATTGGCCAACCACTTGCGACTTTCAAACTTGCGACGAAGCATCATTACATTTTTCTTTACTTGAAAAACGTCTTGCAGCTTGTTTAGCAATATGTTTATTGGCATCTCTGTGTGGGTACTGCTTGAGTACAGCCACTTTTGTGCATCACTAGTTAATTTCATCATCACTAGCATTCGCAACATGTTGTCATCTAATTTGTAAATGGCAACAATTGACTTAAGTTGCGAAACCCAAATTGTTGCAGAACTTTTGCCATCGAACTCTGGCAACATGTCTTTAACGACACTCAGCATCATGTTGCTATCGCCGTTGTTGCTCTCTTTTCGTTCTTTTCTCAACATTTCGTTTTCTAGTTTCACTAGTTTCATCTGCAGTTTTAACAGTTTTACTTCTGCACTGTCGTTTTCATTTTCTCCTTCCTCCGCACCTTCGTCCAAAGAGCGAACAATTTGTGCGCCAACGCTGAAGCTGTTAATATTTTCGCGCACACTTTGCACACTATTGTTGTTGTTGCGCCCGTTTTCGTTTTGACTCTGCATTGCTTCGCTAACGGCGACTTCGTTTTCGTCTTGACTTTGCATTGTGTTGTTGGTGTCTTCGTTTGCGACTTGCTTCTGCGTAGCGGTTTCGATCCCGTTGATTTCACCGGAATTTTCTGGATTTGCACTGGGCGGTCCCTCTCCACGCACTGTCACTGGAACTTCACTGATCCGAGCTGCCAAAGTAGCCTTACTCCCATTGGTTGGTAACTCCAGATGCCCAAGCCAAAGTTTTAGTTCCGCCAGTGTGAACTCGCTTGCATTAATTGCTTGCATTTTTAACACTTCACTTTTAGTTGTCTCAAGCCGAGAATTTTTATTTTTTGTTCTCTATTAGGCGATATATTGTCTTTTATCCCACTTCTGAATTTGTAGTCACAGACGATGCGCACTTGTTCATTGCCAAAATCAGAATGTTCTTTATTGTTTCTCTTTTCCTTTTGCTAGCTTAACATAATGTATGTGTGGATCTTGTGGATCTTGTGTATTGTGAATTACTTATTGCTATGTGTTTATTGGTACATATGCGTTACTTATTGCTATGTGTGCATTGGTACATATATGTATTACTTATTGCTACGTGTATATTACTTATTGCTATGTGTATATTACTTATTGCTACAATTCGGCCTATCCTGACTGGAGTACTCCTGTACTCCTTACAATGGAATTTACTTATTAATTATTTTAAATTTTTCTTTTATTATTTCCTAGCCAAGGTTTCATATTTGCTACAGCCCAAACTCCTTTGTAAGGAATTCTCGACTGTTGAAAACCATCTGCGTCTTCAATAACATATCTGTCATTTCTTAAAGTTTTTGCTATTTTATAAGGTCCTTTGAATTTAGGTATCAGCTTTTTACAAATTCCTACATGAGTGTCAAAATTTTTTATCATTACTAAGTCTCCATCTTTATATGTATGTGGTTCTTGTCTTTTCGCATCCACCATTATCTTGTTATATTTCTGTACTTTTTCTTGACTATCTTTAGCTTTTTCTCTTATTTTTTCTATGTCCCTAACCTCTACTTTATTATTTAATTCTTCCAATTCATCCACTAACAGATCTGTTGCTTTTCCTCTTTGTATGACCCCGAACAACATTTTACTTGGATATTGTTCTACTGAATCAAGAACTATATCCCAATGTAAGTTTTTCTCTGAGTCTACCAATTTAGCAATCATCGATCCCAAACTTCGATTGATTCTTTCAACTTGACCATTTGCTTGTGGCGAGCCAGTTGCTACCTTTATGTGTCTTATTTCATTTTCCTGCACAAAGTCTTCAAAATCGTTTGACGTGAAACAACTGCCTCTGTCTGATATAATACATTTTGGTCGGCTATAGGCTCGAAAATAGTCTAGTAATGCATTGACTACTTCTTTCGTATTTGTAGTTTTTGTCGCATAAAGCCTAACGAATTTAGTAAACGCATCTACAATAACGAATACATGTTTATTCGATCTCCCTTTGTCAACTGGTCCAAAATGGTCAACGTGAATTACTTCAAAAGGAACTGATCCCTTAGGTATATTATGTAAAAACCCTTCTTGTTTACCATGTTTTGCCGAATATGCTATACATTTTAGGCAATTACTAATGTGCATTTTAGCTTTCAACCGAATATTAGGAAACCAATAATTTTTTAAAATTATATCAGTCATCTTATCTACTCCCACATGTCCTAATTCGTCATGATATTTATAGAGTACATGACTCTCCATGCCTTCAGGCACATAAAGTAGTAAGCTATTATTCTCTCGTTTTTTATATAGAACTCCATTCCTCATTTCATAATATTTGTGTTCGGATTTTTCTAAGCTTTCTTTTAATTCTTTTAGTTTTTTATCTCTATTTTGACATACTATTATATTTTCTTCGAACGTGTTTGTATCTAATGTTAGGATCTGTGTGTTCCTGCTTAAAGCGTCCACATGCTGCATTCTATTTCCTGACCTTTGCTCTGGTGTAAAATCATATTTCTGTAGTTCTAGTAACCATCTATCTATTGCTGGACTCATTGCTCTTTTATTTATCGCTAAATTTACCGAATTACAATCAGTTACTAATTTAAAATGTATACCTTGCAAATAAATCCTAAATCTTTCTAACGCAAGTACTATTGCCAGGGTTTCTAATTTGAAACTGTCGTATCTCGATTCTGTTTCGGTTGTTCTTCTAGAAAAGTAAAAAATGGGATGCATTTTGCCATCCTCTTTTCTTTGCATCAGAATCGCTCCAAAACCCAGAGCACTAGCATCTGTATGCAACTCTGTCTCGTCCTTCGGACTGTATAAAGCTAATATTGGTGCCTGCAATAGCTTCTCTTTTAACATTTCAAAACATTCTACTTCTCTTTCGCCAAACTTAAATTCTTTATCCTTTCTAATAAGGTCATAAAGGGGCTTTGCTTTTGTTGAGAAATCCTTAACAAATCTTCTAAAATAAGAACATAATCCTAAAAAGCTCTGAACATCTCTTGCTTTCTTTGGAATTGGGAAATCTTTAACTGCCTGCAATCCTTTATCATCTGGTCTAATGCCATCTCCAGATACTAAATATCCCAAATATCTAATCTCTGATTGGAGAAACTCGCATTTGTCCAGTCTCAACTCTAACTTATTTGCAACTAACCGACGTAACACTTCTTTTACTATCTCCAAATGCGACGAACTGTCCTCAGTAGCTATTACTATGTCATCCATATAAACTATTACTTTGTCTGTCCTAATCATGTCTGAAAATATTTTATTTACAAACCTCTGGAATACCGCTGGAGCATTCCGAAGGCCAAAAGGCATTCGAAGCCACTCATACTGTCCCATAGGAGTTGTGAAAGAGGTATATTTCATGGACTCTTCATGCATATAAACATGAAAATATCCATTTTTCAAATCTAATTTTGTAAAATACTTCTTCCTAGAAAGTTTATCGATAAGGTCGTCAATATGTGGTGTTGGATAATTATCCTTCAGCATACTTTTGTTGAGTGTGCGATAATCGACGCACATTCTTAGTTCTCCATTCTTTTTTCTTACCAACACTATAGCCGATGCAAACTCTGACTCACTTTCCTTTATATATCCTTTTTCTAAATATTCATCTATCAATTTCTGAACTTGATCCTTTTCAGCGTATGACAACCGTCTAGGTGGATAATGAAATGGCTTAACATTTTCAAAAAGGAGTTTCATTTCCCATTTGTTTTCTGGAACCAAAGGCCTTTCCGCTTTTTTATAGAACTTATCAAAAATACTTCGGAAACGTTCTTTTAACTTCTCGTCGCAATTTTCATTTATTATCAACTCATCACTTTCATTTTTATAAGGATAATTCAACGGCAACACATTGAAAGATCGCATAATCTCTTCTTCTTTTTCTAAACTAAATCGCTCATTATCTATAATATTATCTCTCAGACACTCATCTTTTAGACTTTCATTTTCTTCTATATTTTCGTTGAACATTTTATCTAACTGACACTCATTTGAATATTGTTTGTACTCGTTCGCAGAACCTAAACTCATAGGACACTCGTTTGATAACATTTCTTTACAACCATTTGATTTACAATCGTTTTCTGAATTCTCATTATAAAGACTGTAATTTTTAACACATTCGTTTGTTACACTATCATTTTCTAAACAGTCGTTGGACAACTGGTTAATGGTATCTTCACATTCGTTTAAATCAAATATTTCACTTAATAATTTAAATTTACATATCGTCATAAAATTTCTTCCTAAAACCACATCATAGCTCATTGACTCGTTCGCCACCACATGCATATCAAATTCCAATTTGTTAATTCCAACAATAACAAAGCATTTAATTTTTTTATAAACTTGTAATTTACTATTATTTATTCCAAAATAAGCCTCTTCATTGAGGGAACTTTCTTCACAACTTTTTGAGTATAAACTATTTTTTTCAAAATTATTAACAAAATTAGAGTTAATCACTGATTCATTTTCAAAATGCAAATTTAAATACGATAGTCTGACAAAGCTTATGGGGCTTCCTGAGTCGATGAGGCATTCTGTGGAAATACATTTGCTAAAATCATTTTCAAAATAGATATTAAAATTTCTTACGTAATCGTTCTTAACCTTCTTCTTGTACTCAGAGCACGTTGCTATACGGTGATCAGCGCTGCCACAGCCATAACACGTACCATACTCTCGCTTCGGTTTACGGCACTCACTGGCGAAATGACCCAATGCGTTGCAATTGTAGCAATGTTGTGCAGCTTTCCACTCAGGGTTGACGTTCTTCCTTCTCACAGCCGATGTCACCTTGGGCAGCGTTATCTTTTCAAACGCCTGCAACAGCTGATCCGGATTCCTGAAGCACTGCATGTGCGCCTGACGCCGCAAACTTTCGTCTGGTATGCCTTCGATTAAGTTGTCGATCAACTCCTCCTCGCTCAGCTCTATCTCTGCCGCTAGTAGAATCTTTTGTTGATAAAACGTCGAAAAATCTTCATTGGCCAACCACTTGCGACTTTCAAACTTGCGACGAAGCATCATTACATTTTTCTTTACTTGAAAAACGTCTTGCAGCTTGTTTAGCAATATGTTTATTGGCATCTCTGTGTGGGTACTGCTTGAGTACAGCCACTTTTGTGCATCACTAGTTAATTTCATCATCACTAGCATTCGCAACATGTTGTCATCTAATTTGTAAATGGCAACAATTGACTTAAGTTGCGAAACCCAAATTGTTGCAGAACTTTTGCCATCGAACTCTGGCAACATGTCTTTAACGACACTCAGCATCATGTTGCTATCGCCGTTGTTGCTCTCTTTTCGTTCTTTTCTCAACATTTCGTTTTCTAGTTTCACTAGTTTCATCTGCAGTTTTAACAGTTTTACTTCTGCACTGTCGTTTTCATTTTCTCCTTCCTCCGCACCTTCGTCCAAAGAGCGAACAATTTGTGCGCCAACGCTGAAGCTGTTAATATTTTCGCGCACACTTTGCACACTATTGTTGTTGTTGCGCCCGTTTTCGTTTTGACTCTGCATTGCTTCGCTAACGGCGACTTCGTTTTCGTCTTGACTTTGCATTGTGTTGTTGGTGTCTTCGTTTGCGACTTGCTTCTGCGTAGCGGTTTCGATCCCGTTGATTTCACCGGAATTTTCTGGATTTGCACTGGGCGGTCCCTCTCCACGCACTGTCACTGGAACTTCACTGATCCGAGCTGCCAAAGTAGCCTTACTCCCATTGGTTGGTAACTCCAGATGCCCAAGCCAAAGTTTTAGTTCCGCCAGTGTGAACTCGCTTGCATTAATTGCTTGCATTTTTAACACTTCACTTTTAGTTGTCTCAAGCCGAGAATTTTTATTTTTTGTTCTCTATTAGGCGATATATTGTCTTTTATCCCACTTCTGAATTTGTAGTCACAGACGATGCGCACTTGTTCATTGCCAAAATCAGAATGTTCTTTATTGTTTCTCTTTTCCTTTTGCTAGCTTAACATAATGTATGTGTGGATCTTGTGGATCTTGTGTATTGTGAATTACTTATTGCTATGTGTGTATTGGTACATATGCGTTACTTATTGCTATGTGTGCATTGGTACATATATGTATTACTTATTGCTACGTGTATATTACTTATTGCTATGTGTATATTACTTATTGCTACAGTTCTGTGTTCGCTGAAAACAAATCAAGTGCATAATCATACATACATATGTGCGTGTGTGTTTTGCAAAGCAACAATTTCATAGTGTCATATTGTGTGTCATATTGGGAAAGGCACCGCAATCAGACTCTCGCTCGTTGTTGTTGTTGTCATTCTCAACCTTCTTATATACATACGCTTGTACATAAGCGGCTGTGCGGTTACTGACTTTTGTCGTTGCTTTCATTTCTTTCGCCGTTACATTGTTGCCAAGCGCCATCATGGCAAACACAGACGTTGATAGTGCGCGAATTGCAGACAGGGTGACCTTTTTCAAACGCAAAGTGTCTGCCTTGTTTGAACGCGCTAAAAATCTCGAAAGTGATTTATCAACAAACAAGCTTAATGATCTAGACCCTGTCGAGCTAGAAGTGCATTTATTACGTATTGAGCAAACTAAATCTACCTTTAACGGCGCGCAAAATTCGTTAGAAGAACTCGACTTCGACGAAATTGGCAGCAAAGTGCGCGATGACTTTGACGATTTAATGGCTAAGCTCGAGGCTCGTGTGCGCGTAATTATTCAAAAACATCAGTCAAGTGCCCCGCCACATTCGTCATTTGGGCGCTATGATGACACTCTTAATCAAACCGTGATAGTGGCCAATAGATCGCGTTTGCCCGAGCTCAAGCTGCCTACATTATCCGATGGCTATACGGAATATGCCAATTTCTACGCAATATTTGAGTCTGTCGTTGACAAGGATCCCGAATTGACCAACATTGAGAAGCTGCGGCATCTTCGCTCATGTCTGTCTGGCCCTGCGTTGGATGCGGTTAGATCGTTGGATTTTATCGGTGCCAATTATCGTGTGGCTCTCGATATTCTTAATAAACGCTTTAGTAACAAACGTATTGTTTTCCAGGCACACATAAAGGAGATTCTTGGGCTCAAGAGGGTAGACAACGAGTCGGCGTCACATCTTCGGCAATTCTCTGACAAGGTTAACTCTCATATGCGTGCGTTAAAGACATTGGGCAATTTGGAGCAGATTTCAGGATGTTTTATTGTGCAAACACTCCTTCAGAAATTGGACGTGAAAACCCGAAATAAGTGGGATGACGCTTGCTCCTCGGACAAGGTGCCGACAGCTGATGAGTTCTTTGAGTTTCTGGAAAGGCGATGCCAGAAGCTGGACAGCATACAATATTCGAGGTCAGCAAATTCTCATATGGGCAAGTCTAACCAAAATGCTAACCCAAGAAAGGCCTTTGTGGCCGAGACTAGCCAAGGTGGATGTGGTTTCTGTGATGAACGCGGCCACGGAATCTATTCATGCAGTAGATTTGCAAATTTGTCTCCATCTCTGCGCCATAAGGAGGTAAAAAAACTGGCTCTATGTTTCAACTGCCTAAAGAAAGGGCATCAAACTCGTTCATGTAGCAGCAGTCATTGTCGCTCCTGTGGAGGAAAGCATCACAGCCTGTTGCATTTTGCTACCTCTTCTGATTCTCAGGCAGTAGGACCAGCAAGCACATCGTATTCCCCCGTCGACTACAGCTCACTCTGCTACCTCTCTTGCTGCCCAAGGTCTTCAGTCTGGTGTCGTGCTTTTGGCCACCGCGGTGGTCATGGTGAGAAATAGCGTTGGCTCTTTGGTTCCCTGCAGAGCGTTACTGGACTCTGGTTCTCAGCTGCACATGGTAACTTCTCGTTTCGCACAGAGGCTGCATTTAAAGAAAACCAGATCTTCGGCCGTCGTCACGGGTGACGGATCAGTTGTAAAAATTCAGATGAAGTCGTCCACGTCAGAGTATTCAGCCACATTTGACGCCCTTGTGGCCCCAACTATTACCGACAGTCAGCCTAGCTTCGCAATCGACACGTCGGATTGGAAGATTCCCTCCAACATTACACTGGCTGATCCAGCGTTCAACAAGCCACAGCGAGTGGATCTTTTAATTGGAGCGAGCCTTTTCTATGAGCTGCTATCTGTTGGGCAAATCATGCTGTTGCCCGGATTGCCGCTGCTTCAAAAGACGCGCCTTGGCTGGGTCGTGACTGGAGGTTTTGAGAAGCATCGTAGCACTTCGTTGTTGTCTACTGGCAGCGCTCATATCAGCGAGGCTGCTCAGCTGGACTTCAGGTTGGATGACTTGGTTCGACGTTTTTGGGAAATTGAGAGCTTGGAAGAGCCCATGGTGAAGGCCAGCAAGGAAGAATTGGAATGCGAGCAGCACTTTGTAAAAAACTTTTCTCGTCTGCCGTCTGCCGAATATATGGTTCGGTTGCCTTTGAAGCCCAGTGAAGAGCTTCTAGGTGACTCCTATGACCAGGCATATCGTCGTTTCCTCAGCATTGAACGTAAATTGGGCCGTCATGCGCATCTAAAGGAGCAGTATTCAGCTTTCATCAAGGAGTTTCTGGATCTGAACCACATGTCGCAAGTTGCTCCTGAGTCCATAGATTGCTGCAAGTATTTTCTTCCTCACCATTGCGTCTTGAAGGAGGACAGCACCACAACAAAGTTGCGTGTGGTGTTTGATGGCTATGCGTCGACCGATTCAGGATACTCTCTTAACAACGTGTTGATGGCCGGCCAATCATACAGCCAAAGCTGCTTCATATTTTGATTCGTTTTCGTACATATCCTGTAGCGCTAACAGCTGACATTTGTAAGATGTACCGCTGTGTTCGAGTTGCCATGCCTGATAGCTTGTATCAATGCATTCTGTGGAGAGATTCGCCTGCGGAGGGCATAAAGGTATTCAAATTGGATACTGTGACTTATGGAACCAAATCAGCATCATTTCAATCAGTACTCGCAATGCACCAGTTGGCCATTGATGAGCGTGATGCTTATCCAATTGGTTCAAAGGCCCTACAACAGGAGTTCTATGTTGACGATTTTATCTCCGGAGCAAACTCAGTGGCAGAAGCCAGGCAAAAGATGGATCAGACTTGCGCTATATTGGCCCGTGGCCAGTTCAAGCTTCGCAAATGGTGTTCGAGTCACGAGAAGGTCCTAGATGGAGTAGCTGCTGAAAACAGAGAACAGTTTTTGAAGTTCGACGATGGCAGCGATGTCACCAAAGCCCTTGGCCTTGTATGGGACCCTGCAGTTGATACGCTGTTGTTTTCTTTGTCTGTTTTAGACTCTATAGTGAAGCCGTCGAGACGCTCAGTTCTGTCTATTGTTGGCCGATTTTATGACCCGCTTGGACTATTAGGCCCAGTCATAACTAAAGCAAAGATTTTTCTTCAGCAGCTCTGCAAGGATCAACTGACTTGGGATGAAAGTTTGCCTGTAGCACGTGACACGGCATGGAAGGAGTTATGCAGTAGTTTCCAGAACATTCCACACGTCTCGTTTCCCAGAGTCGTGCTCATCGCAGATGCTGAGGTGGAGATTCATGGATTTTGCGATGCCAGTTTGGAGGCTTATGGTGCTTGCGTCTATGTGGTCCCCAGAGGTCAGACTGTCACAAGTAGACTCCTGTGCTCCAAGTCGCGAGTTGCGCCTTTGAAGACGATGTCCGTTCCGAAGTTGGAACTTTGTGGAGCGAAACTATTGGCAAGTCTGATGTATGAAATCAATCGTACCGGAATTTTCTTCAGCCAGTTTTATTGCTGGTGCGATTCTTCAGTAGTTCTATCCTGGATTAGAGATGAGCCTTTCAAATTTAATGTTTTCGTTGCGAACAGAGTGTCTGCAATACAGGAGTTGACCCTTGGCATGCAATGGCATCATGTTCCAACCGATAGGAATCCAGCTGACATCCTTTCTAGGGGCGCACTTCCAGAAGTGTTGGCACAATCCGATCTCTGGTTCCATGGCCCGCCATATCTTGTGGATGGTCGTCCAAGCTGGCCCGCGTCTTGCATTCCCGAAAAGCCTACAATTGAGTTCAGGAAGAGCGCACTCATCGTGACATCTCCACATGCAGACCTCACTCTTGGATGTAAGCACTCAAATTCGTTTGGATCCATGCAGCGCACATTTGGCTATGTCTACAAATTTATCAAGCGAATAAGGAATCCTGTATTAACTGTCTTAGATGTTCACCATGGCACTCGCATTCTTCTGCGTCTTGTGCAAATGACGAACCTTTGGGACGACATAAAAGAGATCCGGTCTCACGGGAATGTGAGAAAGTCAAGCTCCATTGCTGCTTTGGCTCCCTTTTTGGATGAGTGTGGACTGCTTCGTGTTGGTGGGCGGCTTTGCAATTCGTCTTTGGATTATGATGGCCAGCATCCCATTATTCTGCCTCAGCGTCATGCAATCACACAAGCACTCATCGTGCAGGTTCATCAAAGGAATCTTCACATCGGACCCCGTGCACTTCTGGCCAAGATTCGACTTCAGTATTGGCCAATTGGCGGATTAAGAACGGTAACCAAGGCGATAAGAGGATGTGTGACGTGCTTCCGAGCGAGGCCAAGCTTTGTGGAACCAATGATGGCAAGTCTTCCAAAGGAGCGTCTGGAAGCGGTTCGAGCGTTTACGGTCACTGGAGCCGACTATTGTGGGCCATTTTTCTATAAGTCGGAGGTTCGAACGCGAGCGCCCCTGAAATGCTATGTCAGCGTGTGTATCTGCTTCACAAGCAAGGCAGTGCACCTGGAGCTGGTTAAGGATCTATCGACGGCGGCGTTTCTGAGCGCAGTCAGATGTGGTCCGACAATGCAACGAGTTTTGTTGGGGCCCAGAACGAGTTACTTGAGCTAAAAACGTTGATGCTAAGCGATTCCCACCTGAAGGCAGTGTAGCAGTTTTGCCTCGCCGACGACATCGATTGGAAGTTCATTCCTCCTCGCTCTCCGCACTTTGGTGGATTATGGGAGGCGGCTGTGAAGTTGGCGAAGCACCATTTTTATCGCTCTGTTTGCCGTTCGGTGTTGCACTTTGATGAACTGCGCACCCTCGTCTGCCAAATCTGTGCAGTTGTTAATTCTCGCCCATTACTTGCACTTTCAGAGAACCCAGCAGATCTAGATGTCCTGACTCCTGCGCATTTACTGTTCGGTGGTCCCCCAAGTTGTATCATCGAGCCTGATCTGACCAAGCTGAACTACAACCGACTAAATGGATGGCAGCGTGTGTCGCAGCAGCAACAGGTGTTCTGGGCACGGTGGCGTGAAGAATACTTGACTCTTCTGCAGCAGCGAACTAAGTGGCGTTCTCCAACGCAATCTTTGTGCGTTAATGACATGGTACTCGTAAAGAACGAAAACCTGCCTCCCATGCGCTGGCCGCTTGGCAGGGTGTTGCATCTGGTCCCTGGCAAGGATGGAGTCGCCTGTGTGGCTGATCTGAACACAGCATCTGGTGTCATCAGAAGAGCAGTGAACAAGCTGTGTCTGTTGCCGCTAAAGGACTCTGTTGAAAGACAGGCTTCCAACGGGGGGAGTATGTCGGATTCAGCAGCAGCCTAATCCGTTTATCGATATAACTATCGGCACAGCATGAACTAGATGAGCAGGCTTGTCGTGTATTGAACTAGATGAGCGGCTTGTCGTGAACTGGTTCCAGCTGTGATTGCATACACATACACATACATATACACTAGTATATTTTTCCCGCGTTTTTTGCATTGTACATAACTTTAGTTGTTGATCTGGCGAAGCTAATTGTTAAAAGCCACAGCCGCATATTGTGAAGCCAATCTAGCCAAAATAAACGTTGTTGTTGAAATCCAAGTTGTATTCATTCTTGGCAAATAGTACCCGCGTACAATTGTCAAAAAATATTGGCAATTCAACAATAAGTGTTTATAAAAATGGCCACCAAACCCACCGGAACATCTACCATTCCCGCCGGGAATGACGCAAAGACTATAATATGTAACGGTACAAGGCCCACCAAAAATTATTGGGGCCATATCAAAATTTAATGGAGCCACTGAAAAGTCGCAAAAGGGAAAAAAAGGAAAAAAAAATTAGTTTATAAGTGTGTATTAAAATGGCCGCCAAACCCACCGATACATCTACCATTACCGCCGAAGATGACTCAATGACTACAATGCGTAATGGAAAAAGGCCCACCATAAATTATTGAGCCATATCAAAGCCAGAAGAGCTATTGAAGAGACGCAAGCGGGGAAAAAAGCGTAATAAAAAAATTTTTAAATCATTAGTGTATATTAAAATGGGCGCCAAACCCACCGGAACATCCATTATTCCCGCCGGAAATGACTTAATGAATATCTTAAGTAAAGGTTCAAGGCCCACCACAGATTATTTTGGCTATATCAAAGCCAGTAGAGCTATTAGAAAGTCGCAAAAGAGAATAAAGTATAAAAAAAATTTTAGTTCATAAGTGTGTATTAAATGGCCGCCAAACCCACCGGAACATCCATTATTTCCGTGTAAAATGACTTAATGAATACCCTAAGTAACGTTACAAAGCCCACCACAGATTATTGGGGCCATAAGAAAGTCATTAGAGCTATTGGAAAGTCATAAGATTGGGAAAAAGTAAAAAAAAAATTTTGTTCAAAAGTATTATTTAAAATGGCCACTAAACCCACCGGAATATAAATTATTCCCGCCGGAAAAGACTTAATGAACACTTTAAGTAACGGTACAAGGCCCTACACAGATTATGGGGACCATATCAAAGCCATTAGATCTATTGGAATGCCGCAAGGGAGGGGAAAAGTAAAAAAAAATTTTACTTTATAAGTGTGTACTAAAATGGTCAACAAACCCACCGGAATATAAATTATTCCCGCCTTAGTGAATGCTCTTAGTAACGGTACAAGGCCCTCCACAGATTATTGGGGCCATATGAAAGCCAGTAGAGCTATTGGAAAGTCACTAGGAGGAATAAAATTAAAAACAAAAATTTAGTTCTTAAGTGTTTATAAAAATGGACACCAAACCCACCAGAATATCTACAATTCCCGCCGGGAATGACGCAAAGACTGTAATATGTAACGGTACAAGGCCCACCACAGATTATTCGGGCCAAACTTAAACCAGTGGAGCTACCAGAAAGTCGCAAGTGGTGGATAAAAGTAAAAACAAAAGTTTCAGTTCATAAGTGTGTATTAAAATGGCCACCAAACCCACCGGAACATTCATTATTTCCGTCGGAAATGACTTAATGAATACCCTTAGTAATGGTACAAGCCCACCACAGATTATGGGAGCCATATCTAAGCCATTAGAGCTATTGGAAAGTCGCAAGGGGGGGGAAAAGTAAAAAAAAATTTTAGTTCATAAGTGTGTACTAAATGGCCGCCAAACCCACCGGAACAGCCATTATTTCCGTGGGAAATGACTCAATGAATACCCTAAATAACGGTACAAGGCCCACCAAAAATTATTGGGGCCATATCAAAATCTAATGGAGCTACTGGAAAGTCGCAAAGGGGAAAAAAGGAAGAAAAAAATTAGTTTATAAGTGTGTATTAAAATGGCCGCCAAACCCACCGATACATCTACCATTACCGCCGAAGATGACTCAATGACTACAATGCGTAATGGAAAAAGGCCCACCATAAATTATTGAGCCATATCAAAGCCAGAAGAGCTATTGAAGAGACGCAAGCGGGGAAAAAAGCGTAATAAAAAAATTTTTAAATCATTAGTGTATATTAAAATGGGCGCCAAACCCACCGGAACATCCATTATTCCCGCCGGAAATGACTTAATGAATATCTTAAGTAAAGGTTCAAGGCCCACCACAGATTATTTTGGCTATATCAAAGCCAGTATAAAAAAAATTTTAGTTCATAAGTGTGTATTAAATGGCCGCCAAACCCACCGGAACATCCATTATTTCCGTGTAAAATGACTTAATGAATACCCTAAGTAACGTTACAAAGCCCACCACAGATTATTGGGGCCATAACAAAGTCATTAGAGCTATTGGAAAGTCATAAGATTGGGAAAAAGTAAAAAAAATTTTGTTCAAAAGTATTATTTAAAATGGCCACTAAACCCACCGGAATATAAATTATTCCCGCCGGAAAAGACTTAATGAACACTTTAAGTAACGGTACAAGGCCCTACACAGATTATGGGGACCATATCAAAGCCATTAGATCTATTGGAATGCCGCAAGGGAGGGGAAAAGTAAAAAAAAATTTTACTTTATAAGTGTGTACTAAAATGGTCACCAAACCCACCGGAATATAAATTATTTCCGCCTTAGTGAATGCTCTAAGTAACGGTACAAGGCCCTCCACAGATTATTGGGGCCATATCAAAGCCAGTAGAGCTATTGGAAAGTCACTAGGAGGAATAAAATTAAAAACAAAAATTTAGTTCTTAAGTGTTTATAAAAATGGACACCAAACCCACCAGAACATCTACAATTCCCGCCGGGAATGACGCAAAGACTGTAATATGTAACGGTACAAGGCCCACCGCAGATTATTCGGGCCAAACTTAAACCAGTGGAGCTACCAGAAAGTCGCAAGGGTTGGATAAAAGTAAAAACAAAAGTTTCAGTTCATAAGTGTGTATTAAAATGGCCACCAAACCCACCGGAACATTCATTATTTCCGTCGGAAATGACTTAATGAATACCCTTAGTAATGGTACAAGCCCACCACAGATTATGGGAGCCATATCTAAGCCATTAGAGCTATTGGAAAGTCGCAAGGGGGGGGAAAAGTAAAAAAAAATTTTAGTTCATAAGTGTGTACTAAATGGCCGCCAAACCCACCGGAACAGCCATTATTTCCGTGGGAAATGACTCAATGAATACCCTAAATAACGGTACAAGGCCCACCAAAAATTATTGGGGCCATATCAAAATTTAATGGAGCTACTGGAAAGTCGCAAAGGGGGAAAAAAGGAAAAAAAAATTAGTTTATAAGTGTGTATTAAAATGGCCGCCAAGCCCACCGGAACATCTACTATTACCGCCGAGCTTGACGTAATGACTACAATGCGTAATGGAAAAAAGCCCACCATAAATTATTGAGCCATATCAAAGCCAGTAGAGCTATTGAAGGGACGCAAGCGGGGAATAAAGCGTAATAAAAAAATTTTAAATTTTTAGTGTATATTAAAATGGGCGCCAAACCCACCGGAACATCCATTATTCCCGTCGGAAATGACTTAATGAATATCTTATGTAACGGTTCAAAGCCCACCACAGATTATTTTGGCCATATCAAAGGCAGTAGAGCTATTAGAAAGTCGAAAAAGAGAATAAAGTAAAAAAAAATGTTATTTCATAAGTGTGTACTAAAATATCCGCCAAACCCACCAGAACATTTATTATTAACTTCGGAAATGACTTAATGTATACCTCAAGTAATGGTAAAAGGCCCTCCATAGATTTTTGGGGCCATATCAAAGTCATTAAAGCTATTAGAAAGTCGTAATTTTGGGAAAAAGTAAAAAAAAAATGTAGTTTATAAGCATCATTTAAAATGGACACTAAGCCCACCGGAATATAAATTATTCCCGTCGCAAAAGACTTAATGAATACTCTAAGTAACGGTCCATGGCCCTCCACAGATTATTGGGGCCATATCAATGCCATTAGATCTATTGGAATGTCGCAAGGGGGGAAAAGTAAAAAAAAATTTTAGTTTATAAGTATGTATTAAAATGGCCACCAAACCCACCGGAATATAAATTATTCCCGCCTTAATAATATGCCCTAAGTAACGGTACAAGGCCCTCCACAGATTATCGGGGCCATATCAAAGCCAGTAGAGCTATTGGAAAGTCACTAGGAGGAAAAAAGGTATAAACAAAAATTTAGTTCATAAGTGTTTATAAAAATGGCCACCAAACCCACCGGAACATCTACCATTCCCGCCGGGAATGACGCAAGGACTATAATATGTAACGGTACAAGGCCCACCAAAAATTATTGGGGCCATATCAAAATTTAATGGAGCTACTGAAAAGTCGCAAAAGGGAAAAAAAGGAAAAAAAAAAAATTAGTTTATAAGTGTGTATTAAAATGGCCGCCAAACCCAATCAGACCCCATTCAAATGGCCACCAAACCCACCGGAATATACTTTATTCCCGCCGGAAAAGACTTAATGAATACCCTAAGTAACGGTACAAGGCCCTCCATAGATTATTGGGACCAAATCAAAGCCAGCAGAGCTATTGGAAGGTCCCAAAGAAGGAAAAAGTGAAAAGAATTTTAGTTCATAAGTGTGTACTAAAATGGTCGCCAAACCATTTCCCGTCGGAAATGAATTAACGGTACAAAGCTCACCACAGATTATCAAAGTCAGATCAAAGCCAGTAGAGCTATGGAAAAGTCGCAAGAGGGGGAAAAAAGTAAAAAAAAATTTTTGTTCATAAGTGTTTATAAAAATGACCGCCAAACCCACCGGAAAATCCATTATTCCCGTCGGAAATGACTTAATGAATACTCTATGTAACGGAACAAATCCGACTACAGATTATTAGGGCCATATCAAAGCCAGTACAGCTATTGGAAAGTCGCAAAAGATCAAAAAGTAAAAAAAAAAAGTTTTAGTTCATAAGTGTGTTTAAAGATGGCTGCCAAGCCCACCGGAACATCTATTACTTCTGCCGGAAATGACTTGATGAATACCCTAAGTAAAGGTACAAAGCTCAGCACAGATTATTGGAGTCGTATCAAAATCAGTAGAGCTATGGAAATTTCGCAAGTGGGGAAAAAAAAAAAAATTTATTTCATAAGTGTGTATTAAAATGGACGCCAACCCTCCGGAAAATGCATTATTCCCGTCGGAAATGACTTAATGAATATCCTAAGTAGCGAAACAAAGCCCACCACAGATTGTTGGGGCTATATTTGTTTTTATTTATTTATTTATTTATTTAATGTCAGACTATGATCAGTCGACATATTTAAAAATTAAAGTTACAATATAAAAATAATTTAAAAGTTTAAAATTATATTTTAAATTTAAATTTAAATTTAAATTTAAACTGGGCAAAAGAAAATAAAAATTAAAAATTCAAAAATTTAAGGCCCAACATTTGTTGAAATGGATTGGGGAAAACCCAGAAAAAAAACCCAATCAGACCGAAAGAATAGTTATTTTGTTAGTTTGTTAAGTTAGTTAAGTATGTTAAAATGGAAGATTTAATACAATCTAAAGAACAGTTGAAACTAATCACTCTGTACAGATTGTTATAATCTGCACACAGTACTCTAAATGGTTCATGAAGAGACCAATTAGAGTTACAATGCTCAAGAAACAGTGGGTAAAAGTTACGAGTAATTCTAGTAGGTACATTGATGTTAAGTCTGTTCAATAAACTAACAGAGTCAATATGACCCTGAAGTAAATTATACAAGAATATAACACCAAGCATAGCTCTACGGTTAGTAAGAGAGGGAAGATTTAGTAATAGCAGTCTGCTTGAATAAGATGGCAACTGTATATCTAAATTCCAGCTCAGGCCCCGAAGAGCAAAAATTAAAAATTGTTTTTGGACTGATTCTCCCAAAGCTTTATTTGCCGTAATTTCAACGTGTTTATCGAATTTGAGTTTATGATCTAAGTGTATACCTAGATCATTTACAACGTTAGTAGTGTTTAGACATTCCAAAACAGTGCTATTAAGAAAATACTGAAAGTAAAGGCGCTGTGATCTGTAGAAGGACAGAACTTTACATTTAGAATTATTTAAATTTAAGAGATTCACTCGACACCAAGAAGAAAATGCGTCAAGATCATTTTGCAGAAGGCGGTGAGAGTGAGGATCGTTATACGATAAACAAAGCTTGAAATCATCAGCATACATAAGAATGTGTGACTGAGATATTATTAGTGGAAGATCGTTTATAAATAAGGTGAAGAGCAATGGGCCAAGATGACTACCTTGTGGTACCCCAGATGTTACGTTAATAGGTTTCGAAAAAGTATTTTTCAAAATAACACGTTGTGTTCTATTAGTAAGGTAATTCGAAATCCAACATAGAAGGTTATTTGGAAAACCATAAAGGTCAAGCTTATGGATGAGTAGAGAATGATTTACTAAAAGGCTTTACTAAAATCCGTATAAATAACGTCAGTTTGCATCCGTTTTTTGAATCCATCAACTATAAGTGATGAAAACTCTAAGAGGTTAGTGGTTGTTGATTTAGATTTTACAAAGCCATGCTGAGTTGGGGAAATGACTGAGCAAGAAAGGTGCTGAAGGTGTGAAGTTATTATCTTTTCAAATAATTTTGGAAATGCCGAAAGCTTTGAAATGCCCCTATAGTTCTTAGCTTCAGATTTGAGTCCTTTTTTATAAAGTGGGATAATAAATGAATCTTTCCATACAAGTGGGAAAGATGAAGAATTAATTGATAGATTAAATAACATAAGCAATGGCTTATATATGGACTCAGCACAATATTTTAAAACAGAGCCAGGCACACCGTCTGGGCCTGGAGAATGAATGGGCATAATCAATTTATGATCTCGAAGACGAGAGATCTCAGTAATTAGAGGACTATAAATACAATTAGATCTCATTAAACTATATGGGTAGTTTTGATCGGTGCTAAAATTAAAATTTGAATAAGTAGTTTGAAAAAAGTCAGCAAATAAATTGGCTATTGAAAGATTAGTGTTCGCTTGAGTGTTATTGAAGCTAATAGAAAATGGCAGTTCAGCAGATTTCCGTTTGGAATTGACAAATTTGTAGAACTGTTTAGGATCTTTAGAGAAAAGCATCTTGCAACGGTGTAAATATGCCTTATAACGTTGCGCGTTTAGCGTTAAAAAGTTAGAGCGAGTGATGTCATAGCGACAGAAATCAAGATGATTTCCCGATTTCTTAAATTTTTTGAATTGCTTGGATTTCAAGTTTTTCAAATAAGAAAGTTCTCTAGAAAACCATGGTGGCCTGATAGAGCAGGTGGTGGATACTAAAGGGACGCAGACGTCAAACACAGAATTAATAGTATTATAAAAAATAGCAATTGCACTATCCAATTCGGAACACAAGAATAGCTGTGACCAATCAGCACGGGAGAGGAAGGAATTTAATTGGTCGAAATTAGCTTTGTTGAAACAGCGGATTTTTAGATTTTTCTCAGGTGTTTTCCTTACCGCTTTAGAAGGTAACACAAAAGATAAATAAAAAGTGGGATGAAATAAATCTTCGGGCAATACTATTGGATCAATCCTGGATACAAAACAGTTGGAAGGGTCCAACACAAAAACCAGGTCAAGAGTTTTGTTGGTGCTATTGCAAACAGGATTGATTTGTCCAAATGAAAGTTCTGAGAGACCGTCTATAAACTCATTGGAGGTGTCGGGTATAAGCGAAAGTGAGTCATTGACAACAAGCCATTTAATATAGGGAATGTTAAAGTCACCAAGGACAATGAAGAAGTCGTTATCTGATGCTAATTCAACTGTCGACTTGATGGCGATCAAATGATTGTTATATACATTAATATCAGAATGAGGAGGTATGTAAGAACAAGATATATAAAGGGAAAAGTTATTGAGAAAGATTTTAACGCCAATAAATTCAATTTTGGGATTATTGGAGGCCAGAATGGGTTCCGAAGTTAAGCCAGAGTCTACGGCTACCAGAACACCACCTCCACGAGAAATGCGATCGCATCTATATATGTTATATTTAGAGAAAAGAACAGAAGAGTCTGATATAGAGGGATTAAGCCAGGTTTCTGTAAAACAGATAACATCAAAATCAAGCGAATGACTGTCAAGAAATAATTTGGATAGTTTAGTATTAAGACCACGTACATTTTGGTAAGTAATGGAGAGAGTTAAATCTAGTTTTTTGATATACTACTTGGGGACGACACTGAAATAGTTGGACCGTCACCAGCGATCGGAGTCCGATCTTTTTTTCTCGTAGAACTACCGTTGTACTGCGACACATAAATATGTTCGGGCCAGAAATTTTTTTTGACAAATTAAGTCAAAAGACTTCTCCGAACATGATATCTTGAATGACGATAGTCAAAGCATTGGCTATCTGCACCGCCGGCGTGACAAGAACACCATCCCTTTGGGAAGCGATGAGCGAGATATTAATTGGATTTAGTGAACTAGAATCATTTCCTGGAGTAGCGGAACAGTTTAACTCCGATGTAGGAGTTGTCAAAGATTTCAGACTGGCTTTCGACGTATTTGGCTGCGGGCTGGGATCAAAGGGGACAGTAGGGGGGTTCTCGCTATGGCGCACAATAGAGCTGGACTTTTTGCATTTCGGCGGCTCATTTAGTAGAGCCGAATTGCCAAACAAAGTTTCCATGTCCGAAAAAATATTGTTTGCCTTACTAAAAAGTTTAGTAAGGTCTTTAAAGGACTCTCTGGTGCGCTCCATAAACTTGCGGACGTTCACCTCTATGTCACCACAAGTGTCACATCGCCAACGCAGACCATTATTCTTGTCAAGACAGTCTTTGATCTTCACTGTCAGGCCCGCACATTTTAAATGAAATGTACGAGAGCAGAAGAAACAGGAATAATAATCCTGTTTAGCGTCATTAACTTGACACGCTTTTGCAAAGCAGACAATGTTCGCCATTATAGGGTATGAATAAGTCGGTACAACAAATGTAGGTGAAAATATCAGAGAGAGAAAAGCAACGTTATTCCAACAACAACTTAGCTGTAATTCAACTGACGCTCAATGCAAAGCGAAGCAGAAGCGAGAGAAGTTGCGTTGTGTTGAGAGCGAAAATACAAAATACGGGAGAGCCGATTATCGGGAGAGCGCAAATTACACAAACAAATTGCACACTTGCACTTTGAACCACACTAAGAGCGGTAAGCAGCAAAGAGCAAGAACAAAAACAAAAACAGATGAACAAGCATAGAGAGCACAACAAAAACAATAGAAATAAACGCGCCTATTTTGGTAAACAAAACAGATTAAACGCAATTATTTTGTTTAAAACAGTGAACTTTTTAGTTATTAGTAAAGCCAATAAGAATATATTGACTGTCACGAGAATATATATGTAGGTTAAAACACACCAATTCCGAGTTTATATATCGCACAGGGAAAATTAATTGACGGAGCAAAAGAAAACACGTCTTCACACAAAGAGAGTTAGTGAGAGTTATATGTGTATCAATGCCATTGGAGCTATTAAAAAGTCGCAAGGGGAGGGATAAATTAAAAAAAAAATGTTAGTTCATAAGTGTGTACTAAAATGGCCGCCAAACCCACTGGAACATCTTTTATTCCCGTCGGAAATGACTTAATGAATAATTAAGGTACCGGTATAAAGCCCACCACAGATTATTGGAGTCTTACCAAAGCCAGTAGAGCTATGGAAAATTCGCAAGAGGGGGAAAAAAAGTAAAAAAAAAATTTAAGTTCATAAGTGTTTACTAAAATGGCCGCCAAACCCACCGGAATATAAATTATTCCCGCCGGAAAAGACTAAATGAATACCCTAAGTAACGGTACAAAGCATTCCACAGATTATTGGGTCCAAATCAAAGCCATTAGAGCAATTATAAGTGTGTATTAAAATGGCCGCCAAACCCACCGGAATATAAATTATTCCCGCCGGAAAAGACTAAATGAATACCCTAAGTAACGGTACAAAGCATTCCACAGATTATTGGGGCCAAATCAAAGCCATTAGAGCAATTATAATTAAGTGTGTATTAAAATGGCCTCCAACCCCACCGGATCATCCATTCTATCCATCGGAAATGACCTAATGAATACCCCAAGAAACGTTACAAGGCCCACCATAGATTATTGGGGCCATATCGAAGCCATTAGAGCTATTGGAAAGTCGCATGTGGGGGAGGGTGGGAATTGAACATAATAATTTTAGTTAATGAGAGTGTATTAAAATGGCCACCAAACCCACCGTAACATTTACCATTCCCGCCGGAAATGACGCAAAGACTACAATACGTAACGGTAAAAGGCCCACCACAGATTATTGGGCCAAACTAAAACCAGTAGAGCTACTAGAAAGTCGCAAGGGGTGGAAAAAAGTAAAAAAAAAGTTTTAGTTGATAAGTGTGTTTAAAGTAGGCAGCCAAACCCACCGGAACTTCCATTATTCCCGTCGGAAATGACGAAAAAGATATATCAAAGCCAGTAGAGCTATTGTAAAGTCGCAAGGGGAGAAAAATAAAAAAAAATTTTTAGGTCATAAGTGTGTATTAAAGTGGCCTCCAACCCCACCGGAACATCCGTTCTACCTGTCGGAAATGACCTAATGAATACCCCAAGAAACGGTACAAGGCCACCATAGACTATTGGGGCCATATGGAAGCCATTAGAGCTATTAAAAAGTCGCATGGGGGGGAGGGTGGTAATTAAACAAAATAATTTTAGTTCATGAGAGTGTATTAAAATGGCCGCCAAGCTCACCGAAACATCTACCATTACCGATGGAAATGACGCTATGACTACAATGCGTAACGGGACATGGCCCACCATAGATTATTGAGTCATATAAAAGCCAGTACAGCTATTGAATGGACGCAAGCCGGGAATAAAGAAAAAAATTAAAAGAAAAAACAAACCCGAAACATCCAAATAAAATATCCTAATAACGGTACAAAGCCCACCACAATTTATTGGGGCCAAATCAAAGCCATTAGAGCTTTGGAAAGTCGCAAGGGGGATGAAAAGTTAAAAAAAAAATTTAGTTCATAAGTGTGTATTAAATGGCCGCCAAACCCGCCGGAACATCCATTATTTCCGTGGGAAATGACTTAATGAACTTAGTAACGGTAGTGAATTAAGAAACGGTACAAAGCCCACCACAGATTATTGGGGCCAAATCAAAGCCATTAGAGCTATTGGAAAGTCGCAAGGGGATGAAAAGCAAAACAAAAATTAGTTAATAAGTGTGTATTAAAATGGCCGCCAAACCCACCGAAACATCTACCATTACTGACGAAAATGACGCAGTGACTACAATACGTAACGGAAAAAGGCACACCATAGATTATTGAGCCATATCAAAGATAGTAGAGCTAGCGGGGAATAAAGCGTTATAAAAAAAATTTTAGATCATTAGTGTATGTTGGAGCATATACTTAAATATTTAGTTAGCATAATATAAACCCGAAATTGTTGTTAGAATGATAAAGTGAACCAATTGAATTTGCCTACATTGTTTTATAGTTCTCTTATACTTAAGCTAGCATGTAAGTCGTCGTATGTTTGTATGCAACTGCACAGCTGTTGTGCCAGTCAGTCGACAATAACTTTCGTTTAGAACGCACGCACGCCACCAAATACCTTTCCGCGATTGACTAAGTTCCAAATATATTGTAATTAATATTGAAATTGCAATTCGTTCTTTATATTTGATTTCTCGATTTTTCATTGGCGCCCGAGCAGGGACTTTCAATCGCGTTCGTCGGTCTATTTAGACAATTTCAAGGTTTGGTTTGGATGTGCGTGTCGTTTGAGCTTTGTTTCGTTGTTTGCTGCTTTGGTCTTCGAAATCTGGACAATTTGGATTTGATCTTTGGACACGGTTGCAGATTTAAGAGAGCAGTTATTGGAGAGAATACCCAGAATTGAGCCCATGAGCGACTCTTCTGATGACAATGTAACAGTGCCCAAACGAATCAGTGCATAGGGCAGCATAGGTAAACACATATACATAATGTAAGGAAGGTTCTAAGCCGGGGTACAGATCTCAGTCTGCCCAGGGCTCGAACCAACAAGAAAATTTGTTGTCTGCTGAGACGCTGTGTTAAGGGGGAGGAAACACGTTAGGTTGGGTTAGGGACGAACATGACAAACATACATGCACTACGATGCCCGCGCCACTGCGGCGGGACTGGCCTGCAAGATCGGGGGCAGCACGGGTGTAACCGCATGCATGCTTCGGCCGATCTTGGCAGACCCAGAGATGCCGGGATTGTATCGCGCGGCGACGGGATCAGATCCTCGTTCTGTTTCTACTTTCGTTAGTAAACTACTGCCGGGATTGCTCGCACGGCGACGGGATTATATCCACGTCTCTTTTACTACGGCGGTTAGGTTATGTTGCCGGGATTACTCGCGCGGCGACGGGATCGGATCCGCGTATTAGTGGTGGGGTGTTAGGGTTAGGAAAGAATACTCGGGGTTAGATTTCCATTCACGATCTTTATTTTTGTTAAGTGGGGTTACACTTGGGCGACCTCACGCCCCTCCCCGACTTAACCTCTTATTCTACTCACTCTGGTGGTTTGTGTTGGTACGTGCCAATTCGCAACGTCCACTCTCTCTTGCTGCCGATCACAAAGTGATTTTGTCGCTCGCGCTCGCGTCGGCGCTTACCCTCGGCAGCGCAGCTTCACCAACCCTTTTGTCGCTTTGTAGCTTTGCCGCTTTACATGTGGTGAACTGCGCTGCTTGCAGGGTTGCGTGCTCGCGATTATTCGCCATTGAGCGCGGGCGACAATCGAATAATTGCAAATTAAATCAACTTAAAATTAAACAACAATTAATCTTATTTTTGGCCTCCATTGACCTTATAAGCTAAAGTTTTCTATAACAATAATATTAATAATAATAATAATAATAACAATAGCTGCCTTCAATGGCTGGAATCCAAGATTTTTCTTAATGCGAACAAAAATACCAAAATACTGAATGCGCCTTCACTGGCCCTACTTCTATCCCTATGCTGTACTTAACGCTACCAATCTTATAAACTACCAAATAAACGAATGTAAGGCGGTCATTGAGGGGGCCGCCTTACAATATATGTAAATTAAATGCAAGCATAATTGACGCATATTCATTGTATAAATAAAAGCTCCCTTATTTATTGCACATTAAAGATATTGCGTTTCGGCACTGAAAAAAATGTAATTTGTGAACAAATTAATTGAAGCAAAACATACATAATTGTCATAAATAAATATAAACCGTTAACATTTTTAAAAGTTCTAGTGTTTATATATATATTTATATTTACATAATTTTCGTTTGCTCTAATTCCGCTATTCGCCAAGATCTGCGTACATACGGTGGTGGTTTTTGTTCTTCGTTTTAGTTGTTGCTTGCACATAGATAACGGTGCGCTACATACATACATACAAACATATAAAGCGACAACAAACATAGGTAAGCAGAGCAACTGCAAGCAAATTGTTTTCGGTATTTGCTTTCGCTTGTTGTTGTTTTACTTTTCGTGTGCCTATTTATAGTTTGTCGCCAACTCCAAATTAACTTTAATCAGCCGATTATCGTCTATCAGCTGAATATATGTGATCAGTTAGTTTAGCTTGCGCTATTCTCTATTGTTTGTTGTTGCCAACGATCAGCGCTCGCCTGCATACACTTGCATTGGAGTTGTTGTTTTGTTCTAGAGTGCGACCCACCGCGTAACTCGGTTTCAGCAATTTTTGACTCGTTAATGTCAGTTGGAAACGAGCAAGATTTCGCAAATGCAATTTTAATACATTTAGTAATGTCTAAGGTAGATTTTGTCACGAAATCTAAGTATGAGGAGCAGTTAGATTATAACATGCTGCCGAAATGGTCAGACTGCGCTGTGGCTTTGAGCAGACGATATCAGCATTTGTCGGCTGAAGAAAGTTCAAAGTCCAGACTAAAACAAAAGTCTTAAATAAAGCATGAAAAAAGCAGCAAATCTTCATTTGCATGCACTAAGGTGGAAAAGCAAGCAGAACCCATGTGCCATTATTGCAGTGCCAATCATTTGATTGGAAGTTGCCAAGGGTTCACAGCGTTGCCAGTTGACGAAAGATTTAATTTCGTAAAGTCGAGTCAACTTTGCATAAATTGCTTGTATTTGGGGCACAGAGTGTCCAACTGCACTGCGTCGAAGTGTAGAGTTTGTTCTCAGCTCCACAACACTCTTCTTCACAAATAAGCGCCAGTTAAGCCGCCTCAAGTAACTGTAAATCCTGCTCAAGTGAACCATATTGCAAGTAATGTCGATCAGGTGAACCATATTGAAAGTAATGTCGATCAGGTCGTCCTTGCAACTGCAGTGGTTTCTATTCGTGACAGATTTGGTAACAGAAGGAACGTTAGGGCCTTGTTAGACTCAGGTTCCCAAGTCAATTTGATGGCTGGCCCTGAATTTCATAAACCCCAACAAATAGATTTACTACTGGGAGCAGACTCGTTTTTCGACTTGTTATGTACTGGAAAAATTAGATTGGCTAAGAATGGTCCAGTACTGCAAAAAACATTGCTTGGTTGGGTAGCATCAGGGAGGTGCAAGAATTTGCTTACCAAAAGCCCTTTATGCTGCGCAATCATCCAACCTAGAGAAGAGTCTAGGCTTGAGGCTCGTGTAGAACGGTTTTGGGAGAAAGAGGCTATCCCAGACACAAATATTTCTACAGAGCATATGATTTTGTTGATTGGACACTTTGGGGTCAGCATGCAGCTCAAGCCTGAAACCCAATTGCCGAAACTCAAAGAAATGCATTGAGTTATATGAAAAAGTATCTCGAACTAGGTTACATGTCCGTCCAAGGTATTGTAGTTCCACCAGGACCGCAATTCGTCAACCCACACCAGTGCGTCCTGAGGCCTGAATGTAGTGTACTCGTACCTACTATTCAGAGGGATCTAAGTTGTTCGATTCGTAGGTTTCGTCTGAACCGATATGCCCTCACGGCAGACATTAAAAATAGTCTGGTGCCCGAAATTTTAGATTCGGGAAAAGTTCAATTGGCTAAATGGTTTTCGAACCATCATAATATAATTAAAGAAGGCGGAAACAAGAAGCTGTTGGGAATCAATAATGCCGATTCAAGAACTGTAAAGGCAGAGGTAGCTTCATTCGAATTACAGTCGATATCCAGACTCGAGTTGTGTCAAGCGTACCCGTTAGCCCAGTTATGGTCTGCAACTAAATATAAGTTTGACCGATATCGAATCGAGAGTGTGAATTTCTTGACTGAATCAGAAATCGCACCACATTGGAGATATACTTCCCCTTCATTTGTAGCAACATTTGTAGCCAATCAAGTTGCAGTCATCCATAAGGTGACCAATAAAGTACCCTGGAGACATGACCTCAGACAGTTCGTTTGGCTTAACAAGACCGAGTCGAAAGTTTGTGAGCTGCAAAATTCGTAAATGGTTAGATTTACTTTGAATTGTGTCGAAAATGCTCGAATAGAATGCACTCTGTTAGTGCGAAGGTGCTTCCATTGCTCCAGGCATAAACCGAAGCTAGTGGTGCAAGTAATTGGTACCTTGCCGGCAGATCGCTTATCAGCTGTTCGGCTCCTTTATGTCGTTGAGATCGATTTTTGTGATCCTATAAAGGTTTCGTTGCGAACTAGCGGACGAGCCCCTATTAAAATTAATATTTCGGTGCTCGGATGTTTTGTTTCAAAGGCTGTTCACATAGAATTTGTTATCGATCTGTTTACTAAAGCCTTTGTTTGCACCTTAAACAGCTTCATTTCTCGACCTGGCATCCCCGCTCGGTTGATCTTGGCCAAAACGACGTACTTCGTGGGGACGAGCAATCAGGGGAAAGGATTTCCGGAGGCAATCGACCAGAAGGAGAACGATAACATGGTGGCCACCTTGAGACATCTATTATTAGGACAAAGTAGGAGTGCGGATTCTCCTGAAGCAGCAATATGTTTATGTGTACTGCTTTTTCGTGGCTGGATGTGTAGTATGGCCCGACAACACTCTTATCCTGATATACAAAGGCATTGATGCTTATGGTTGGGTTCAGTTTCTCAAAATCGCCAATTTTTTTGTAGTCTAATGGAAACTGGAGTCCAGAGAAATCTAAAACTATCCCATTTTGTAGATTTATAATAGGATCAGGGATGTTAAGTATACCATACGATGATGTCAAATGTGCATTTTGATTAACATTGGTCAGAGCAGCTATGATGACCCATTTGAAACAAAAATTATCCGTGTTCTCAATATTTAAAACGGCAGTTTATTATACCCTCTGAGGGGTATATTGGGTTTGTCAGAAGTATGTAACAGGCAGAAGGAGGCGTTTCCCACCCCATAAAGTATATATATTCTTGATCAGCATCAACAGCCGAGTCGATATAGCCATGTCCGTCTGTCCGTCTGTGCGTCTGTGCGTCTGTCCGTATGAACAAACAGATCTCAGAGATGGAAAGAGCTACAATATCCGTTTTTTGTCAGTATCGACCACATATTTAGTCAGTCAATACAAGAATCTTTTTTTTTTCGATGCCACGCCCTGTTCGCCCACAATAAGCGAAAAACCAGACATACCTCGGAAAAAATACATGTTTTTGGCGAATATCTCAGTAACTATAACACCTAGGGATTCCGCAGATTGCTAGATGTAATATAAACCAATGCCATCAACATTTTTTGGATACCACGCCCCCTTCGCCCTCCAGAAGCACAATTGGGTTGTAACTTTGCATGCCGTGACATGACACTTATTTCTTAACATAACGTTTTGTAACTTAGAATATATTTGAAGACAAATAATATAAAACGATTGTGAAAATTTCATCAAAATCGGACTATAATTAACAAGAAAGAAACTGTCAGTCGGGCATGCAGACCGTGTAATACCCTCTGAGCTTCGATTCCAATTATATGAGTTTCAATTGGAGTAGCTTCTGCAAGAACTTAACATGCACACATATTTGTTGTCTGTCTCGCTCGCACGTTTTTCGTTTTCGTTGCTTGCGCACACAAGCTCAGTGCAATGCACGTGGCAATGCCTTGCTTGAATGTAACGATTTGCTTTGTTTGAGAAACTTTTTTAATTATAGTCCGATTTTAATGAAATTTTCACAATCGTTTGATATTATTTGTCTGCAGATATATACTAAGTTACAACACTATACGTTAAGAAATAAGTGAGCCAGCGGCATGCAAAGTTACAACGCAATTGTGGGCGAAGGGGGCGTGGCATCCAATAAATTTTGATGGCATTATATTTATATTGCAAACAACAACCTGCATGCCAAAATTAATGTCTCTAGGTATTACAGTTACTGATATATTCGCAAAAAACATGTGTTTTTTCCGAGGTATGTCTAGTTTTTCGCTTATTGTGGGCGAATGGGGCGTGCCATCAAAAAAAAAAAAGATTCTTGTATTGCCCGACTAAATATGTGATCGATGCTGACCAAGTTTGAACTTGTAGCTCTTACCATCTCTGAGATCTGTTTGTTCATACGGACAGACAGACAGACAGACAGACAGACAGACGGACAGACGGACAGACGGACATGGCTATATCGACTCGGCTGTTGATGCTGATCAAGAATATATATACTTTATGGGGTCGGAAACGCCTCCTTCTGCCTGTTACATACTTCTGACAAACCCATTATACCCCTCAGAGGGTATAAAAAAGTTTTTTAAACAACCAAAATCGATACTTTCAAGCAAGGCATAGCCACGTGTATTGCACCGAGCTGAGCACACAAGCAACGAAAACGAAAAACGTGCGAGCGAGATAGACATACAAATATGTGTGCATGTTAAGTTCTTGCAGCAGCTACTCCAATTTGAACTCATATAATTAGAAACGAAGCTCAGAGGGTATTACACGGTCGGCATGCCCGACTGACAATTTCTTTCTTGTTTTTTGGTTAGCGATTTTGGTAGTGGAAAGAATTTTGCTACTTTTAATGGAGCATACTGATTTACATTCATAACCAGAAAATTTATCTTTAGCAAACTCCAGCAGTACACATGTACACTGCATGGTGGCCGGCGATGAAAATGCCATGGTCATGTCAAACCGCACAGGACACAAGCTGGCGAGGCTACTATTGGCTTGAAGGCGATCCCTTCAAGGTGGCCGGGATGTTGGAGCATATACTTATATATAGTATAGTTAGTTATATAGTTAGTTATATATAGTTAGCATAATATAAACCTGAAATTGTTGTTAGAATGATAAAGTGAACCTATTGAATTTGCCTACATTGTTTTATAGTTCTCTTATACTTAAGCTAGCATGTAAGTCGTCGTATGTTTGTATGCAACTGCACAGCTGTTGTGCCAGTCAGTCGACAATAACTTTCGTTTAGAGCGCACGCACGCCACCAAATACCTTTCCGCGATTGACTAAGTTAAAATTATATTGTAATTAATATTGAAATTGCAATTCGTTCTTTATATTTGATTTCTCGATTTTTCAGTGTATATTAAAATGGGCGCCAAACCCACCGGAACATCCATTATTCCAGTCGGAAATGACTTAATGAATACCTTAAGTAAGGGTTCAAAGCCCGCCACAGATTTTAGGGGCCATATCAAAGCCAGTAGAGCTATTAAGTGTAAAAAAAAATTTTGGTTTATAAGTGTGTATTAAAATGGCAACCAAACCCACCGGGATATAAATTATTCCCGCCGGAAAAGACTTAATGACGGAAACGGTATAAGTCCCTCCACAGATTATTGGGCCATATCAAAGCCAGTAGAGCTATTGGAAAGTCGCTAGGGGGAAAAAAAGTAAAAACAAAAATTTTGTTCTTAAGTGTGTATAAAAATGGCCACCAAACCCACCGGAACATCTACCATTCCCGCCGGAAATGACGCTAAGACTACAATTAGTAACTGTACAAGGTCCACCACAGACTATTGGGGCCAAACTAAAACCAGTAGAGCTACTAAAAAGTCGCAAGGGGTGGAAAAAAAGAAAAACAAAATTTTTGTTCTTAAGTGTGTATAAAAATGGACACCAAACCTACCGGAACATCTACTATTCCCGCCGGAAATGTCGCAAAGACTACAATAAGTATCGGTACAAGGGCCACCACAGATTATTGGGGCCATATCAAAGCCAGTAGAGCTATTGAAAAGTCGCAAGGAGGGGGGAAAGTAAAAAAAATTTTAGTTCATAAGTGTGTATTGTAATGGTCGTCAAACCAACCGGAACATCCATTATTTCCGTGGGAAATGACTTAATGAATACCCTAAGTAACGGTACAAGGCCCTCCAAAAATTATTGGGGCCATATCAAAATTTAATAGAGTTACTGGAAAGTCGCAGGGGGAAAAAAAGGAAATAAATATTTTTTTTCATAAGTGTTTATAAAAATGACCAACAAACCCACCGGAAATCCATTATTCCCGTCGGAAATGACTGAGTGAATACTCTAAGTAACGGAACAAAGCCCACTACAGATTATTGGTGACATATCAAAGCCAGTAGAGCTATTGGAAAGTCGCTAGGGGGAAAAAATTAACAACAAAAATTTTAGTTCATAAGTGTGTATAAAAATGGCCACCATACCCACCGAAACATCTACCATTCCCGCCGGAAATGACGCTAAGACTACAATAAGTAACTGTACAAGGTCCACCACAGCCTATTGGGGCCAAACTAAAACCAGTAGAGCTACTAGAAAGTCGCAAGGGGTGGAAAAAAGAAAAACAAAATTTTTGTTCTTAAGTGTGTATAAAAATGGCCACCAAACCTACCGGAACATCTACCGTTCCCGCCGGAAATGACGCAAAGACTACAATAAGTAGCGGTACAAGGCCCACCACAGATTATTGGGGCCAAACTATAACCAGTAGAGCTACTAGAAAGTCGCAAGGGGTGGAAAAAAGTAAAAAAAAGTTTTAGTTGATAAGTGTGTTTAAAGATGGCAGCCAAACCCACCGGAACTTCCATTATTCCCGTCGGAAATGACGAAAGGGATACCCTAAGTAACGGTACAAGGCCTTCCACAGATTATTGGTGCCATATCAAAGCTAGTAGAGCTATTGTAAAATCGCAAGGGGAGAAAAGTAAAAAAAAATTTTAGTTCATAAGTGTGTATTAATCGGCCGCCAAACCCACCGGAACATCCATTATTTCCGTGGGAAATGACTTAATGCTCTTAGTAACGGTAATGACTTAAGTCACCGGAATATAAATAATTCCCGCCGGCAATGACTTAATGAATACCCTAAGTAACGGTACAAGGCCCTCCAAAAATTATTGGGACCATATCAAAATTTAATGGAGCTACTGGAAAGTTGCAAGGGGGAAAAAAAGGAAAAAATATTTTTGTTTATAAGTGTGTATTAAAATGGCCACCAAACCCACCGCAATATAAATTATTCCCGCCGGAAAAGACTTAGTGAATAACCTAAGTAACGGTAAAAAGGCCACACAGATTCTTGGGGTCATATCAAAGCCAGTAGAGCTATTGGAAAGTCGCAAGGGGAAGGAAAAAGTAAAAAAAAAAAATTTTGTTCGTAAGTGTCAATTAAATTGGCCGTCAAACACACCGGATCATCCATTATTCCCGCCGGAAATGACTTAATAAATACCTTTAGAAACGGTACAACTCCTACACAGAATATTGGGGCCATATCAAAGCCAGTAGAATATAACGTAATAAAAAAAATTGAAAATTATAAGTGTCCATTAAATTGGCCGCCACACCCACAGCCTTAGTGAATACCCTAAATTACGGTTTAAAAACTACCACAGAAAGGGGGAAAAAAAGTAAAAAAAAAATTTTATTTATAAGTGTCAAATAAAATGACCGCCAAACCCAAGTGAACATCCATTATTCCCACCGGAATTAACTTAATGAATACCCGTAGTACGGTTACAAGGCCCACCAAAGATTATTGGGGCCATATCAAAAACAATGGAGCTACTGGAAAGTCGCAAATGGGAAAAAATTAAAAAAAATCTTAGATCATAGGGTTGGTAAAGTAAAAATAAATTTAAGTTCATAAGTGTGTACTAAAATGGCCGCCAAACCCACCAGAACATCTATAATTCCTGTCGGAAATGACTTGATGAATACCACAAGTAAAGGTGCAAAGCTCACCACAGATTATAGGAGTCATATTAAAGCCAGTAGAGATATGGAAAAGTTGTAAGTAAGTTGTAAGAAAAAAGTAAAAAAAAATTTTGTTCATAAGTGTGTATTAAAATGGCCACCAAACCCACCGGAATATAAATTATTTCCGTTGGAAATGACTTTAAGACTACCCTAAGTAACAGTACAAGGCATTCCAAAGATAATTGGGGCCAAATCAAAGACAGCAGAGCTATTGGAAGGTCCCAAAAAAGGAAAAAGTAAAAAGAAATAATGTTAGTCCATAAGTGTGTACTAAAATAGCCGTTAAACCATTTCCCGCCGGAAATGACTTTATGACAGCAGAGCTTTTGGAAGGTCCCAAAAAAGGAAAAAGTAAAAAAAAATAATGTTAGTCCATAAGTGTGTACTAAAATAGCCGCCAAACCATTTCCCGCCGGAAATAACTTAATGAATACCATAAGTAAGGGTACACAGCTCACCACTGATTATTGGGGCCATATCAAAGCCATTAGAGCTATTGAAAAGTCGCAAGATGGGGAAAAGTAAAAAAAAATTTAGTTCATAAGTGTGTATTAAATGGCCGCCAAACCCACCAGAACATCTATTATTCCCGTCGGAAATGACTTGATGAATACCCTAAGTAAAGGTACAAAGCTCACCACAGATTATTGGAGTCATATCAAAACCAGTAGAGCTATGGAAAAGTCGCAAGAGGGGGAAAAAAGAAAAAAGAAAAATTTTAGTCATTAGAAGCAGAAGAAGTAGAAGAATTAGTAAGCCAGTAACCCACCAGAACATCTATTATTCCCGTCGGAAATGACCTGATGAATACCCTAAGTAAAGGTACAAAGCTCACCACAGATTATTGGAGTCACATCAAAGCCAGTAGAGCTATGGAAAAGTCGCAAGAGGGGGAAAAAGAAAAAAGAAAAATTTTAGTCATTAGAAGCAGAAGAAGTAGAAGAATAAGTAAGCCATTTAGTTCATAAGTGTCATTTAAAATGACTGCCTAATCCACCGGTCTAATTAAAGACACTAAGTAACGGTACAAGGCCCTCCACAGATTATTGGGGCCATATCAAAGCCATTAGAACTATTGGAAAGTCGCAATAGTGGGAAAAGTTAAAAAAAAATTTAGTTTTTAACTGTCATTTAAAATGGACACCAAACTTACCGGAATATAAATTATTCCCGCCGAAAAAGACTTATTGAACACCCTAAGTAACGGTACAAGGCCCTCCACAGATTATTGGGGCCATATCAAAGCCAGTAGAGCTATTGGGAAGTCACTAGGGGGAAAAAAAGTAAAAACAAAAATTTAGTTCTTTAGTGTCTACAAAAATGGCCACCAAGCCCACCGGAACATCCCGCCGGAAATGACGCAAAGACTACAATGAGTACCGGTACAAGGCCCACAACAGATTATTGGAGCCATATCAAAGCCAGTAGAGCTATTGGAAAGTCGCTAGAGGGACAAAAAGTAAAATCAAAAATTGTAGTTCTTAAATGTGTATTAAATGGCCACCAAACCCATCGGAACATCTACCATTCCCGCCGGAAATGACGCAAAGACTACAATAAGTAACGGTACAAGGCCCACCACAGATTATTGGAGCCAAACTTAAACCAGTAGAGCTACTTGAAAGTCGCAAGGGGTGGAAAAACAAAAAACGGAACATCCATTATTCCCGTCGGAGATGACGAAAGGGATACTCTAAGTAACGGTACAAAGCCACAGATTATTGGAGTCATATCTAAGCCAGTAGAGCTATAGAAATGTCGCAAGAGGGGAAAAAACATTAAAAAAAAATGTTAGTTCATAAGTGTGTATTAAAAGAGCCGCCAACCTTCCGGAAAGTCATTATTCCCGTCGGAAATGACTAAGTGAATACCTTAAGTAACGGCACAAGCCCACCACAGATTATTGGGGCCATATCAAAGCCATTAGAGCTATTGAAAAGTCGCTAGGGGGCGGAAAGTAAAAAAAAAATTTTAGTTCATAAGTGTTTATAAAAATGACCGCCAAACCCACCGGAAAATCCATTATTCCCGTCGGAAATGACTTAGTGAATACCTTACGTAACGGAACAAAGCCCACGACAGATTATTGGGGCTTTATTAAATCCATTAGAGCTATTAAGAAGTCGTAAGGGGACAATAAGTAAAAAAAAAAATTTTAGTTCATAAGTGTCATTTAAAATGACTGCCAAACGCGCTGGAACATCCATTATTCCAGTCGGATATGACGAAAGGAATACCCTAAGTAACGGTACAAAGCTCACCACAAATTATTGGAGTCATATCAAAGCCAGTAGAGCTTTGGAAAAAAAAATTTAAGTTAAAAGTGTGTTTAAAGATGGCCGCCAAACCCACCGGAAAAGGCCCACCATAGATTATTGAGCCATATCAAACCCAGTAGAGTTATTGAATTGACGCCAGCGGTTAATAAAGCGTAAAAAAAAATTATGATCAGTGTATATTAAAATGGCCGCCGAACCCACCGGAACATCCGTTATATCCGTCTGAAATGACTTGAATACCTTAAGTATCGTTTGAAATCCCACCAGAGATTATTGGCGCCATATCAAAGCCAGTAGAGCTATTAGAAAGTCGCAAAAGAGAAAAAAGTAAAAAAAAATGTTAGTTCATAAGTGTGTACTAAAATGGCCGCCAAACCCACCGGAACATCCATTATTCCCGTCGGAAACGACTTAATGAATACCACAAGT
Source organism: Drosophila tripunctata (assembly GCA_035047385.1). NCBI lineage: Eukaryota > Metazoa > Arthropoda > Insecta > Diptera > Drosophilidae > Drosophila > Drosophila tripunctata. Next base: position 270,606 of record JAWNPS010000131.1, on the reverse strand, counting down.
AATGGTACAAGGCCCTTGATAGATTTGTGGGGCTATATCAAAGTCATTAGAGCTATAAGAAAGTCGTAAGGGGGGAAAAAGTACAAAAAAAAAAATTTAGTTCATAAGTGTGTATCAAAATGGCTACCAAACCCACCGGAATATAAATTATTCCCGCCGGAAAAGACTTAACGAATACCATAAGTAACGGTACAAGGCCCTCCACAGATTTTTGAGGCTATATCAAAGCCATTAGAGAAATTGGAAAGTCGCAAGGGGGCGGAAAGTAAAAAAAAAAATGTTTGTTTATTAGTGTTTTTATAAATGACCGCCAACCCCACCGTAAAATCTGTTATTCCCGTCGGAAATGCCTTAGTGAATACCTTAAGTAACGGAACAAAGCCCACCACAGATTATTGGGGCTTTATTAAATCCATTAGAGCTATTAAAAAGTCGCAAGGGGGGAAAAAGTAAAAAAAAAATTTTAGTTCATAAGTGTCATTTAAAATGACTGCCAAACGCGCTGGAACATCCATTATTCCAGTCGGAGATGACGAAAGGAATACCCTAAGTAACGGTACAAAGCTCACCACAAATTATTGGAGTCATATCAAAGCCAGTAGAGCTATGGAAAAGTCGCAAGAGGGGGACAAAAAGTAAAAAATAATGTTAGTTCATAAGTGTCATTTAAAATGACTGCCTAATCCACCGGTCTAATTAAAGACACTAAGTAACGGTACAAGGCCCTCCACAGATTATTGGGGCCATATCAAAGCCATTAAAACTATTGGAAAGTCGCAATAGTGGGAAAAGTAAAAAAAAAATTTAGTTTATAACTGTCATTTAAAATGGACACCAAACTTACCGGAATATAAATTATTCCCGCCGAAAAAGACTTATTGAACACCCTAAGTAATGGTACAAGGCCCTCCACAGATTTTTGGGGCCATAGTAAAAAAAGTAAAGTAAAAAAAATGTAGTTCATAAGTGTCATATAAAATGGCAACCAAACCCACCGGAATATAAATTATTCCGTCCGGAAAAGACTTAATGAATACTATAAGTAACGGAACAAGACACTCCACAGATTATTGGGGCCATATCCAATAGCCAGTAGAGCCAGTAGAGCTATTAAAAAGTCGCAAGAGGGGGAAAAAAGAAAAAAGAAAAATTTTAGTCATTAGAAGCAGAAGAAGTAGAAGAATAAGTAAGCCATTTAGTTCATAAGTGTCATTTAAAATGACTGCCTAATCCACCGGTCTAATTAAAGACACTAAGTAACGGTACAAGGCCCTCCACAGATTATTGGGGCCATATCAAAGCCATTAGAACTATTGAAAAGTCGCAATAGTGGGAAAAGTAAAAAAAAAATTTAGTTTATAACTGTCATTTAAAATGGACACCAAACTTACCGGAATATAAATTATTCCCGCCGAAAAAGACTTATTGAACACCCTAAGTAATGGTACAAGGCCCTCCACAGATTTTTGGGGCCATAGTAACAAAAGTAAAGTAAAAAAAATGTAGTTCATAAGTGTCATATAAAATGGCAACCAAACCCACCGGAATATAAATTATTCCGTCCGGAAAAGACTTAATGAATACTATAAGTAACGGTACAAGACCCTCCACAGATTATTGGGGCCATATCAAAGCCAGTAGAGCTATTAGAAAGTCGCAAAAGAGAAAAAAGTAAAAAAAAATGTTAGTTCATAAGTGTGTACTAAAATGGCCGCCAAACCCACCGGAACATCCATTATTCCCGTCGGAAATGACTTAATGAATACAACAAGTAATGGTACAAGGCCCTTGACAGATTTGTGGGGCTATATCAAAGTCATTAGAGCTATAAGAAAGTCGTAAGGGGGGAAAAAGTACAAAAAAATATATTTAGTTCATAAGTGTGTATAAAAATGACCACCAAACCCACCGGAATATAAATTATTCCCGCCGGAAAAGACTTAATGAATACCCTAAGTAACGGTACAAGGCCCTCCACAGATTATTGAGGCCATATTAAAGCCATTAGAGCAATTGGAAAGTCGCAAGGGGGGGATACGTAAAAAAAAATGTTGGTTTATAAGTGTGTATTAAAATGGCCTCCAAACCTACCGGAACATCCAGTATTCCCCCCGAAAATGACTTAATGAAGACCCAGAGTAACGGAACAAAATGCATTTCAGATTATTGGGGTCATATCAAAGCCAGTAGAGCTATAAAAGAGTCGCAAGAGGGCAAAAAATGTAAAAAAAAAAAAAATTCAGTTCATAAGTGTGTATTAAAATGGCCGCCAAACCCACCGGAAAATCCATTATTCCCTTCGGAAATGACTTAATGAATACCCTATATAACGGATCAAAGTTCACCACAGATTATTGGGGCCATATCAAAGCCAGTAGAGCTATGAAAAAGTCGCAAGTGGGGGAAAAAAAGTAAAAAAAATGTTAGTTCATAAGTATTGTTCACATATATTAAAATGGCCGCCAAGCCCACAGGAAAATTCATTATTCCCGTCGGAAATGGCTTAGTGAATACCCTATGTAACGGAACAAAGCCGAGCACAGATTACTGGGGCCATATCAAAGCCAGTAGAGCTATAAAAGAGTCGCAAGAGGGCAAAAAAAGTAAAAAAAAAAATTCAGTTCATAAGTGTGTCTTAAAATGGCCGCCAAACCCACCGGAAAATCCATTATTCCCTTCGGAAATGACTTAGTGAATACCCTAAGTAACGAAACAAAGCCCACCACAGATTATTGTTGCCATATCAAAACCAGTAGAGCTACTAGAAAGCCGCAAAAGAGGAAAAAGTAAAAAAAAATGTTAGTTCATAAGTGTGTATTAAAATGGCTGCCGGAAAAACCATTATTCCCGTCGGAAATGACTGAATGATAACCCTAAGTAACGAAACAAAGCCCACCACAGATTATTGGGGCCATATCAAAGCCAGTAGAGCTATTGAAAAATCGCTAGGGGGAAAGTAAAAAAAAATTTTTTATTTTTTTAGTGTTTTTAAAAATGACCGCCAAACCCACCGGAAAATCTGTTATTCCCGTCGGAATAGACTTAATGAAAACCCTGTGTAACGGAAAAAAGCCGAGCACAGATTATTGAGGACATATCAAAGCCATTAGAGCTATGGAAGAGTCGCAAGAGGGGAAAATAAGTAAAAAAAAAGTTTCAGTTCATAAGTGTGTATTAAAATGGCCGCCAAACCCACCGGAAAATCCATTATTCCCTTCGGAAATGACTTAGTGAATACCTTAAGTAACGGTACAAGCCCACCACAGATTATTGGGGCCATATCAAAGCCATTAGAGCTATTGAAAAATCGTTAGAGGGAAAAGTAAAAAAAAAAATTTAGTCCATAAGTGTCATTTAAAATGGCCGCCAAACCCACTGGAAAATCCATTATTCCCTTCGGAAATGACTTGGTGAATACCTTAAGTAACGGTACAAACCCACCACAGATTATTGGGGCCATATCAAAGTCAGTAGAGCTATTGGAAAATCGCAAAAGAGAAAAAAAGTTTATTAAAATATTAGTTCATAAGTGTGTACTAAAATGGCCGCCAAACCCACCGGAACATCCATTATTCCCTTCGGAAATGACTTAGTGAATACCTTAAGTAACGGTACAAACCCACCACAGATTATTGGGGCCATATCAAAACCAGTAGAGCTACTGGAAAGCCGCAAAAGAGGAAAAAGTAAAAAAAAATGTTAGTTCATAAGTGTGTATTAAAATGGCTGCCGGAAAAGCCATTATTCCTGTCGGAAATGACTGAATGATAACCCTAAGTAACGAAACAAAGCCCACCACAGATTATTGGGGCCATATCAAAGCCAGTAGAGCTATTGAAAAATCGCCAAACCCACCGGAAAATCTGTTATTCCCGTCGGAATAGACTTAATGAAAACCCTGTGTAACGGAAAAAAGCCGAGCACAGATTATTGAGGACATATCAAAGCCATTAGAGCTATGGAAGAGTCGCAAGAGGGGAAAATAAGTAAAAAAAAGTTTCAGTTCATAAGTGTGTATTAAAATGGCCGCCAAACCCACCGGAAAATCCATTATTCCCTTCGGAAATGACTAAGTGAATACCCTAAGTAACGGTACAAAGCTCACCACAAATTATTGGAGTCATATCAAAGCCAGTAGAGCTATGGAAAAGTCGCAAGTGGGGGAAAAAAAGTAAAAAATAATGTTAGTTCATAAGTGTCATTTAAAATGACTGCCTAATCCACCGGTCTAATTAAAGACACTAAGTAACGGTACAAGGCCCTCCACAGATTATTGGGGCCATATCAAAGCCATTAAAACTATTGGAAAGTCGCAATAGTGGGAAAAGTAAAAAAAAAATTTAGTTTATAACTGTCATTTAAAATGGACACCAAACTTACCGGAATATAAATTATTCCCGCCGAAAAAGACTTATTGAACACCCTAAGTAATGGTACAAGGCCCTCCACAGATTTTTGGGGCCATAGTAAAAAAAGTAAAGTAAAAAAAATGTAGTTCATAAGTGTCATATAAAATGGCAACCAAACCCACCGGAATATAAATTATTCCGTCCGGAAAAGACTTAATGAATACTATAAGTAACGGAACAAGTCACTCCACAGATTATTTGGGCCATATCAAAGCCAGTAGAGCTATTAGAAAGTCGCAAAAGAAAAAAAAGTAAAAAAAAATGTTAGTTCATAAGTGTGTACTAAAATGGCCGCCAAACCCACCGGAACATCCATTATTCCCGTCGGAAATGACTTAATGAATACCACAAGTAATGGTACAAGGCCCTTGACAGATTTGTGGGGCTATATCAAAGTCATTAGAGCTATAAGAAAGTCGTAAGGGGGGAAAAAGTACAAAAAAATATATTTAGTTCATAAGTGTGTATAAAAATGGCCACCAAACCCACCGGAATATAAATTATTCCCGCCGGAAAAGACTTAATGAATACCCTAAGTAACGGTACAAGGCCCTCCACAGATTATTGAGGCCATATTAAAGCCATTTGAGCAATTGGAAAGTCGCAAGGGGGGGATACGTAAAAAAAAATGTTGGTTTATAAGTGTGTATTAAAATGGCCTCCAAACCTACCGGAACATCCAGTATTCCCCCCGAAAATGACTTAATGAAGACCCAGAGTAACGAAACAAAATGCATTTCAGATTATTGGGGTCATATCAAAGCCAGTAGAGCTATAAAAGAGTCGCAAGAGGGCAAAAAAAGTAAAAAAAAAAAATTTAGTTCATAAGTGTGTATTAAAATGGCCGCCAAACCCACCGGAAAATCCATTATTCCCTTCGGAAATGACTTAGTGAATACCCTAAGTAACGAAACAAAGCCCACCACAGATTATTGTTGCCATATCAAAACCAGTAGAGCTACTAGAAAGCCGCAAAAGAGGAAAAAGTAAAAAAAAATGTTAGTTCATAAGTGTGTATTAAAATGGCTGCCGGAAAAACCATTATTCCCGTCGGAAATGACTGAATGATAACCCTAAGTAACGAAACAAAGCCCACCATAGATTATTGGGGCCATATCAAAGCCAGTAGAGCTATTGAAAAATCGCTAGGGGGACAGTAAAAAAAAAATTTTATTTTCTTAGTGTTTTTAAAAATGACCGCCAAACCCACCGGAAAATCTGTTATTCCCGTCGGAATAGACTTAATGAAAACCCTGTGTAACGGAAAAAAGCCGAGCACAGATTATTGAGGACATATCAAAGCCATTAGAGCTATGGAAGAGTCGCAAGAGGGGAAAATAAGTAAAAAAAAAGTTTCAGTTCATAAGTGTGTATTAAAATGGCCGCCAAACCCACCGGAAAATCCATTATTCCCTTCGGAAATGACTTAGTGAATACCTTAAGTAACGGTACAAGCCCACCACAGATTATTGGGGCCATATCAAAGCCATTAGAGCTATTGAAAAATCGTTAGAGGGAAAAGTAAAAAAAAAAAATTTAGTCCATAAGTGTCATTTAAAATGGCCGCCACACCCACTGGAAAATCCATTATTCCCTTCGGAAATGACTTGGTGAATACCTTAAGTAACGGTACAAACCCACCACAGATTATTGGGGCCATATCAAAGTCAGTAGAGCTATTGGAAAATCGCAAAAGAGAAAAAAAGTATATTAAAATATTAGTTCATAAGTGTGTACTAAAATGGCCGCCAAACCCACCGGAACATCCATTATTCCCTTCGGAAATGACTTAGTGAATACCTTAAGTAACGGAACAAAGCCCACCACAGATTATTGGGGCCATATCAAAACCAGTAGAGCTACTGGAAAGCCGCAAAAGAGGAAAAAGTAAAAAAAAATGTTAGTTCATAAGTGTGTATTAAAATGGCTACCGGAAAAACCATTATTCCTGTCGGAAATGACTGAATGATAACCCTAAGTAACGAAACAAAGCCCACCACAGATTATTGGGGCCATATCAAAGCCAGTAGAGCTATTGAAAAATCGCCAAACCCACCGGAAAATCTGTTATTCCCGTCGGAATAGACTTAATGAAAACCCTGTGTAACGGAAAAAAGCCGAGCACAGATTATTGAGGACATATCAAAGCCATTAGAGCTATGGAAGAGTCGCAAGAGGGGAAAATAAGTAAAAAAAAAGTTTCAGTTCATAAGTGTGTATTAAAATGGCCGCCAAACCCACCGGAAAATCCATTATTCCCTTCGGAAATGACTTAGTGAATACCTTAAGTAACGGTACAAGCCCACCACAGATTATTGGGGCCATATCAAAGCCATTAGAGCTATTGAAAAATCGTTAGAGGGAAAAGTAAAAAAAAAAAAATTTAGTCCATAAGTGTCACTTAAAATGCCCGCCAAACCCACCGGAAAATCCATTATTCCCTTCGGAAATGACTTGGTGAATACCTTAAGTAACGGTACAAACCCACCACAGATTATTGGGGCCATATCAAAGTCAGTAGAGCTATTGGAAAATCGCAAAAGAGAAAAAAAGTATATTAAAATATTAGTTCATAAGTGTGCACTAAAATGGCCGCCAAACCCACCGGAACATCCATTATTCCCGACGGAAATGACTTAGTGAATACCTTAAGTAACGGTACAAACCCACCACAGATTATTGCGGCCATATCAAAGCCATTAGAGCTATTGAAAAGTCGCTAGGGGGCGGAAAGTAAAAAAAAAATTTTAGTGCATAAGTGTTTATAAAAATGACCGCCAAACCCACCGAAAAATCCATTATTCCCGTCGGAAATGACTTAGTGAATGATAACCCTAAGTAACGAAACAAAGCCCACCACAGATTATTGGGGCCATATCAAAGCCAGTAGAGCTATTGAAAAATCGCTAGGGGGAAAGTAAAAAAAAAATTTTAGTTCATAAGTGTTTTTAAAAATGACCGCCAAACCCACCGGAAAATCTGTTATTCCCGTCGGAATAGACTTAATAAAAACCCTGTGTAACGGAAAAAAGCCGAGCACAGATTATTGAGGACATATCAAAGCCATTAGAGCTATGGAAGAGTCGCAAGAGGGGAAAATAAGTAAAAAAAAGTTTCAGTTCATAAGTGTGTATTAAAATGGCCGCCAAACCCACCGGAAAATCCATTATTCCCTTCGGAAATGACTTAGTGAATACCTTAAGTAACGGTACAAGCCCACCACAGATTATTGGGGCCATATCAAAGCCATTAGAGCTATTGAAAAATCGTTAGAGGGAAAAGTAAAAAAAAAATTTAGTCCATAAGTGTCATTTAAAATGGCCGCCAAACCCACTGGAAAATCCATTATTCCCTTCGGAAATGACTTGGTGAATACCTTAAGTAACGGTACAAACCCACCACAGATTATTGGGGCCATATCAAAGTCAGTAGAGCTATTAGAAAGTCGCAAAAGAGAAAAAAGTAAAAAAAAAATGTTAGTTCATAAGTATTGTTCACATATATTAAAATGGCCGCCAAGCCCACAGGAAAATTCATTATTCCCGTCGGAAATGGCTTAGTGAATACCCTATGTAACGGAACAAAGCCGAGCACAGATTACTGGGGCCATATCAAAGCCAGTAGAGCTATAAAAGAGTCGCAAGAGGGCAAAAAAAGTAAAAAAAAAAATTCAGTTCATAAGTGTGTCTTAAAATGGCCGCCAAACCCACCGGAAAATCCATTATTCCCTTCGGAAATGACTTAGTGAATACCCTAAGTAACGAAACAAAGCCCACCACATATTATTGTTGCCATATCAAAACCAGTAGAGCTACTGGAAAGCCGCAAAAGAGGAAAAAGTAAAAAAAAATGTTAGTTCATAAGTGTGTATTAAAATGGCTGCCGGAAAAACCATTATTCCCGTCGGAAATGACTGAATGATAACCCTAAGTAACGAAACAAAGCCCACCACAGATTATTGGGGCCATATCAAAGCCAGTAGAGCTATTGAAAAATCGCTAGGGGGTAAGTAAAAAAAAAATTTTTATTTTTTTAGTGTTTTTAAAAATGACCGCCAAACCCACCGGAAATACTGTTATTCCCGTCGGAATAGACTTAATGAAAACCCTGTGTAACGAAAAAAAGCCGAGCACAGATTATTGAGGACATATCAAAGCCATTAGAGCTATGGAAGAGTCGCAAGAGGGGAAAATAAGTAAAAAAAAAGTTTCAGTTCATAAGTGTGTATTAAAATGGCCGCCAAACCCACCGGAAAATCCATTATTCCCTTCGGAAATGACTAAGTGAATACCTTAAGAAACGGTACAAGCCCACCACAGATTATTGGGGCCATATCAAAGCCATTAGAGCTATTGAAAAATCGTTAGAGGGAAAAGTAAAAAAAAAAAAATTTAGTCCATAAGTGTCACTTAAAATGCCCGCCAAACCCACCGGAAAATCCATTATTCCCTTCGGAAATGACTTGGTGAATACCTTAAGTAACGGTACAAACCCACCACAGATTATTGGGGCCATATCAAAGTCAGTAGAGCTATTGGAAAATCGCAAAAGAGAAAAAAGTATATTAAAATATTAGTTCATAAGTGTGTACTAAAATGGCCGCCAAACCCACCGGAACATCCATTATTCCCGACGGAAATGACTTAGTGAATACCTTAAGTAACGGTACAAACCCACCACAGATTATTGCGGCCATATCAAAGCCATTAGAGCTATTGAAAAGTCGCTAGGGGGCGGAAAGTAAAAAAAAAATTTTAGTTCATAAGTGTTTATAAAAATGACCGCCAAACCCACCGAAAAATCCATTATTCCCGTCGGAAATGACTTAGTGAATACCTTAAGTAACGGAACAAAGCCCACCACAGATTATTGGGGCTTTATTAAATCCATTAGAGCTATTAAAAAGTCGTAAGAGGACAATAAGTAAAAAAAAAAATTTTAGTTCATAAGTGTCATTTAAAATGACTGCCAAACGCGCTGGCACATCCATTATTCCAGTCGGTTTAAAGATGGCCAGTGTGTTTAAAGATGGCCGCCAAACCCACCGGAAAAGGCCCACCATAGATTATTGAGCCATATCAAACCCAGTAGAGTTATTGAATTGACGCCAGCGGTTAATAAAGCGTAATAAAAAAAATTTTGGATCATTAGTGTATATTAAAATGGCCGCTAAACCCACCGGAACATCCGTTATATCCGTGTGAAATGACTTGAATACCTTAAGTATCGCTTGAAATCCCACCAGAGATTATTGGCGCCATATCAAAGCCAGTAGAGCTATTAGAAAGTCGCAAAAGAGAAAAAAGTAAAAAAAATGTTAGTTCATAAGTGTGTACTAAAATGGCCGCCAAACCCACCGGAACATCCATTATTCCCGTCGGAAACGACTTAATGAATACCACAAGTAATGGTACAAGGCCCTTGACAGATTTGTGGGGCTATATCAAAGTCATTAGAGCTATAAGAAAGTCGTAAGGGGGGAAAAAGTACAAAAAAATATATTTAGTTCATAAGTGTGTATAAAAATGGCTACCAAACCCACCGGAATACAAATTATTCCCGCCGGAAAAGACTTAATGAATACCCTAAGTAACGGTACAAGGCCCTCCACAGATTTTTGAGGCCATATCAAAGCCATTAGAGAAATTGGAAAGTCGCAAGGGGGCGGAAAGTAAAAAAAAAATGTTTGTTTATTAGTGTTTTTATAAATGACCGCCAACCCCACCGGAAAATCTGTTATTCCCGTCGGAAATGCCTTAGTGAATACCTTAAGTAACGGAACAAAGCCCACCACAGATTATTGGGGCTTTATTAAATCCATTAGAGCTATTAAAAAGTCGCAAGGGGGGAAAAAGTAAAAAAAAAAATTTTAGTTCATAAGTGTCATTTAAAATGACTGCCAAACGCGCTGGAACATCCATTATTCCAGTCGGAGATGACGAAAGGGATACCCTAAGTAACGGTACAAAGCCCACCACAGATTATTGGGGCCATATCAAAGCCATTAGAGCTATTAAAAAATCGTTAGGGGGGGAAAGTAAAAAAAAAAAATTTAGTCCATAAGTGTCATTTAAAATGGCCACCAAACCCACCGGAGCATCTATCATTCCTGCCGGAAATGACGCAAAGACTACAATGAGTAACTCTACAAGGCCTACCACAGATTATTGGGGCCATATCAAAGCCAGTAGAGCTATTGGAAAGTCGCAAAAGAGAAAAAAGTTAAAAAAAATATTAGTTCATAAGTGTGTACTAAAATGGCCACCAAACCCACCGAAACATCTATTATTCCCGTCGGAAATGACTTAGTGAATACCTTAAGTATCGGTACAAGCCCACCACAGATTATTGGGGCCATATCAAAGCCATTAGAGCTATTGAAAAGTCGCTAGGGGGCGGAAAGTAAAAAAAAAATTTTAGTTCATAAGTGTTTGTAAAAATGACCGCCAAACCCACCGGAAAATCCATTATCCCCGTCGGAAATGCCTTAGTGAATACCTTAAGTAACGGAACAAAGCCCACCACAGATTATTGGGGCTTTATTAAATCCATTAGAGCTATTAAAAAGTCGCAAGGGGGGAAAAAGTAAAAAAAAAATTTAGTTCATAAGTGTCATTTAAAATGACTGCCAAACGCGCTGGAACATCCATTATTCCAGTCGGAGATGGTGAAAGGAATACCCTAAGTAACGGTACAAAGCTCACCACAAATTATTGGAGACATATCAAAGCCAATAGAGCTATGGAAAAGTCGCAAGTGGGAGAAAAAAAGTAAAAAATAATGTTAGTTCATAAGTGTGTACGAAAATGGTCGCCAAACCCACCGGAACATCTATTATTCTCGTCGGAAATGACTTAATGAATACCACTAGTAATGGTACAAGGCCCTTGACAGATTTGTGGGGCTATATCAAAGTCATTAGAGCTATAAGAAAGTCGTAAGGGGGAAAAAGTACAAAAAAAAATATTTAGTTCATAAGTGTGTATAAAAATGGCCACCAAACCCACCGGAATATAAATTATTTAAATTGTGGATCATTAGTTTAATATACACTGCCGCCAAACCCACCGGAACATCCATTATATCCGTCTGAAATGACTTGAATACCTTAAGTATCGTTTGAAATCCCACCAGAGATTATTGGCGCCATATCAAAGCCAGTAGAGCTATTAGAAAGTCGCAAAAGAGAAAAAAGTAAAAAAAAAATGTTAGTTCATAAGTGTGCACTAAAATGGCCGCCAAACCCACCGGAACGTCTATTATTCCCGTCGGAAATGACTTAATGAACACCCTAAGTATTGGTACAAGGCCGTCCACAGAATTTTTGGGGACATAGTAAAAAAATAAAGTAAAAAAAAAATGTAGTTCATAAGAGTCATATAAAATGGCCACCAAAACCCACCGGAATATAAATTATTCCCTCCGGAAAAGACTTAATGAATACTATAAGTAACGGTTCAAGACCCTTAACAGATTATTGGGGCCATATCAAAGCCAGTAGAGCTATTAGAAAGTCGCAAAAGAGAAAAAAGTAAAAAAAAATGTTAGTTCATAAGTGTGTACTAAAATGGCCGCCAAACCCACCGGAACATCCATTATTCCCGTCGGAAATGACTTAATGAATACCACAAGTAATGGTACAAGGCCCTTGACAGATTTGTGGGGCTATATCAAAGTCATTAGAGCTATAAAAAAGTCGTAAGGGGGAAAAAGTACAAAAAAAAATATTTAGTTCATAAGTGTGTATAAAAATGGCCACCAAACCCACCGGAATATAAATTATTCCCGCCGGAAAACTCTTAATGAATACCCTAAGTAACGCTACAAGACCCTCCACAGATTATTGAGGCCATATCAAAGCCATTAGAGAAATTGGAAAGACGCAAGGGGGGTGTTGGAGCATATACTTGTATATTTAGTTAGCATAAGAGAAAAACCTTGAAATTGTTAGAATGATCAAACGAACCTATTGAATTTGCCTATATTGTATTCTAGTTCTCTTATACTTAAGCTAGCATGTAAGTCGTCGTATGTTTGTATGCAACTGCACAGCTGTTGTGCCAGTCAGTCGACAATAGCTTTCGTTTAGAACGCACGCACGCCACCAAATACCTTTCCGCGATTGACCAAGTTCCAAATATATTGTAATTATAATCGAAATTACAATTCGTTCTTTATATTTGATTTCTCGATTTTTCATTGGCGCCCGAGCAGGGACTTTCAATCGCGTTCGTCGGTCTATTTAGACAATTTCAAGGTTTGGTTTGGTTGTGCGTGTCGTTTGAGCTTTGTTTCGTTGTTTGCTGCTTTGGTCTTCGAAGTCTGGACAATTTGGTTTGATCTTTGGACACGCTTGCAGATTTAAGACTGTCGATTCCCGCCCCTGACCCAGTTATTGGAGAGAATACCCAGAATTGAGCCCATGAGCGACTCTTCTGATGATAAGGTAACAGTGCCCAAACGAATCAGTGCATAGGGCAGCGTGTACATACATACATATGTATGTAAATTAAATGCATGCATAATTGCCGCATATTTATTGTATAAATAAAAGCTCCCTCATTTATTGCACATTAAAGGTATTGCGTTTCGGCACTGAGAAAATGTAATTTGTGAACAAATTAATTGAAGCAAAACATACATAATTGTCATAAATAAATATAAACCGTTAACATTTTTAAAAAGTTCTAGTGTTTATATATATATTTATATGTACATAATTGTCGTTTGCTCCAATTCCGCTATTCGCCAAGATCTGCGTACATACGGTGGTGGTTTTTGATCTTCGTTTTAGTTGTTGCTTGCACATAGATAACGGTGCGCTACATACATACATACAAACATATAAAGCGACAACAAACATAGGTAAGCATAGCAACTGCAAGCAAATTGTTGTCGCTATTCGCTTTCGCTTGTTGTTGTTTTACTTTTCGTGTGCTGATGCCTATTTATAGTTTGTCGCCAACTCCAAATTAACTTTAATCAGCCGATTATCGTCTATCAGCTGAATATCTGTGACCAGTTAGTTTCGCTTGCGCTATTCGCTATTGTTTGTTGTTGCCAACGATCAACGCTCGCCTGCATACACTTGCATTGGAGTTGTCGTTTTGTTTTTGAGGGCCAGCCACCGCGTAACTTGTGACCAACTCCTAAGTAACTTTAATCAGCCGATTATCGTTGATCAGTTGATTATCTTGTGCAGACACTCTCGATCGTTCGCTAAGTTGATCTCGCTGTTGTTTTGTTAGTTAGCAGCGCTGCTTTACATACGCTTGCGCTAGAGCTGTTGTTATCGCTCTACCCCGTTATAGTTTCGCTAATCAGGCGATTATCTTTAATCAGCTGATTATCTTTGAGTATCCAAATATCTCTAATCAGCTGATTATCTTTGGTATAGATACACATACGTGCATTAATTTAGAACCGAATTTTATAAAAATTCAATATGGCACATAAATCAGACCCAAATGAGACCGTTGTTGTTGATGAAGTAAATTGCCTTAGTGCCCGTTTGACACAATTGTTTGTCAAACTAGAAAAAGTTGAAAGCGATATTGAGCGTCAGAGGAGTTCACTTATTAATAAAATGGTGACTCCAAGCAAATTTGAGATACAGTGCCGGCTAGATATTCTTAATTCGTATATTTCCAAGGCAATGAATCTACAGTCAGAAATTGATACAATAGATCCTGACAATACTAGCCGTGCGATGCTTGAGGAAACATGTATTCTTGCTCGCTCTTCATACATGGCTGCTCTTAGTGCACACCAAGTATCGGAGAATCCCCCTCCAGTTTCTTACCGTTCTCATCTGCCCAAACTTCAGTTGCCCAAATTCAGTGGTAAACACTCTGAATATAGACAATTCATTAGTCTATTCGAAAGTTTGGTGAATTCTGATCGCTCACTATCAAACATAGAAAAGTTCAACCATCTGATATCGTGTTTATCGGACGAGGCTTTAGGTACCATTAGAGGGTACCAGGTCTCTGATGCAAACTATCCAAAAGCATTAGAGAGCCTGAGTCGAGTTTACGACAATAAATGCCTCATATTCTTTGACACTCTCGCCCAGCTATTCGATATTGAGCCGATGACCAAGCCATCGGCAGTAGGTATTCGCACAATGGTTGACTCGGTTTCAGCAATTTTTGACTCGTTAATGTCAGTTGGAAACGAGCAAGATTTCGCAAATGCAATTTTAATACATTTAGTAATGTCCAAGGTAGATTCTGTCACGAAATCTAAGTATGAGGAGCAGTTAGATTATAACATGCTGCCGAAATGGTCAGACTGCGCTCTGGCTTTGAACAGACGATATCAGCATTTGTCGGCTGAAGAAAGTTCAAAGTCCAGAATGAAGCAAAAGTCTGAAATAAAGCATGAAAGAAGCAGCAAATCTTCATTTGCATGCACTAAGGTGGAAAAGCAAGCAGAACCCATGTGCCATTATTGCAGTGCCAATCATTTGATTGGAAGTTGCCAAGGGTTCACAGCGTTGCCAGTTGACGAAAGATTCAAGTTCGTAAAGTCGAGTCAACTTTGCATAAATTGCTTGTATTTGGGGCACAGAGTGTCCAACTGCACTGCGTCGAAGTGTAGAGTTTGTTCTCAGCCTCACAACACTCTTCTTCACAAATACGCGCCAGTTAAGCCGCCTCAAGTAACTGTAAATCCTGCTCAAGTGAACCATATTGCAAGTAATGTCGATCAGGTCGTACTTGCAACTGCGGTGGTTTCTATTCGTGACAGATTTGGTAACAGTCGGAACGCTAGAGCCTTGTTAGACTCAGGTTCGCAAGTCAATTTGATGACGGAACACTTAGCTCAGGAATTGCGACTTAAGCGCAAGAGCAAGTGTTTAAGCGTTAGATCAGTTGGACAGTCGAGATTGGTCGCGAACAGCGAAGTTTCGACCATCGTATCATCTCGTGTGAATGCTCACCAGTTCAGCGCCAAGTTTTGGGTGCTAGATTCGATTTCTAGCAGGCAGCCAGATAGGAATCTTCCCATTAATCGGTGGAGGATTCCTTCAAATGTAGATCTGGCTGACCCTGAGTTTCATAAACCCCAACAAATAGATTTACTACTGGGAGCAGACTCGTTTTTCGACTTGTTATGTACTGGAAAAATTAGATTGGCTAAGAATGGTCCAGTACTGCAAAAAACATTGCTTGGTTGGGTAGCATCAGGGAGGTGCAAGAATTTGCTTACCAAAAGCCCTTTATGCTGCGCAATCATGCAACCTAGAGAAGAGTCTAGGCTTGCTGCTCGAGTAGATCGGTTAGGGGAGAAAGAGGCTATCCCAAAAACAAATATTTCTACAGAGCATATGAGTTTATTGATAGGACACTTTGGGGTCAGCATGCAGCTCAAGCCTGAAACCCAAGTGCCGAAACTCAACGAAATGCATTTGAGTTATATAAAAAAGTATCTCGAACTTGGTTACATGTCACTCCAAGGTATTATAGTTCCACCAGGACCGCAATTCGTCAATCCACACCAGTGCGTCCTGAGACCTGAAATTAGTGTAGTCGTACCTACTATTCAGAGGGATCTAATATTTTCGATTCGTAGGTTTCGTCTGAACCGATATGCCCTCACGGCAGACATTAAAAATAGTCTGGTGCCCGAAACATTGGATTCCGGTAAATTTCAATTGGCAAAATGGTTTACAAACCATTATAATGTGATTAAAGAAGGCGGAAACGAGAAACTGTTGGGAATCAATGATGCCGATTCGAAAACTGCAAAGGCAGAGGTAGCTTCATTCGAAACACAGTCGATATCCAGACTCGAGTTGTGTCAAGCGTACCCGTTAGCCCAGTTATGGTCTGCAACTAAATATAAGTTCGACCGATATCGAATCGAGAGTGTGAATTTCTTCACTGAATCAGAAATCGCACTACATTGGAGATATACTTCCCCTTCATTTGTAGCAACACTTGTGGCCAATCAAGTTGCTGTCATTCATAAGATGACTAATAAAGTACCTTGGAGACATGAACTCAGACAGTTCGTTTGGCTTGATAAGACCGAGTCTAAAGTTTGTGAGCTTCAAATTTATATGTATATGGTTAGATTGACTGGAAATTGTGTCGTAAATGCTCAAATAGAATGCACTCTGTTAGTGCGAAAGTGCCTCGATTGCTCTAGGCATAAACCGAAGCTAGTGATACAAGTAATTGGTACCTTGCCGGCAGATCGCTTATCAGCTGTTCGGTTCGTTTATGTCGTTGAGATCGATTTTTGTGATCCCATAAAGATTTCGATGCGAAATAGCGGACAAGCCCCTATTAAAATTAATATTTCGGTGCTCGTATGTTTTGTTTCAAAGTCTGTTCACATAAAATTTACTATCGATATGTATATTAAAGCCTTTGTTTGCCACTTTAACAGCTTTATTGCTCGACCTGGAGTCCCCGCTCGGTTTATCTTGGACAAAGCGACGTACTTCGTGGGGACGAGCATTCAGGGGAAAGGATTTCCGAAGGCAATCGACCAGAAGGAGGACGATGCAACATGGTGGCCGGCGATGATATTGCCATGGTCTTGTCAAACCGCCCAGGACACAAGCTGGCAAGGCTACTATCGGTTTGAAGGCGATCCCTTCAAGGTGGCCGGGATGTTGGAGCATATACTTGTATATTTAGTTAGCATAAGAGAAAAACCTTGAAATTGTTAGAATGATCAAACGAACCTATTGAATTTGCCTATATTGTATTCTAGTTCTCTTATACTTAAGCTAGCATGTAAGTCGTCGTATGTTTGTATGCAACTGCACAGCTGTTGTGCCAGTCAGTCGACAATAGCTTTCGTTTAGAACGCACGCACGCCACCAAATACCTTTCCGCGATTGACCAAGTTCCAAATATATTGTAATTATAATCGAAATTACAATTCGTTCTTTATATTTGATTTCTCGATTTTTCAGGGGGGATAAGTAAAAAAAAATGTTAGTTAGTGTGTATTAAAATGGCCGCCAAACCCACTGGAACATCCATTTTTCTCGTCAAGGATGATGAAAGGGATACCCTAAGTAACGGTACAAAGACCAACACAGATTCTTCTGGCCACATTAAGGCCAGTGAAGCTATTGTAAAGTCGCAAGGGGGAGTGTGGTAAGTAAACAAAAAAATTTTAGTTCCTGAGCGTGTACTAAAATGGCCGCCAAACCCACCGAAACATCTACCATTACCGCCGAAAATGACGCAATGACTACAATACGTAACGGGCCATGGCCCACCACAGATTATTGGGGCCATATCAAAGCCATTAGAGCTATTGGAAAGTCGCTAGGGGGACAAAAAGTAAAAACAAAAATTAAGTTCTTAAGTGTGTATTAAATGGCCACCAAACCCACCGGAACATCTAGCACTCCCGCCGGAAATGAGGCAAAGACTACAATAAGTAAAGGTACAAGGCCCACCACAGATTATTGGGGCCAAACTAGACCCAGTGTGTTCATAAGTGTGTATTAAAATGGCCGCCAACCTCTTGGAAAATCCGTTAAAAAGAAAAAAAAAAGATAGTTCATAAGTGAGTACTAAAATAGCCGCCAAACCCACCGGAACATCCATTATTCCCGTCTGAAATGACTTGAATACCTTAAGTATCGTTTGAAAACCCACCAGAGATTATTGGCGCCATATCAAAGCCAGTGTAGCTATTAGAAAGTCGCAAAAGAGAAAAAAGTAAAAAAAAATGTTAGTTCATAAGTGTGCACTAAAATGGCCGCCAAACCCACCGGAACATCTATTATTCCCGTCGGAAATGACTTAATGAACACCACAAGTAATGGTACAAGGCCCTTGACAGATTTGTGGGGCTATATCAAAGTCATTAGAGCTATAAGAAAGTCGTAAGGGGGGAAAAAGTATAAAAAATAAAATATTTAGTTCATAAGTGTGTATAAAAATGGCCACCAAACCCACCGGAATATAAATTATTCCCGCCGGAAAAGACTTAATGAATACCCTAAGTAACGGTACAAGGCCCTCCACAGATTATTGAGGCCATATCAAAGCCATTAGAGCAATTGGAAAGTCGCAAGGGGGGGATAAGTAAAAAAAAATGTTAGTTTATAAGTGTGAATTAAAATGGCCACCAAACCCACCGGAACATCCAGGATTCCCCCCGAAAATGACTTAATGAAGACCCTAAGTTACGGAACAAAATGCATCTCAGATTATCTCATTAAAGCCATTGTAAAATCGTATGGAGGGGGGAAAATGTAAAAAAAAACAAGAAAGAAATGTCAGTCGGGCATGCCGACCGTGTAATACCCTCTGAGCTTCGTTTCCAATTATATGATTTCCAATTGGAGTAGCTGCTGCAACATGCACACATATTTGTATGTCTATCTCGCTCACACGTTATTCGTTTTCGTTGCTTGTGTGCACGTGGCTATGCCTTGCTTGAATGTAACGATTTTCGTTGTTTAAGAAACTTTTTTATTTATAGTCCGATTTTAATGAAATTTTCACAATCGTTTGATATTATTTGTCTGCAAATAAATGCTAAGTTACAAAACTATACGTTAAGAAATAAGTGAGCCCGCCGCTTGCAAAGTTACAACGCAATTTTGCTTGGGGTGGGCGAAGGAGGCGTGGCATCCAAAAAATTTTGATGGCATTGTCTTTATATTGCATCTAGCAACCTGCAAGCCAAAATTGGTGTCCTTAGGTGCCATAGTTACCGAGATATTCGCAAAAAACCTTTATTTTTTCCGAGGTATGTCTGGTTTTACGCTTATTGTGGGCGAATGGGGCGTGGCATCGAAAAAAAAAAGATTCTTGTATTGACTGACTAAATATGTGGTCGATACTGACTAAAACGGATATTGTAGCTCTTACCATCTCTGAGTTCTGTTTGTTCATACGGACAGACAGACGGACAGACGGACAGACGGACGGACAGACGGACATGGCTCAGTCGACTCGGCTTGTGATGCTGATCAAGAATATATATACTTTATGGGGTCTGCCACGCCTCCTTCTACCTGTTACATACTTCTGACAAACCCAATATACCCCTCAGAGGGTATAAAAAATGAATTTCATAAGTGTGTATTAAAATGGCCGCCAAACCCACTGGAACATCCATTTTTCCCGTCGAAGATGACGAAAGGGAAACCCTAAGTAACGGTACAAAGCTCACCACAGACTATTGGAATCATATCAAAGCCAGTAGAGCTATGGAAAAGTCGCAAGTGGGGGAGTGTGGTAAGTAAACAAAAAAATTTTAGTTCATGAGCGTGTACTAAAATGGCCGCCAAACCCACCGAAACATCTACCATTAACGCCGAAAATGACGCAATGACTACAAAACGTAACGGAAAAAGGCCCACCATAGATTATTGAGCCATATCAAAGCCAGTAGACTTATTGAATTGACGCAAGCGGTTAATAAAGCGTAATAAAAAAAATTGTGGATCATTAGTGTATATTAAAATGGCCGCCAAACACACCGGAACATCCATAATTCCCGTCTGAAATGACTTGAATACCTTAAGTATCGTTTGAAAACCCACCAGAGATTATTGGCGCCATATCAAAGCCAGTGTAGCTATTAGAAAGTCGCAAAAGAGAAAAAAGTAAAAAAAAAAATGTTAGTTCATAAGTGTGCACTAAGATGGCCGCCAAACCCACCGGAAAACCCATTACTCCCGTCGGAAATGACTAAATGAATACCTTAAGTAACGGTGCAAGGGCTTCCACAGATTATTGACGCCATATCAAAGCCATTAGAGCAATTGGAAAGTCGCAAGGGGGGGATAAGTAAAAAAAATGTTAGTTTATAAGTGTGTATTAAAATGACCACCAAACCCACCGGAACATCCAGTATTCCCCCCGAAAATGATTTAACGAAGACCCTAAGTAACGGAACAAAATGCATCTCAGATTATTGGGGTCATATCAAAGCCATTAAAGCCATTGGAAAATCGTAAGGAGGGGGAAAAATGTAAAATAAAAATGAATTTCATAAGTGTCTATTAAAATGGCCGCCAATCCCACTGGAACATCCAATTTTCCCGTCGAAGATGACGAAAGGGATACCCTAAGTAACGGTACTAGGCCCACCACAGATTATTGGGGCCAAATCAAAACCAGTAGAGCTACTAGAAAGTCGCAAGTGAGGGAAAAAAGTAATAAAAAAGTAAATTTTAGTTCATAAGTGTGTTTAAAGATGGCCGCCAAACCTACCGGAATATTCATTATTCCCGTCGGATGACGAAAGGGATACCCTAAGTAACGGTACTAGGCCCACCACAGATTATTGGGGCCAAATCAAAACCAGTAGAGCTACTAAAATGTCGCAAGTGAGAAAAAAAAAATAAAAAAGTTAATTTTACTTCATAAGTGTGTTTGAAGATGGCCGCCAAACACACCGGAACTTCCATTATTCCCATCGGATGACGAAAGGGATACCCTAAGTAACGGTACAAAGCCCAACACAGATTCTTGGGGCCACATTAAGGCCAGTGAAGCTATTGTAAAGTCGCAAGGGGGGGGAGTGTGGTAAGTAAACAAAAAAAATTTTGTTCATGAGCGTGTATTAAAATGGCCGCCAAACCCACCGAAACATCTACCATTACCGCCGGAAATGAAACAACGACTACAATACGTAAAGGGCCATGGCCCACCACAGATTATTGGGCCATATCAAAGCCATTAGAGCTATTGGAAAGTCGCAAAGGGGGAAAAGTAAAAAAAAAAATTTTAATTTAGAGGTGTGTATTAAAATGGCCACCAAATATAACTTATTCCCTCCAGAAAAGACTAAATGAAGACCCTAAGTAACGGAACAAAATGCATCTCAGATTATTGGGGTCATATCAAAGCCATTGGAAAGTCGTAAGAAGGGGGGAAAATGTACAAAAAAAAATGAAGTTCATAAGCGTGTACTAAAATGGCCGCCAAACCCACTGGAACATCCATTTTTCCCGCCAGAAAAGACTTAGTGAATACCCTAAGTAACGGTACAAGGCCCGCCACATGATTATCGATGTCATTATAAAGCTTGTAGAGCTATTGGAAAGTCGCTAGGGGGAAAAAAAGTAAAAATAAAAATTTAGTTCTTAAGTGTGTATAAAAATGGCCACTAAGCCCACTGGAACATCTACCATTCCCGCCGTAAGTAAGTAAAAAAAAAATTTTGTTCATAAGTGTGTATTAAATGGCCGCCAAACCCACCGGAACATCCATTATTTCCGTGCGAAATGAGTTAGTGAATACCCTCAGTAACGGTACAAGGTCCACCAAAAATTATTGGTCGCAAGGGGAAAAAAATAGGAAAAACAAAAAATTAGTTCATAAGTGTGTATTAAAATGGCCGCCAAACCCACCGAAACATTTACCATTAACGCCGAAAATGACGCAATGACTACAATACGTAATGGAAAAAGGGCACCACAGATTATTGAGCTATATCAAAGCCAGTGTTTAAACCCACCGGAACTTCCATTATTCCTCTCGGAAATGACGAAAGATATAAGTAACGGTACAAGGCCTTCCACAGATTATTGGGGCCATATTAAAGCCAGTAGAGCTATTGGAAAGTCACAAGGGGAGAAAATTAAAAAAAAATTGGAGTTCATAAGTGTGTATTAAAATGGCGCCAACCTCACCGGAACATCCATTATTCCCGTCGGAAGTGACTTAATGAATACCCTTACTAACGGTACAAAGCCCACCGCAGATTATTTTGGAAACATTAAAGCCAGTGGAGCTGTTGTAAAGTCGCAATTTGGGAAGGGGTGGTAAGTACACAAAAAAATTTAAATTCATGAGCGAATATTAAAATGGCCGCCAAACCCAACGAAACATCTATCAATACCGATGGAAATGACGCAATGACTACAATACGTAACGGTACATGGCTCACCATAGATTATTGAGTCACATAAAAACCAGTAGAGCTATTGAATGGACGCAAGCCGGGAATAAAGCGAAATAAAAAAATAAAATAATGAATACCCTAAGTAAAGGTACAAGGCCCACCATAGATTATTGGGACTATATCAAAGCCAGTAGAGCTTTTGGGAAGTCGGTAGGGGAAAAAAAGTAAAAACAAGAATTTTGTTCATAAGTGTGTATAAAGATTATAATATGTAACGGTACAAGGCCCACCACAGGTTACTGGGGCCAAAGTAAAACCAGTAGACCTACTAGAAAGTCGCAAGGGGTGGAAAAATGTAAAAACAAAATTTTTAGTTCATAAGTGTGTATTAAAAGGGCCACCAAACCCACCGGAACATCTTCCATTCCCGCCGGGAATGACGCAAAGACTATCATATGTAACGGTACAAGGCCCACCACAGGTTATTGGGGCCAAACTTAAACCAGTAGAGCTAGTAGAAAGTCGCAAGGGGTGGAAAAATGTGAAAGCAAAAGTTTTAGTTCATAAGTGTGTATTAAAATGGCCACCAAACCCACCGGAATGTAAATTATTCCCGCTGGAAAAGACTTAATTAATATCATAGGTAACTGTACAAGGCCCTCCACAGATTATTGGGGCCATATCAAAGCCAGTATAGCTATTGGAAAGTCACAAGGGGAGAAAAGTAAAAAAAATTTTGTTCATAAGTGTGTATTAAAATGGCCGCCAACCCAACCGGAACATCCATAATTTCCGTCGGAAATGACTTAATGAATACCCTTGGTAACGGATTAACAGATTATTGGCGCCACATTAAAGCCAGTGGAGCTATTGTTAAGTCGCATATGGGGGAGGGTGGTAAGTAAACTAAAAAATTTTAGTTCTTGAGCGTGTATTAAAATGGCCGCAAAACCACCGAAACATCTATCCATTACCGATGGAAATGACGCAATGACTACAATACGTAACGGTACATGGCCCACCATAGATTACCAGTAGATCTATTGAATGGACGCAAGCCAGCAATAAATAGTAATTAAAAAATTTTAAATCATAAAGGTCAGTTAAAATGGCCGCCAAACCCACCGGAACATCTATTACTCCCGGAAATGACTTAATTAATACCCTAAGCAACGGTACAAAGCCCACCACAGATTATTGAGACCAAATCAAAACCAGAAGAGCTACTAGAAAGTCGAAAGTGAGGGAAAAAAGTAATAAAAAAGTTAATTTTAGTTCATAAGTGTGTTTAAAGATGGCCGCCAAACACACTGGAATATTCATTATTCCCATCGGATGACGAAAGGGATACCCTAAGTAACGGTACTAGGCCCACCACAGATTATTGGGGCCAAATCAAAACCAGTAGAGCTACTAAAATGTCGCAAGTGAGGAAAAAAAATAATAAAAAAGTTAATTTTTCTTCATAAGTGTGTTTGAAGATGGCCGCCAAGCACACCGGAACTTCCATTATTCCCATCGGATGACGAAAGGGATACCCTAAGTAACGGTACAAGCCCCACCACAGATTATTGGGGCCAAATCAAAACCAGTAGAGCTACTAGAAAGTCGCAAGTGAGGGAAAAAAGTAATAAAAAAGTAAATTTCAGTTCATAAGTGTGTTTAAAGATGGCCGCCAAACCTACCGGAATATTCATTATTCCCGTCGGAAATGACTTAATGAATACGGTTTAAGGAATATGTTAAATATCTAGGACCGAAATAAGAACACAGTTGTTAATTAGTTTTACATTATGTTTTATGTTTTGTTTTAAGCACGGCACAGCACATCGATCTACACAGTTCAAGAATCGCAACAGAATAGGAAGAGACTTAGCAACATTCAATGCGTGCTAGTCAAATGCGTTTAGCAACATTATGTTTCTAGACTGTCGTCGCGACATTCAATACTACGATCGATGTTGCTTTTACATAGGAATGAATTTCACAATGTTGCAAACTATTAGGTAATGATGCAACATGCGTGTTGCTGAAGTTAGTGGTGAAATTCAATATTCAACACACCTCCTCAAAAGAAACATCGATAAACAAAAATTATAATACGTTAATTCAATTTGTACATAATTTCTTAACTTGATGTGCTGTACCTTCCGGGGAGCAATTACAATATGGCCCAACATTTGTTGCGATGGATTGGGGAAACCCAGTAAAAACCCAATCAGATCCATTCTTAATAGTTATATAGTTATTCAAATAATATAAAGATTTCAATTTGAAATTTAAGAAAAATCAAACATTCAATTTGAATTTAAGAAACAAAACAAAAATGAAATAGGTTCCATACAAAAGGAACAATTAAAGAAAAATTAAATATTCAAATAATTTCATTCAAATGTAGTTGTAAATTTATAGAGCCGATTCTTAGTCTTCGGTCAGACACATCTGTTAACGCAGACTCAAAAATCTCGCTGTTGGTAGAGGCTTCGTCATCATATCTGCCAACTGATCATCTGTAGAAATAAACTCAACAATAATTAGTTTATTTGAAATTTGTTCCCGTGAGAAATGATATTTAATATCAATATGTTTGGTTCGCTTGTGACATGTTGGGTTATTTGCTATGCTAATGCAACCTTGGTTGTCTTCATAGATTTTAATTGGCTTGTTTATTTTAAACTTTATTCCTTGCAATAATGACTTAAGCCATAAAGCTTCCCTGACTGCTTCAAATAAAGCCATGTATTCAGCTTCTGTAGAAGAAGCCGCTACTGAGTTCTGTTTCCTACAATTCCAGCAAATCAGGTTTAAGTCAAACATCTTAAATTTGTACCCAGTAGTACTTCTCCTGTCACTTTCACTGCCCAATCCGAGTCAGCAATAACATTCTCATAGTTTGAACATTTAACATATGTTAATTTCAAATCAATCGTACCTTTGAGGTATCTTAGAACTCTTTTCAGGCATTGCCATAGTTCTTTGTTATTCCTGCTGGTATATCTGCTCAAAATGCTCACTGATGTACATAAATCAGGACGCGTACATAACATTATGTACATTAGGCAACCAATCAAGTTTCGACAAAGAGCATCGCTTTCCTCTTTTGAGTTCAATGCTTCATAATTAATTTGCGAGTGAGGTACTTACTGGCTTGGACTCATGCATATTAAATCTTTTTAAAACGTTTTTAATATAAGCCGACTGACTAAGACTTTCGTTCATAAGTGTATATTAAATGGCCGCTAAACCCACCGGAACATCCATAATTTCCGTGGGAAATGACTTAATAAATACCCTAGGAAACGGTACAAGTCCACCACAGATCCACCAGAATATGCATTATTCCAGTCGGAAATGACTTAATAAATACCCTTAGTAAAGGTACAAGGCCCACCACAGATTATTGGGCCACATCAAAGCCAGTAGAGCTATTGAAAAGTTACTACGTGGAAAAAAGTGAAAACAAAAATGTAGTTCTTAAGTGTTTATGAAAATGGCCACCAAACCCACCGGAACATCTTCCATTCCCGCCGTGAATGACGCAAAGACTATCATATGTAACGGTACAAGGCCCACCACAGGTTATTGGGGCCAAACTTAAACCAGTAGAGCTACTAGAAAGTCGCAAGGGGTGGAAAAATGTAAAAGCAAAAGTTTTAGTTCATAAGTGTGTATTAAAATGGCCACCAAACCCACCGCAATGTAAATTATTCCCGCTGGAAAAGACTTAATTAATATCATAAGTAACGGTACAAGGCCCTCCACAGATTATTGGGGCCATATTAAAGCTAGTATAGCTATTGGAAAGTCACAAGGGGAGAAAAGAAAAAAAATTTTTTGTTCATAAGTGTGTATTAAAATGGACGCCAACCCCACCGGAACATCCATAATTTCCGTCGGAAATGACTTAATGAATACCCTTGGTAACGGATTAACAGATTATTGGCGCCACATTAAAGCCAGTGGAGCTATTGTTAAGTCGCATATGGGGGAGGGTGGTAAGTAAACTAAAAAATTTTAGTTCATGAGCGTGTATTAAAATGGCCGCAAAACCCACAGAAACATCTACTATTACCGATGGAAATGACGCAATGACTACAATACGTAACGGTACATGGCCCACCACAGATTATTGAGTCATATAAAAGCCAGTAGAGCTATTGAATGGGCGCAAGCCAGGAATAAAGAGTAATTAAAAAATTTTAAATCATAAGGGTCAGTTAAAATGGCCGCCAAACCCACCGGAACATCTATTACTCCCGGAAATGACTTAATAAATACCCTAAGCAACGGTACAAAGCCCACCACAGATTATTGGGGCCAAATCAAAACCAGTAGAGCTACTAAAATGTCGCAAGTGAGGGAAAAAAGAAATAAAAAAGTTAATTTTACTTTATAAGTGTGTTTGAAGATGGCCGCCAAACACTCCGGAATATTCATTATTCCCATCGGATGACGAAAGGGATACCCTAAGTAACGGTACTAGGCCCACCACAGATTATTGGGGCCAAATCAAAACCAGTAGAGCTACTAAAATGTCGCAAGTGAGGGAAAAAAGAAATAAAAAAGTTAATTTTACTTTATAAGTGTGTTTGAAGATGGCCGCCAAACCCACCGGAATATTCACTATTCCCATCGGATGACGAAAGGGATACCCTAAGTAACGGTACAAGCCCCACCACAGATTATTGGGGCCAAATCAAAACCAGTAGAGCTACTAGAAAGTCGCAAGTGAGGGAAAAAAGTAATAAAAAAGTAAATTTCAGTTCATAAGTGTGTTTAAAGATGGCCGCCAAACCCACCGGAATATTCATTATTCCCATCGGATGACGAAAGGGATACCCTAAGTAACGGTACAAGCCCCACCACAGATTATTGGGGCCAAATCAAAACCAGTAGAGCTACTAGAAAGTCGCAAGTGAGGGAAAAAAGTAATAAAAAAGTAAATTTCAGTTCATAAGTGTGTTTAAAGATGGCCGCCAAACCTACCGGAATATTCATTATTCCCGTCGGAAATGACTTAATGAATACGGTTTAAGGAATATGTTAAATATCTAGGACCGAAATAAGAACACAGTTGTTAATTAGTTTTACATTATGTTTTATGTTTTGTTTTAAGCACGGCACAGCACATCGATCTACACAGTTCAAGAATCGCAACAGAATAGGAAGAGACTTAGCAACATTCAATGCGTGCTAGTCAAATGCGTTTAGCAACATTATGTTTCTAGACTGTCGTCGCGACATTCAATACTACGATCGATGTTGCTTTTACATAGGAATGAATTTCACAATGTTGCAAACTATTAGGTAATGATGCAACATGCGTGTTGCTGAAGTTAGTGGTGAAATTCAATATTCAACACACCTCCTCAAAAGAAACATCGATAAACAAAAATTATAATACGTTAATTCAATTTGTACATAATTTCTTAACTTGATGTGCTGTACCTTTCTGGGGAGCAATTACAATATGGCCCAACATTTGTTGCGATGGATTGGGGAAACCCAGTAAAAACCCAATCAGATCCATTCTTAATAGTTATAAAGTTATTCAAATAATATAAAGATTTCAATTTGAAATTTAAGAAAAATCAAACATTCAATTTGAATTTAAGAAACAAAACAAAAATGAAATAGGTTCCATACAAAAGGAACAATTAAAGAAAAATTAAATATTCAAATAATTTCATTCAAATGTAGTTGTAAATTTATAGAGCCGATTCTTAGTCTTCGGTCAGACACATCTGTTAACGCAGACTCAAAAATCTCGCTGTTGGTAGAGGCTTCGTCATCATATCTGCCAACTGATCATCTGTAGAAATAAACTCAACAATAATTAGTTTATTTGAAATTTGTTCCCGTGAGAAATGATATTTAATATCAATATGTTTGGTTCGCTTGTGACATGTTGGGTTATTTGCTATGCTAATGCAACCTTGGTTGTCTTCATAGATTTTAATTGGCTTGTTTATTTTAAACTTTATTCCTTGCAATAATGACTTAAGCCATAAAGCTTCCCTGACTGCTTCAAATAAAGCCATGTATTCAGCTTCTGTAGAAGAAGCCGCTACTGAGTTCTGTTTCCTACAATTCCAGCAAATCAGGTTTAAGTCAAACTTCTTAAATTTCTCCTGTCACTTTCACTGCCCAATCCGAGTCAGCAATAACATTCTCATAGTTTGAACATTTAACATATGTTAATTTCAAATCAATCGTACCTTTGAGGTATCTTAGAACTCTTTTCAGGCATTGCCATAGTTCTTTGTTATTCCTGCTGGTATATCTGCTCAAAATGCTCACTGATGTACATAAATCAGGACGCGTACATAACATTATGTACATTAGGCAACCAATCAAGTTTCGACAAAGAGCATCGCTTTCCTCTTTTGAGTTCAATGCTTCATAATTAATTTGCGAGTGAGGTACTTACTGGCTTGGACTCATGCATATTAAATCTTTTTAAAACGTTTTTAATATAAGCCGACTGACTAAGACTTTCGTTCATAAGTGTATATTAAATGGCCGCTAAACCCACCGGAACATCCATAATTTCCGTGGGAAATGACTTAATAAATACCCTAGGAAACGGTACAAGTCCACCACAGATCCACCAGAATATGCATTATTCCAGTCGGAAATGACTTAATAAATACCCTTAGTAAAGGTACAAGGCCCACCACAGATTATTGGGCCACATCAAAGCCAGTAGAGCTATTGAAAAGTTACTACGTGGAAAAAAAGTGAAAACAAAAATGTAGTTCTTAAGTGTTTATGAAAATGGCCACCAAACCCACCGGAACATCTTCCATTCCCGCCGTGAATGACGCAAAGACTATCATATGTAACGGTACAAGGCCCACCACAGGTTATTGGGGCCAAACTTAAACCAGTAGAGCTACTAGAAAGTCGCAAGGGGTGGAAAAATGTAAAAGCAAAAGTTTTAGTTCATAAGTGTGTATTAAAATGGCCACCAAACCCACCGCAATGTAAATTATTCCCGCTGGAAAAGACTTAATTAATATCATAAGTAACGGTACAAGGCCCTCCACAGATTATTGGGGCCATATTAAAGCTAGTATAGCTATTGGAAAGTCACAAGGGGAGAAAAGAAAAAAAATTTTTTGTTCATAAGTGTGTATTAAAATGGACGCCAACCCCACCGGAACATCCATAAGTTCCGTCGGAAATGACTTAATGAATACCCTTGGTAACGGATTAACAGATTATTGGCGCCACATTAAAGCCAGTGGAGCTATTGTTAAGTCGCATATGGGGGAGGGTGGTAAGTAAACTAAAAAATTTTAGTTCATGAGCGTGTATTAAAATGGCCGCAAAACCCACAGAAACATCTACTATTACCGATGGAAATGACGCAATGACTACAATACGTAACGGTACATGGCCCACCACAGATTATTGAGTCATATAAAAGCCAGTAGAGCTATTGAATGGGCGCAAGCCAGGAATAAAGAGTAATTAAAAAATTTTAAATCATAAGGGTCAGTTAAAATGGCCGCCAAACCCACCGGAACATCTATTACTCCCGGAAATGACTTAATAAATACCCTAAGCAACGGTACAAAGCCCACCACAGATTATTGGGGCCAAATCAAAACCAGTAGAGCTACTAAAATGTCGCAAGTGAGGGAAAAAAGAAATAAAAAAGTTAATTTTACTTTATAAGTGTGTTTGAAGATGGCCGCCAAACACTCCGGAATATTCATTATTCCCATCGGATGACGAAAGGGATACCCTAAGTAACGGTACTAGGCCCACCACAGATTATTGGGGCCAAATCAAAACCAGTAGAGCTACTAAAATGTCGCAAGTGAGGGAAAAAAGAAATAAAAAAGTTAATTTTACTTTATAAGTGTGTTTGAAGATGGCCGCCAAACACACCGGAACTTCCATTATTCCCATCGAATGACGAAAGGGATACCCTAAGTAACGGTACAAGCCCCACCACAGATTATTGGGGCCAAATCAAAACCAGTAGAGCTACTAGAAAGTCGCAAGTGAGGGAAAAAAGAAATAAAAAAGTAAATTTTAGTTCATAAGTGTGTTTAAAGATGGCCGCCAAACCCACCGGAATATTCATTATTCCCATCGGATGACGAAAGGGATACCATAAGTAACGGTACTAGGCCCACCACAGATTATTGGGGCCAAATCAAAACCAGTAGAGCTACTAAAATGTCGCAAGTGAGGGAAAAAAGTAATAAAAAAGTTAATTTTACTTCATAAGTGTGTTTGAATATGGCCGCCAAACACACCGGAACTTCCATTATTCCCATCGGATGACGAAAGGGATACCCTAAGTAACGGTACAAGCCCCACCACAGATTATTGGGGCCAAATCAAAACCAGTAGAGCTACTAGAAAGTCGCAAGTGAGGGAAAAAAGTAATAAAAAAGTAAATTTTAGTTCATAAGTGTGTTTAAAGATGGCCGCCAAACCTACCGGAATATTCATTATTCCCGTCGGAAATGACTTAATGAATACGGTTTAAGGAATATGTTAAATATCTAGGAAAGAAATAAGAACACAGTTGTTAATTAGTTTTACATTATGTTTTATGTTTTGTTTTAAGCACGGCACAGCACATCGATCTACACAGTTCAAGAATCGCAACAGAATAGGAAGAGACTTAGCAACATTCAATGCGTGCTAGTCAAATGCGTTTAGCAACATTATGTTTCTAGACTGTCGTCGCGACATTCAATACTACGATCGATGTTGCTTTTACATAGGAATGAATTTCACAATGTTGCAAACTATTAGGTAATGATGCAACATGCGTGTTGCTGAAGTTAGTGGTGAAATTCAATATTCAACACACCTCCTCAAAAGAAACATCGATAAACAAAAATTATAATACGTTAATTCAATTTGTACATAATTTCTTAACTTGATGTGCTGTACCTTTCTGGGGAGCAATTACAATATGGCCCAACATTTGTTGCGATGGATTGGGGAAACCCAGTAAAAACCCAATCAGATCCATTCTTAATAGTTATATAGTTATTCAAATAATATAAAGATTTCAATTTGAAATTTAAGAAAAATCAAACATTCAATTTGAATTTAAGAAACAAAACAAAAATGAAATAGGTTCCATACAAAAGGAACAATTAAAGAAAAATTAAATATTCAAATAATATCATTCAAATGTAGTTGTAAATTTATAGAGCCGATTCTTAGTCTTCGGTCAGACACATCTGTTTACGCAGACTCAAAAATCTCGCTGTTGGTAGAGGCTTCGTCATCATATCTGCCAACTGATCATCTGTAGAAATAAACTCAACAATAATTAGTTTATTTGAAATTTGTTCCCGTGAGAAATGATATTTAATATCAATATGTTTGGTTCGCTTGTGACATGTTGGGTTAATTGCTATGCTAATGCAACCTTGGTTGTCTTCATAGATTTTAATTGGCTTGTTTATTTTAAACTTTATTCCTTGCAATAATGACTTAAGCCATAAAGCTTCCCTGACTGCTTCAAATAAAGCCATGTATTCAGCTTCTGTAGAAGAAGCCGCTACTGAGTTCTGTTTCCTACAATTCCAGCAAATCAGGTTTAAGTCAAACATCTTAAATATGTACCCAGTAGTACTTCTCCTGTCACTTTCACTGCCCAATCCGAGTCAGCATATCCAACAATAACATTCTCATAGTTTGAACTTTTAATATATGTTAATTTCAAATCAATCGTACCCTTGAGGTATCTTAGAACTCTTTTCAGGTATTGCCATAGTTCTTTGTTATTCCTGCTGGTATATCTGCTCAAAATGCTCACTGATGTACATAAATCAGGACGCGTACATAACATTATGTACATTAGGCAACCAATCAAGTTTCGACAAAGAGCATCGCTTTCCTGTTTTGAGTTCAATGCTTCATAATTAAGTTTATTTGCGAGTGGGGTACTTACTGGCTTGGACTCATGCATATTAAATCTTTTTAAAACGTTTTTAATATAAGCCGACTGACTAAGACTGACTCTATCTCCATTTCTATATATTTTTTAATTCCAACAAAAAAATTTTATTTCCATTAAATCAGTCATCCTAAATTTGTTCATTAAATATGATTTAAAATTTTACATAGTTTCAAGGTTTTCCGTTGCTATAATTATATCGTCTACATATAAAAGTACATAAATATTTTTCAAAATATCTCCATTATCAATTATGTATATACAGCTATCGACTTCAGAGCTTACAAATCCAATTTCTTTCAGTGCTCTTTCAAACACCGGAAACCAGCATATAGCTGCTTGCTTTAACCCAGAAAGAGCTTTATTTAGTTTACAAACTTTATCATTTCCATATGGTAAACCTTGAGGAACAAGCATATAAATTTCCTCTTTCAATTCTCCATTTAAAAATGCTGTTTTAACATCCATATGGTGAACTTGTAAACTAAATTGATTTGACAAAGATAGTATAAGTCATATTTGGTTGGACTTCCAAATTCATCATGCTTTATTGAGAAAACCCACTTACTATCGACTAAGTTCTTATTTTCTGGTCTTTCTTCTATAGTCTAAGTTTCATTTTGTTAGTGAGACTCCAGCTCTTTTCTAATAGTTTTCTGCCAACTTGATTTATCAGCTCTATTCATGATTTCATTAAATGACTTGGGAACATTGTTGGGAAAATTCTGCGCATTCATTAAACAACTGTTTAAAAGTTTGTAAGACGTTATTGGTTTATTCATTAACCTTTCACTTCGTCTAACATCACATTGCTTACCAATGGATTCCACACCAACACATGGTGTTTCAAGAGAATTTCTAGACCGATCACCTAATACACATATATCAGCGTTTTCCTCCGTAATCTCATTACGTATGCCCTTTTGGCCTTTATGCTCCTTATTAGGGATAGCAATGAGGTCCACATTCAGCAAATATGAAATTTCACAATCCTTACTCACATTAAGGATATCATTATGACCTTTATGTTCCTTATCTTCATTAAGGACGTCAATGAGGTCTACAATCAGCAAATCTGAATTTTCATAATCCTTTCTCATATTAAGGATATCATTATGACCTTTATGCTCCTTATCTTCATTAAGGACGTCAATGAGGTCTACTTTCAGCAAATCTGAATTTACACAATCCTTACTCTCATTAAGGATATCATCATCACCTTTATGATTCCCACTATCATTTGGGTTATCAATGAGGTTAAGGGCTTCATGTTCCTTACTCTCATTAAGGAATCCAGAATCTGCAACAGAATCTGCAACGGCTCTAGAATTCTTTGTAGCTTCATCTACAATTACATCTCTTGCAACCACAAACTTTCTTGCGCTCAAATCCCACAGCCGAAAACCATTTGGCTCATAGCTAACAAGTATGGCTTTAGATGATTTCTCATCGAACTTTCTTTTCCTCAATTTTTGATGAACATATACAAATGAACCAAACACCTTTAAATATTTTAAATTTGGTTTCTTGTTGTGCCACATTTCATAAGGAGTTTTATTGTGGCCTTTTAGTGCACTACTTGGAATTCTATTAACCAAATAAGTTGCAGTCAAAATAGCTTCACCCCAGAACATTTTACTCAATTGTGAACCATTTACCATGGCACGAGCCTTTTCAGTTAATGTTCTAACCATGCGTTCAGAAACGCCATTTTGCTGAGGGGTATGTGGAACAGTCAAATGGTAACTTATACCTTTATCTACACAAAATTGTCTCATCTCGTTAGACAAATACTCCCTTCCATTATCTATATATAGATTGGCAACCTTCAAATTGAAGTGAGCCTCGCTTTTTGCTATAAAGTCTTTGAACATAGCAAAAACATCGGACTTATAGGCCAAAAGATATGTAACGCAATAATGAGTATATTGGTCAATAAACACAACGTAATAACTTTTGCCATCTACAGTAGAAGGAGTTATCGGACCACATACATCAGAATGGATAATAAACAAAGGTCTTTTAATATATTTCTTATTTTTAGATTTTTCAAATGGAAGTCTACATTGCTTTCCATTCACACATGCTTCACATATTTCATCATTAATTACCACATTTTTCAAAAGATGACTATCTTCAAACATGCTATTTCTTTTGATTTCTAAAAACTTTCCTTTGCTCAAATGCCCCAACCTTTCATGCCACAATCGATACTCATTATTATTTGTATTTCTTTTACTCGTTACATATGCCCTATGACATAAATTAAAGTTAATAATGGGAACGTTATACTCACAAACACCTTCCAGAATTACTTGCCCATCTTTTGTGGCCTACACACCACCTGGATGAAACTCGATCGTTACTCCAGAATCTTGCATTCGCTTCACAGAAAGCAAGTTAGAAGGGATGTCTTCACAGAACAGAACATCCTTCAGGGTGACATCG
Source organism: Drosophila tripunctata (assembly GCA_035047385.1). Taxonomy (NCBI): domain Eukaryota; kingdom Metazoa; phylum Arthropoda; class Insecta; order Diptera; family Drosophilidae; genus Drosophila; species Drosophila tripunctata. The sequence goes on along the minus strand of JAWNPS010000131.1, from coordinate 235,968 downwards.
ACTTGGCAATTGCTGCGTAGCTTAACTATGCCTTTTGATGTGGATTATACATATTCACCACACTTTGCCACTGCAATTCCAATAGGTGATTCCACATCAATGTGATTAGCATAAAGACTCTTTTTTTTCCACAGAAAAAGCATTTCATATTTGACTTTAATTTAAATTTATTTGACCGAAATGTTTTACGGTTTTTATTAAAACTTGTATTTTGTTTATTCTTAGAAAAGCCTTTACCACTTATAGCCTGTAATACTTTGGTACTTGTGACTTTTATGTCATTTCTTAATTTGATCTCATGGTCAAGCAACCGATTTTTCACAAAAGACAAAGTTATGTTTTCTTCAGACAAAGTTTCAATATTGTTGATGACTCCATCATAGCAAGGCGACAATGTCAACAATAAATGACTCACTTTGTCCACCTCCACCACCTTTGACTAAATCGTCAAAAACATTAAAATGGTTTAACTTTAAAGACAATAACTGCTTTCGGACAGATAATTGTGACGCTAGACTTTTACGCTCATAAATATCGTCGAGATCTGAAAAAATTTTCTTCGCAGAAATTTCATTTGTCGCAAAGCCTAAAAAAAATCACTTAGGTATTCTATTATTATTTTTATTTTGCCTTACTGTCCTTTCTTAAAAATCTTTCACTTTCCTCTTGAGGAGCATCACTATCCACGACACTGAGCAAACCCTGTTCCAATAGCAAAGAACGTATTCTAAATTTCCAAATTGAATATTTTTCGCCATCGAATGGCCTGATATTGCGCTTCAGTTTTTCCATGCTGTTTATTTTCCAAGAACTGCCTAATATTGCGCTTCACTTTTTCTTTTCCAAAAACGGCGCGCCACTGATCTAGACATGTACATTTGTACACACCAAAAACTGCGCGTCGCCTCTCACACATACAGCATGCACACAAATGTATGTATGTATGTATTGTATGTAAAATGTATATGTATGCACAGCCACTGAACTATATACGTATATTAAACTTTTTTAGAATAATAAAACAACGAAACAATAAACTTTTAATTTATTTTACACATTCGCGCCTGGGCCCATAACCTGTTAAATATCCAGGACCGAAATAAGAACACAGTTGTTAATCAGTTTTCAATTATGTTTTATGTTTTGTTTTAAGCACGGCACAGCACATCGATCTACACAGTTCAAGAATCGCAACAGAATAGGAAGAGACTTAGCAACATTCAATGCGTGCTAGTCAAATGCGTTTAGCAACATTATGTTTCTAGACTGTCGTCGCGACATTCAATACTACGATCGATGTTGCTTTCACAATGTTGCAAACTATTAGGTAATGATGCAACATGCGTGTTGCTGAAGTTAGTGGTGAAATTCAATATTCAACAGACTACTACAGATTATTGGGGCCAAAGCAAAACCAGTAGAGCTACTAGAAAGTCGCAAGGGGGAAAAAAAAGTAAAATAAAAAATTTTGTTTATAATTGTCAATTAAAATGGCCGCCAAATCCAAGTGAACATCCATTTTTCCCACTGGAATTAACATATTAAATGCCCTCAGTACAGGTACAAGGCCCACCACAGATTATTGGGGCCATATCAAAGACATTAGAGCTACTAGAAGGTCGAAAGTGAGGGAAAAATGTAATAAATAAGTAAATTTTAGTTCATAAGTGTGTTTAAAGATGGCCGCCAAAACTACGGGAATATTCATTATTCCCGTCGGAAATTACTTAAAAAATACCCTAAGTAACGGTACAAGGCCCACCACAGATTATTGGGGCCATATCAAAAACAGTAGAGCTACTAGAAAGTCGCAAGGGGGAAAAAAAGTAAAATAAAAAATTTTGTTTATAATTGTCAATTAAAATGGCCGCCAAATCCAAGTGAACATCCATTTTTCTCACTGGAATTAACATTTTGAATGCCCTCAGTACAGGTACAAAGCCCACCACAGATTATTGGGGCCATATCAAAGCCATTAGAGCTACTAGAAAGTCGCAAGTGATGGAAAAATGCAATAAAAAAGTAAATTTTAGTTTATAAGTGTGTTTAAAGATGGCCGCCAAACCTACCGGAATATTCATTATTCCCGTCGGAAATGACTTAATAAATACCCTAAGTAACGGTACACGGCCCTCCACAAATTATTGGGGCCATATCGAAGCCAGTAGAGCTATTGAATGCACGCAAGCAGGGAATAAAACGTAATAAAAAAAATTTAAAATGATAAGTGCCCATTAAAATGGCCGCCAAGCCCACCGGAACATTCATTATTCCCACCGAAATTGTCTTAATGAATACCCTAAGTTACGGTTTAAGGACTACCACAGATTATTGGGGCCATATCAAAAACAATAGAGCTACTAGAATGTTGCAAGTGGGGGATAAAAGTAAAAAAAAGTAAATTTTAATTTATAAGAGTGTTTAAAGATGGCCGCCAAACCTACAGGAACATCCATTATTCCCGTCGGATAAGACTTAATGAATACCCTAAGTAACGGTACAAGGCCCACCACAGATTATTGGGGCCATATCAAAAACAATAGAGCTACTAGAATGTCGCAAGTGGGGGATAAAATTAAAAAAAAAGTAAATTTTATTTCATAAGTATGTTTAGAGATGGCCGCTAAACCTACCGGAACATTCATTATTCCCGTCGGATGTGACTTAATGAATACCCTAAGTAACGGTAGAAGGCCCACCACAGATTATTCACCAAATTAGCTGGTGAATTTCCTCAAACCGATGAAATAATAAAGTGCTTAAAATACATTTTTTTGTTGTCTAATATAAGAAAGCCGATTCTTACAAAAAATATGCGAATACAAATTAAAAGTAGTACAAGTGCTGATATTGTTGAAATAACATTGTTAAGCATTTTAGCCATTCCACTATGGTTTTTTTTCCATTAGCTTTTTCATAAAGTCAATTTTTTTTTTGTTTAGTATTTTAAAAATTTGTTTATTTTTTATTTTTAAAAACCCTAGCCAGATAAAAAAATATTAAACTATAACATGTGGAGCAATTCTGTTCTGCTTGCGCGCTGTTAAAGTCAGCTGATTATGTACCACCTGTTTTGTATGAAATTGGCGGGAAATATTTTGCGGCTTTGATTGTTTGCTCTGGCGAAAGTTTACATAAAAGTGAAGTAAATAAATACGGAAAACAATTGTCAGGTATGTTTAACTATAGTTTACCAATGTTTGTGTCGTTTTTTATGTGTTTTTGTCCAATTGTACCGTGTTATGTTTATGTGTATTTTTAGAACGAGCTTAACAAGTCTAGTTGTGTTTAGTGGATCAGTAAGTGATAAACTATTAACCAAATTGTGCAGATTAATGAGAAACTAATCCTTTTTGTCCGAATCCACACGTTCTCAAAAAAATCAAATTTTTCTAGTACCATATGTGTTCAGTCGTGCTGAGCTGGTTGACATTTGGAGCAACAACAATCAGCACATATTGAGTGTCATCGCAGAAAAACATTTAGATAACGAAACCATAAAGTCGATAAATGAAAAATAAAAGACTTTGTCAATTATTTAAAAAAACACTTGCCTAAATGTAATTCAACTGAAGAAAGATTTAAGAGAAAGCACGCAAATTAGAAATCACTGGTCATTATGCATTGGCAAATAAAGTGGGTCGCCCAAAATGTGATTACGAAAGCGCTGGTCCTCGTCTGAAAAGAAAATTAGCCGCGGAACTTTCAGAGGAGAATAACAACTTATCTCCCTTACTCATACATGCTGCCACAGTTTCAGCTAAAAAATCTAACGAAAAAGACTTGGCTGTTGTTTTAAAAGCAGCTGCGAGTTGTGAGAGTATTAATGAAATAAAAAAGAAGCTTTTTGCGGATGAGCCCAAACAAATGTCAGCTGACAGTGCGCTTGCATTTTTAATGGAAAATGGATTCACATAACGACAATATATAAATATACAAAGAAATGTAAAAATTCACGGATGTGATATATACCCGGCATATCCGGCCGTACTTAGTTCCAAATTAAAACTCAGGCCAAAAGGAATTGAATATTTTAAAAATAAGGCACTTGTATCTTTGCAAAATCTTCTGGATCACACATCATCCCGCATTCTTGAATTGCAACACGAGGTCTTAGAAACACTTTCCAACGTGGTACATTGCAAGCTATTCTTCAGCTATGGATATGATGGTTCGTCCGAACAGAGTTTATACAAACAGCGTTTCCAGATCCATGATAATCCTTCAACTGACAGTTAACTGTTTGTTACTACAATTGTCCCATTGAAATTGATAAATGAAGAGCAACAAATTATTTGGCTCAATAAGACTCCGCAATCTGTTAGATTTTGCCGCCCATTGAAGATTGAGTTCATTAAAGAAACTACCTTCCTGAAATTAAAAGATAAGGAAAATTTGGATGCCCAGATAAATTTATGCAAATATATTTGTATAAATTTAAAGAAAAATATATATATGTCGAGTATATTGGCTACATGACACTAATAGATGGAAAAGTCTTAAACACATTGTCAGGCACCAACTCTTGTCAGTCTTGCCCAATCTGTGGAGCGAAGCCAAAACAATTGCTCAACATTAAAGATATAAACTCGAAGGCTTTTTTGGCTAACGCACACGCTCTTTAATATGGAATCAGTCCTTTACATGCTTGGATCCGCTTTTTCGAGTTTGTTTTAAAAATCTCATATAGAATTGAGCTTAAAAAGTCACATGTCAAGGACTGCGATAAGCTTAAACTAAAAGAACGAAAAAGACTTTTACAATTAAAAATGATGAAAGAAATGGGCCTAAATGTGGACAAGCCTCTTTCAAATGGCAGTGGAAACTCCAATGCAGCAACACAGCGAGAAGAGCATTTTCCAATGCAGCTTTACTGTCATCAATTCTTGATTTTGATTATGATATTTTACAAAGTTTTCATACAATTCTAATAACAATTAACTGCGAGTACGAAATAAACTCGGAAAAGTTTAAAGACTTCTGTGCTAAAGTTTTTGTGGCATATCAGAAAAAATATCCTTGGTATCCGATGTCGCCTACTGTCCACAAAGTCTTAGTGCATGGGTACCAAATAATAGACACTTGTTTAGTTCCTGTTGGATGCCTTGGGGAACATGCAACAGAATCCCGAAATAAATTATATAAGAGCGATAAAAGAGGCCACGCTAGAAAATGCAGTCGATTAGACAATATTCAAACGTTTTCAATAGATCAACGGATACTTCTGATCCGTTGCTGTCCAGTACCTATTTAAAAGAACGACCAAATACAATCAAAAAGAAAACTATACCAGCAGAAGTTATATCTCTACTACAAGCACCACATTTAGAAATTCAATGTGAAAAAGATGATCCAGATTCCACACAGAACTCGTCCGACGAAGATTATGACGAACTGGATGGACTTGAGGTTATTGCTTCATAAGATGAAATGATAAGAGCATGCATTAAAGTTGGCAGGACTAGACCTGAGAGATGATTGTTTTTCTTATAGTCAATTTTATATTGGAAGCTAAGGAGTTAGCTCTGAGAGTGATTAAAAAATTGTTTCCCCTGATGGAAAAATAAACTCAGAGGGTATAAAAATGTGGTATATGTAGAGAAGTATTCCAGAAGCTGATAATTTTATCTATAAATAAATACTACATTTCAGTAAGGACTTAAAATATTACATTATTTTAATAAATATATATATATATATTATTTTAATAAAGCAATAATAAATACACATCAGTACAAATAATTGCTGTATTGATCAGGACTTTCTTTACATACTCAGTTGTGAAATGTTCGTATTGTAGGAACCACAAAATAAAAAATATTTGAAAAATTAGAAATGCAATTTGCCATATCGGCTATCCATTAAAAATATAATTTTTAAAGCATGTAAAATAAATTTGTTCAATTATTCTTAATTTTCACAATCTCAAACGCAAACGAAGCTGCGGATATATTGCTAGTAATCTATGTATAAACTACAGAGAAGTAAAGATTTTAGTGTAGTGGTTATTATACGAAGAACATTAAACTCGAAACGGGTTATGTATAGAATAATTAGTAGTACAGAAGTGACAGAGGTTGAAAGTTTCTAGTAGGTCTGATCGTAACATCAAAACTAATTTGACTAATTAATTCAGACGAATCAATTACACCATTTATTGTTTTGTGCATAAACATTACACCAAGCATGGTTCTACGATCAGACAGAGAGGAAAGATTAATTAGTATGTTGGATGTTAGGATGTTAGGGTTCCAGTAAAGGCCCCTTAGAGCAAAGAGCAAGAATTGTTTTTCCGTAGATTTTATTCTGTCTTGATGAATCTTGTATTGGGGAGACCATGTACAAGACCTATATTCAAAAATAGGAAATACAAGTGAAGTGTAAAAAGTTTTAGTTATATAGAGATCGTAAAATTCTTTCGACTAGCGCTTTATGAAACCCAAGACACCAAATGCACGATTGGCAATACAAGCAATATGCCTATTAAACTTAAGTTTTGGATCCAAAAGGATACCCAATTCAACGACCGACTCAATTCTATCAAGATCATTACGTTACATTTGCTATGATTAAGATTCAGTAAATTTACTTTACACCATATTTCAAAGTTAGTAGGGTCCCTCTGTAACATGGTTCCAAGGTTCGACTCTGCAGCCGATACGCAAAGTTTAACATCATCGGCATACATCAATACACGAGAATCACTCAGTGCAGAAGGCAGGTCATTTATAAACAGAGTAAATAACAAGGGTCCAAGCTGACTTCCTTGAGGTACAACATAAGTACTTTAAAAATTTTAAATACTGTACCATTTAAATAAACGTTTTGGGTTCTAGAACTTAAGTAGTTAAAAACCCAAAGAATAAAGTTATTTGGAAAACCCAGCAGATTAAGATTATGTAGCAGAAGAAAGTGATTAACACAGTCAAATGCCTTACTTAAATCAGTATAAATGACATCAGTCAAGTTAGTGGTAGTAGATCTATATTTCACGAACCCGTGCTGGCAGGGTGAAACCAGTGATCAACAAAAATGTTGCAATTGAGAAGTTATTAGTTTCTCAAATGCTATACAGAGGTTGCAAAAGACCTTCAGCACAGTACTTTAGGATGCAGCCTGATATTCCATCAGGTTCAGGTAAAAATACGGGACAGCCGTGATCACAGGCTCTAAAATGCAATTATACGAATTTATACGATATAAATAAGACATTGCAAATTGACAATTTTCAGGTCTATAGGTTTTCTGAAAAAATTCGGTAAATAAATCGACAATTGCCTGATTTGAATAGGCTGTCTTTCTATCATAGACCACAGAGCAGGGAAGCGATGATGATTTACGCTTTGCATTAACGAAGCTATAAAACCGTTTTGGATTTCTTTCGAAACTTTTGTTCACAGTCACAAAGGTAATCCTGATAACGATAGTTATTTATATAAGAGAAATGTCCCTACATATGTAAAGCCGGGGCCAGTTAGTCTGGGATAAGTGTAGATTTAGTTTGCTAAAAGCTTTTCCATGTTGAGTCGTGGGAGTCAACACGGCAGAGTCGGAATTTGAAATCTAAGTAGTATTCGAGATACTAAAAGCGCCAAGTACCACCAGACGATCCCGATCAGAGAGCAAAGAAGAAATAGATTTTATTACAGATAAATGTGCTAAGCAAATAGAATTATCGGAAGATGCAGGAATGTAGCAACAAGTTATATAAATGTTAATATTAGATAAGGAAAGTTTCAGTACAATCGAGACATACTAATTCTGAAGATAAATCAGCACCAACAGCTATAAGCACAACTCCCCCAAGACGAGGAGTGCAATTATTTCTAAAAATGGAAAATTTACTACATAAAATTTCAGTGTTAAGAATGTCGGACCTTAACCGTGTTTCAGAAAAGGCAACAACATGAAAATGAAAATCAAAACTATTTAAGTAAAGAGTACTAAGTTTACTACAAAGACCACTAACATTCTGATAGGCAAGTGAGAGGGAGGATGTTAGTTTTTTTTTTGTTAAAAAAAGTATGTAACAGGCAGAAGGAGGCGTTTCCGACCCCATAAAGTATATATATTCTTGATCAGCATCAACAGCCGAGTCGATATAGCCATGTCCGTCTGTCCGTTTGTCCGTCTGTCTCAGAGTTAGTAAGAGCTTAAAAATCCGTTTTAGTCAGCATCGACCACATATTAAGTCATTCAATACAACAATTTTTTTTTTTCGATGTTACGCCCACTTCGCTCACAATAAGCGAAAAACCAGACATACCTCGGAAAAAATATATGTTTTTGGCAAATGTCTTAGTCAACATAACACTTAGGGACTTAAATTTTGGCATGCAGGTTGCTAGATGCAATATAAAGATAATGCCATCAAAATTTTTTGGATGCCACGCCTCCCTCGCCCACCAAAAGCACAATTTCTTTGTATCTATGCATGCCGCAGGCTCACAAATTTCGTAACGTATAGTTTTTTAACTTAGCATATATTTGCAGACAAATAATATGAAACGATTGCGAAAATTTCATCAAAATCGGACTATAATTACAAAAGTTTGTCATACAACGAAAATCGATACTTTTAAGCAAGGCATTGCCACGTTCATTACACTGAGCTGTGCACACAAGCAACGAAAACGAAAAATGTGTGAGCGAGATAGACATACAGATTTGTGTGCAGGTTAAGATCTTGCAGCAGCTACTTCAATTTGAACTCATATAATTGGAAACGAAGCTCAGAGGGTATTACACGGTCGGCATGCCCGACTGACAATTTCTTTCTTGTTATGTAGACTGGTTCATCATCCTTCAATCTTAGCTTTTGTTTGTAGAAGTTATTGGTAGTGATCGATTCGGTTTCGAGTCCGAATACGTCACTAAACTGGGTGCATGAATTAGTCAATTCGTTTTTTAATTTCTGGTGGAAAATTTTTAGTTAATTGAGATAAGACAGTTTTTTCTCCATTTTCTGGATTCTTTTGAACTATGTCGTAATTTGAAAGTGGTTCATATGATAAATTTTTAATATTTACTACTTGATCGGTACTGGTCGTATTCAGTAATCGGACAAATGCATTTTTGGTTGTTGCAACTGTGTTCGCAACATAAATGCCTTCTTTAATTTCCTGGTTTGGAATTAGTACACTATCTTCATCTGTTGATAGGTGATTTTTTCTGACTACTTGGGATCTTGCTGGTAGAACAATGGAATTATTACCAGAACTGTATGTTATTGGAACATAAATTGGGAAATTTAGCTTATTTGGTCTCATTATAAGCAAATCTTCATTTGGTTTGAAATCTAACTGGCAATTGAATTTCTTAATGAAGTCGATGCCTATTATTCCATCACAAGATATTGCGAAATGCAAATATACTAAGTGAAAATCGTGTGGAATTATGTATTTACCTGTCTGTATCTCTATTGAAATCAGTCATTTGGACTGTATTATGTCTTGGCCTATGCCTTTAATATTGATCTACTCATTTATTTGGATATCATGAAACATATCAGAATTTTCCTTTAACAAAAATATATGTCTGCACCATTATCTAGTAAAAATACAAGTTTTTTATTTGTCTTCATATTGAGAAAGTCTACAAGTATATTCAAACTAAGATTGATGGTATGAACCGCATAATTTCCTACTGCTGAACATCTGAGAGTTGTTGAGAGTTTCCCTGATTGTTCTGGGTTACTCTAACATTGTTTGCATTATTATTATTTTGGTTGTTTCGGCCTCGGTTGGAATTGTTGTTTCCATTTCCTCGCCCTCTACGGTTATTGTTGTTTTAATTAGCGTAGTTATTATTTCCTCTGTTTTGGTAGTTAGCATTGCCTCTACCACGATAGTTGCCACGATTGTTACTACCGCGGTAGTTGTTATTCCCTCTTTTAGAGTACATCACTGTATTCAGATTATCAGCAAGTCTTGTACTAGTACGGATGTATGCACTAACGGCAGCATCCATGGTAGTGAAAATACCAGACTCCATAACGGCTTAAACACTTTCGTGACTAGTTTTACTAATCATTGTGTTAACTGCTTCTGTAGTGCTGAGCGTGACTTCATTTTCAGATGGTATGCCCTGGTCAATATAGGCAGCTTCAAGAAGCTGTCGCAGATTTTCTAGTTCAGTTGTAAACTGAGTGGCTGTTTTGCCTTTCTGCGTTAAAGTGTCCATTTTTGCCTTTATGTTGGCGGGTGTTTCACCGACAACTACAGATTTGAATTTTGCAATAATTCCATCTATTTTAGTTTGATTTTTTATTTTTTTGAGGGTTGTGCCCGTTATTTTTGATTTAATCAACTCTATGGCAATGTCCTCATAAGTTCCCTTTGTTATGACAAGTCTTAATGCCGTTAAGAATTTTTCAAGACGGGTTTTCTTTCCGTCAAATTCTGGGACTGCTTGTGAAATTCCCTAATATATGCCCTTTGGGCAGCGGCTGTGTCAACCATTATACGGCTATTATCATCACTTTCTTCACTTTCAGATAAAATCTCTTTGGAATCCAGTGTGATATCAGCAGGGATTGTTAGATTTGTTAAATCTTCTTCTTCTAATTGAATATCAGCAGTCCGAACTTCAAGGTTTTCACCGAGTTCCAACTTTGCAGGTGTATTCAAAATAGAAGGTAGAATTAAATTTAAATTATGCTTGTCTTTAACCGTTTGGATATTATTTCTCAGTCTTATTAGCAACTTCGACGTTTCTAACCAATGTTTATCGGTTAATACATCTTTATATTAATATATCAATAATCGAGCTTCGTTAATGCTGTCGATCAAAGTTTAGAAGTGCCTATTAACTGTATCTATATGCGTTTGTCTATTTTGTGTTAGACATTTATACGCTTTTTCAAAAGCGGTTTTTTATATATTTGTATATTCTATAAAAACAATTTGCACACATTATAACAACTAAGATTACCAGTAATATATTTGTTAATTCTAAATCTGTGTTGTTTGATTAGCAGTGGAATCCACTGACTTAACGTCTACTAATCGTATTTTGGAGTTCTATTTAGAATTATGATTTGATTCAATTAGAAAATCTTCGGAAAATTTACTTATTGCATTACTATTCATAAATAGAAAATTTTTCCTGCCTAATTTTTTAGTTTGGCTTTATGGGCCTTACTTCTGATTGGGCAAAAGATATTTAAAAAAAGATAAAAGATAGATAATTGTTTAGATAATATAATATATATATATTTAAAAATTAATGCTGGTGTCTGTTCCTGTCCTCCACGTAAGCTGGTCGTCACCAGTATGCTTGCGCTGATGCTCGCTTCGAAGGCGCAAGGGGCGGGGTTGCCTCTCGCGCTTGTTGATTTCTCAGCTGCTGTTGTCCTGGGCCTATGGGCTCAGGCGGAACCGGTGCCGGTCTTCACACAGGTTACTGCCTTACCAGACAAGTCGATCTGCAGTGTGGGCTGTCCAGAGGTCCAGGGCAGTCTGCTTGGCAATGCTTGACGTACTGAGGCACTTTGCTTTTGGGAGGTGGTGTGATTATTGTTTGGTCATTAACAACTTTAATATTCACTGAGTGAGTATGTGGTGTAGGGTTTTCTTTTATCTATTTCAGCTGTTTCTGATAGAAGTCAAGCATGGCCTGTAGCCTTGCTGTTGCTTTCCACGGTGTGTTGGCCTTGGGTGAATATAATTGCCACTTAATGTGAGCAATTTCTTTATTTAATTTTTTAACCCGGCCACCGCGACCCATAACACTCACTACACTCCACTCACTCAGCTTTTTTGTTAATTTTTTGTTATGCCATTAATAGTTATAGTTCAGTTATCCATTGCAGTCCGGTGAAATCCGGAATCACGGTCGCCATATAATAACTCGTTGGTTACTATGTAGATCCGCTCAGAAAGTAGTCCAGTTGTTGTTTTAAGGAGAAGACGTAAGTCTTCTCTGATGGTTCTTTATTGAATGAATTCTTAGAGTTAGAGCTGTCCACCGTGAAGCAGTGGGCAGCCGTTTTATATACATTGTTTCAATACTTATTATATACAATTAGCTTAACACTTAACTGACTTAGCTATTTGGCAGTCGTTTTTATCAAGTACGGATCATATTTCGTATGCACTTGAATATGCGCACTGCACACAAGCAACGAAAACGAAAAAAGTGCGAGCGAGATTAAGTGGTCTGGCCAGAACTCTTTGCAACATATTTTGTTGAAATGTTCGGCAGTCACACTTATTTTAAAATACACAACTTGGCCTGAACAAAAGCCTTACATCATCAGATATTGAAACAAAGATTTGTTTCTAATATGTTACAAAAACAACACTTAGTTAGAAAAAGTTGGTCGTTTTTTGAGACATCGCAACCAAATTCTCACATTATAAGTTTGACATAGATATATGTATATCCACCGATTTTGGTTCAGATCGGACTACTATATAATATAGCTGTCATACGATGTAATTTACAAAACAACAGCCCTGATTGACACAGGGCCGACGAGGAGCTTCGAGTCGCGTAGTCCACATAGCGCCCCAATAGTCCAGGTAAAGAAGAAGACTGGGAAGTGGCGTATGTGTAGTGACTTTCGCTAACTCAATGCGAACTCAATTCCCCATGCGTATCCAGTCCCTCTGACCCTTTTGGTTAGGTTAGGTGCCATATGATATAATAGTAGCAAGAAAACTCTTAACAATAAAATTTAATTTTTTAAATCATTTCAATAACCTATATTAAAATTAAAATTCTATTTAGCCGGCTGTTTTGGTAATTTCTTCGCAGCGATACACATATGCACATAGTTCAAATCAGCTGTTTAATTTTCCCTCATTAATAGAACAATAACAGCAACAAATCAACAGCGCTGCTAAATAACAGAATTCTGTTAAGCACATTAGAGAGAAATTACTAGAAACTAATATGTTCTTTAGTTTATTTACAAAGTCATACCTAATATTTGTTCTACAATATCTATACTGTATCAAAGTTATATCAAACAAATATCATTATTTGTATTTCGCATTGAACTTGATGTCACTATGTATATCTATATATATAAAACTCTTTGTCCTCATTGACTGACTGACGAACTGACTGACTTGCAATCACCGGCCAGTCCAAACTACCAGAGCTAAATGCATGAAATTTGCACACAGCGTAGCTCTCATAAAGTCGTCAAATATCAAATAGTCTTAGTATGAAAAACTTTGTTGTTTCCTAAGGTATCGCAACCAAACTCACAGGTTAAGGGATTGTTATATAGATACAAATGCCGACCGATTTTGGTTCAGATCGGACCACTATATCATATAGCTGTTATACGTTGTAATAGTGACAACACAACAATTAGTTGGTAAAAGTTGGATGATTTTCACTATATCGCCACCAAACTCTCAGAGTTATATAGATATATACGTTCACCGATTTTGGTTAAGATCGGACAAATATATCATTAAGCTGCCATATGATATTATAGTTGCAAGACAACTCTTAACATTAAAATTTGATTTTTTTTATCTAAACTGACAAATTGTGATATGCTTTTGGCATTTACTTACACCATTTCAATAACCTATATTTAAATTATAATTCTATCTAGCCGGTTGATTTGTTTCTTTTTTTAGATAAGTAAAGAGTGGGATGAAATAAATCTTCGGGCAATACTATTGGATCAATCCTGGATATTGATTTGATTTGTCCAAATGATAGTTCTGATAGACCGTCTATAAACTCATTGGAGGTATCGGGTATAAGAGAAAGTGAGTCATTGACAGCAAGCCATTTAATATAAGGAATGTTAAAGTCACCAAGGATAATGAAGAAGTCGTTATCTGATTCTAATTCGACTATCAACTTGATGGCGATCAAATGATTGTTATATATATTAATATCAGACTGAGGAGGTATGTAAGAAAAAGATATATAAAGGTAAAAATTATTCAGAAAGATTTTAACGCCGATATATTTAATGTCGAGATTATTGGAGGCCAGAATGGGCTCCGAACTTAAGCAGGGTCTACGGCTACCAGAACACCACCTCCACGAGAAATGCGATCGTATTTATATATGTTATATTTAGAAGAGAGAACAGAAGAGTCTGATATAGAGGGACTGTCAGGAAATAATTTGGTTAGCTTAGTATTAAGACCACTACATTTTGTTAAGTAATGGTGAGAGTTAAATCTAGTTTTTTGATAAACTTCTTGGGGACGACACTGAAATAGTAGGACCGTCACGAGCGATCGGTGTCCAATCTTTTTTCCTCGTAGTACTACCGTTGTACTGCAATACATAATTATGTTCGGGCCAGAAACTTTTTTGACTAATTAAGTCAAAAGACACTAGAATCATTTCCTGGAGTAGCGGGGCAGTTTAACTCCGATGTAGGAGTTGTCAAAGATTTAAGAATGGTTTCGACGTACTTGGCTGCGAGCTGGACTTTTTGCGTTTCGGCGGCTCATTTAGTAGAGCCGAATTGCCAAACAAAGTTTCCATGTCCGAAAAAATATTGTTTGCCTTACTAAAAAGTTTAGTATGGTCTTTAAAGGTCTCTCTGGTGCGCTCCATAAACCTGCGGACGTGCACCTCTATATCACCACAAGTATCACATCGCCAATGCAGGCCATTGTTCTTGTCAAGACAGTCTTTAATCTTTACTGTCAGGCCAGCACATTTTAAATGAAATGTACGACAGCAGAAGAAACAGGAATAATAATCCTGTTTAGCGTCATTAACTTGACACGCTTTTGCAAAGCAGACAATATTCGCCATTATAGGGTATGAATTAGTCGGTACAACGGATATAGGCGAAAATACCAAAGAGAGTAAAACAACGTTATTCCAACAACAACTTAGCTGTAATTCAACTGCCGCTCAATGCAAAGCAAAGCTGAAGCGAAAGAAGTTGCATTTTGTTGAGAGCGAAAATTCAAAATACGAGAGAGCCGATTATCGGTAGAGCGCAAACTACACAAACAAATTGCTCACTTGCACTTTGAACCACACTAAGAGCGGTAAGCAGCAAAGAGCAAGAACAAGCAAAAACAGATGAACAAACACAGAGAGCACAACAAAAACAATAGAAATAAACGCGCTTATTTTGGTAAACAAAACAGATTAAACGCAATTATTTTGTTTAAAATAGTACAATTTTAAGTTACTAGTAAAGCCTATAAGAGTATATTGACTGGCATATAGGTTAGAACACACCAGTTCCAAATTAATATAGCACAGAAAAATTAATTGTCGGAGCACAAAAAAAAAACGTCTTCACACAAAGAGAGTTACTGAGTTATTGAAATGACTTAATGAATACCCTAAGTAACGGTACAAAGTCCACCACATATTATTGGAGTCATAACAAAGCCATTAAAGCCATTGTAACGTCGCAAGGAAAGGGAAAAATATAAAAAAAATTTTTAGTTCATGAGTGTGCATTAAAATGGCTGCCCTACCCACCGGAACATCCATTATTCCCGTCGGAAATCACATACTAAATAAAGCTAAAAGACCACCACAGATTATTGGGGCAAAAACAAAACCAGAAGAGCTATTGGAAACCGCAAGGGGGAAAAGTAAAAATAATTATTTTAGTTCATAAGTGTGTTCAAAAATGGCATCCAAATTCACCAGAACACACATTATTCCCGCTGGAAATGACTTTATGAATACCCTAAAAGGCAAAGGGGGGAAAAAGTAAAAAAAAAAATTTAGTTCATAAGTGTTTATTAAAATGGCCACCAAACCCACTGGAACAGCCATTATTTCCGTCGAAAATGACTTAATGAATACCCTAAATAACGGCACAAAGTCCACAGATTATTAGCGTCATATCAAATCCATTAAAGCCATTAGAAAATCGCAAGGTGGGGGAAAATGTGAAAAAAAATTTAGCTCTTAAGTGTGCATTACAATTGCCGCCAAACCCAACGGAACATCCATTATGTATGTAGGATGTTTTATTTTCCAATGATTATTATAATATAAAGTTAATACAAATTAATATAAGTTAAGGGTGAATGGTTATTGGTTTCGAGACGACAAGATGACCACTTAATTTCGACGACTTTTTCCACGACGTACAAACGACTTTTCAACTGATGCACTCGGGACTTTTTACGCTTCTTATTCCGTTGATCTCTAGACGACGACCACTTTTCAACTGCCTTCACAATACGAGTACTTCTTGTATTTCGATACATTAACTTATACGATATATAGCGTTGCCACTCGGTTGAATGTCTACTCTTTTTTACATTCGGTCATCCTGATCATTGTCTTCTGACCCAGATGACAACAGTTCCTCGTTTTGGTTCACATACTTCCACAACTTCATGTTGTCGGTACTAGTGGCAGTTACAACTGGACCTTCTACATGAGCGGCTTTTTTGACATCATAACGACCGTTGCGCTTTACTTTAATTATTTCACATGGGCCAAGAAATGAGCTAGCGAGTTTTTTACCAGCTACAAACTGAGTGCGTCTAATTACTACTAAGTCGCCTTCCTTATACCCATATTCTCCTTTACGATTTTTGTCGTAGTCTTGTTTGTACTTCTTCTGGGCTTGCAATATATTATTTTTTGCTTCTTCCCGTAGTTTCAACCTTTCCTCGTCAAATTCGTTGATGAATTCCTGCTCTAGCATCGATAAAAGATTGTCATTAATCTTGCAGTGCATTCCAACGCCAAACATTAAGTGTAACGGTGTCTTCTTTGTCGAACAGTGCACGTGTGAATTAATAGCTCTTTGTACTTCAGGTAAGAACTTATACCATTTCGATGTATCTTCTGCGGACAGCTTACTAGTTATTGACACAATACATTTGTTGACGCGTTCGATCTGTCCATTGCCTCTTGCAACACCTGTGGTTGTCAAAACATGTTCGATACCGTTGTTCTTGACATAATCCGCAAACGTATTTGAGGTAAAAGAGACTCCTCTGTCGCTGACTATGCGTGATGGATATCCAACAACGCTGGATCACTCATCAAGCTTCTTCAGTTCTACATCGGTGCCAGTGCTTTTTGTAGTAAACAGCCAAACAAACTTTGTAAAAGCATCGACCATTCCACAAACAAACTTATATTGTTTTGCTGCAGCATCCATTGGACCAAAATTATCTACGTGAAGAGTGTGTAGCGGCTTGTCTCCTTTTTCAATGCAGTATAACTGCCTCCACAATACGAGTACTTCTTGTATTTCGATACATTACCTTATACGATATGTAGCGTTGCCACTCGGTTGAATGTCTACTATTTATTTCATGTATGATATGTATATCGCATTTAACATGATATCACTACATCAATAAATATATAACTCTTTGTCCTCATTGACTTACTGACGAACTGACTGACTTGCAATCACCGACCAGGTCAAACTACCAGAGCTACATGCATGAAATTTGCACACAGCGTAGCTCTCATAAAGTGGTCAAATTTCAAATAGTCTTAGTATGAAAAACTTTGTTGTTTCTTAAGATATCGCAACCAAACTTAAAGGTTACGGGATTGTCATATAGACACATATGCCGACCGATTTTGGTTCAGATCGGACCACTATATCATATAGCTGTCATACGTTGTAATAGTAACAACACAACAATTAGTTGGTAAAAGTTGGTTGTTTTTATAGATATATACGTTCACCGATTTTGGTTATGATCGGACCAATATATCATTAAGCTGCCATATGATATTATAGTTGCAAGACAACTCTTAGCATTACAATTTTATTTTTTTCATCTAAACTGACAAATTGTGTTATGCTTTTGGGATTTACTTACACCATTTTCATAACCTATATTTAAATTATAATTCTATCTAGCCGGTTGATTTGTTTCTTTTTTTACAGCGATACACATATGTACATAGTTCAAGTCAGCTGTTTAATTTTTCCTTATTAATAGAACAATAATTTATTTATTTATTTAATGTCAGACTATGATCAGTCGACATATTTAATATTAAAGTTACAATACAAACAAGTAAGGAAGATAACAGACGAGTTTTCCCGACTGTAGAAGACCCTGAGCCAGTATTTTAAAAATAATACTTTGATTAAAAGAAAATTTAATTGAGCCAGTATCCAGATAATATTTTTTTGTTTATATGGTATCCAATATCATGCATACCAATTTTGGGCTTTCTAGCATTCGTATTTAAAAAGTCAAAAATCGAGATAGTCCCACTGCTTCTCTAATTGTGGGCAAAGGGGGCGTGGCATCCAAATTTGAAAATAATCTTGATCTGCGTAACAGAGCTACGAAGCTTCTGCAAAAAGAATGGAATCTCTAGCTATTATACTTGCTGAGAAACAGGCGTTCATACAGACGGACAGACAGACAACTTTTCGCACAAAACCATTAGTCCCTTTTGCTATTTTTCAAAGAGCTCAGGGTCTAAAAATATTTAATAGTTTAAAATTATATTTTAAGTTTAAACTGGGGAAAAGAAAATAAAAATTAAAAAATTTCAGGCCCAACATTTGTTGAAATATTGATTGGGGAAAACCCAGAAAAAAAAAACCCAATCAGACCGGTAGATTTGTTATTTTGTTAGTTTGTTAAGTTAGTTAACTGTGTTAAAATGGAAGATTTAATACAATCTAAAAAACTGTTGAAGCTTATCACTATGTACAGATTGTTATAATCTGCACACAGGATTCTAAATGGTTTATGAAGAGACCAATTAGAGTTACAATGCTCAAGAGACAGTGGGTAGAAGTTACGAGTAATTCTTAGTTTTTAAATGCCCCTATAGTTCTGCGCTTCAGATTTGAGTCCATTTTTATAAAGTGGGATAATAAATGAATCTTTCCATACAAGTGGGAAAGATGAAGAATTAATTGATAGATTAAAAAACATAAGCAATGGCTTATATATGGACTCAGCACAATATTTTAGAACAGAGCCGGGCACACCGTCTGGACCTGGCGAATGAATGGGCTTAACCAATTTAAGATCTCAAGGAAGAGAGATCTCAGTAATTAATAGACTATAAATACAATTAGATCTCATTAAACTATAAGTGTAGTTTTGATCGGTGCTAAAATTAAAAATTGAATATGTAGTTTGAAAAAAGTCATCAAATAAATTGGCTATTGAAAGATTAGTGTTCGCTTGAGTGTTATTGAAGCTAATAGAAGATGGCAGTTCAGCAGATTTCCGTTTGGAATTGACAAATTTGTAGAACTGTTTAGGATCTTCAGAGAAAAGCATCTTGCAGCGGTGTAAATACGCCTTATAACGTTGCGCGTTTAGCGTTAAAAATTTAGAGCGAGTGATCTCATAGCGACAGAAAGAGGCAGAAGAGGATTTTCCGATTTCATAAATTTTTTGAATTGCTTGGATTTTAAGTTTTTCAAATAAGAAAGTTCTCTAGAAAACCATGGTGGCCTGATAGAGCAGGTGTTGGATACTAAAGGGACGCAGACGTCAAACACAGAATTTATAGTATTATAAAAAATAGCAACTGCACAATCCAAATCGGAACACAAGAATAGCTGAGACCAATCAGCACAGGAGAGGAGGTAATTTAATTGGTTGAAATAAGCTTTGTTGAAACAGCGGATTTTCAGATTTTTCTCAGGTGTTTTCCTTACCGCTTCAGAAGGTAACACAAAAGATAAGCAAAGATAAACTCATTGGAGGTGTCGGGTATAAGCGAAAGTGAGTCATTGACAGCAAGCCATTTAATATAAGGAATGTTAAAGTCAACAAGGACAATGCAGAAGTCGTTATCTGATGCTAATTCGACTATCGACTTGATGGCGATCAAATGATTGTTATATATATTAATATCAGACTGAGGAGGTATGTAAGAAAAAGATATATAAAGGTAAAAATTATTCAGAAAGATTTTAACGCCAATATATTTAATGTCGAGATTATTGGAGGCCAGAATGGGCTCCGAACTTAAGCAGGGTCTACGGCTACCAGAACACCACCTCCACGAGAAATGCGATCGCATTTATATATGTAATATTTAGAAGAAAGAACAGAAGAGTCTGATATAGAGGGACTGTCAGAAAATAATTTGGTTAGTTTAGTATTAAGACCACGTACATTTTGAAGAACCGCCTTACATTCGTTTTGGATTATTTAAGTATTTTAGTAAATAAGTTAGAGTCACAGAAGACATTTTGTTATATTGGAGATATTTAGTGTTAAGTTCTAGGCCACTGGAGGCCAAAAGTATTAGAATTGTTGCTTAGAATTAGTATTGTTATTATGCGCTAATTATTTGAATATGATTGACGCCCGCGCTCGATTGCAAATAATCGATCAGACGCAGCCCTGTGCGCAGTGCAACTCACCACCCGCAAAGCGACAAAACGTCGTGGTGAAGCTGCGCTGCCAAGGGTAAGCGACAGCGCGAGCGCGGGCGACAATTCTCTTGGTGATCGGCAGCGAAAGGAAGCGGACGTCGCGAGTTGGCGCGTACGCAAAGTGAGGAACCGTGAGTGAGGGTTAGGGGGGCGCGGTGGCCCCAATAGCAAGTGCAGCAGGGCACGCAGGGTAATCATAATTAACATGTTTAGTCTCTAACCAATAGCTTTAATAAAGAGCTCAACTGAAAGTGTTTGGTTTGTTCTTTACTAAAGTCGACTAACTAATACCCTATCCCGTCGCCGTGTGAGCAATCCCGGCTTCCCCTTACTAACAAAGTGACAAAAGAGACGAGGACTCGATCCCGTCGCCGTGTGAACAATCCCGGCACGTAGTTTTGCGTGTATGTCGTACTTGTCCCCAACCTATTTGTCGTATTTCCTCTACTACTAATTTTCTTGTAAATTCGGACCCTGGGCAGACTGAGATCTGTACCCCGGCTAAGAACCATCCTTACAAGTGGCGCCCGAGCAGGGACGCTGCAGGCACTAGGGGCGTGGCATAACTACGGCGTAAAAATCCGCAAGTATGCACAAATAAATGCGCCATTAGAGTAGAGACAGTTTTCTTGTTGTCATACGTCGAACATACCTAACGATACCCGTTGCTTGGCTTTGTCGCGGCGCATTTGGCAAGCAAAACCAGGAACGTAGGCGAGGGGAAAACAAAACGCGCGGGGAAGTGTCGGTCGAGAATGCGTGTGCAGTGCAAGCGCGCGCGGGTGAGCATCGCGACGAAAACGTAACGGCGCGCGCCTACACACACACACACAGATGCAGTGTCAGTGAACGGGAATAAGCAGACGACAGTGCACAGATGTGCACAGTGGGCCTCGGGCCAGTGAAAAGTGAGCGAAATGCGCAGTTACCAGAAACTGAGTGCACAGTGAGCCACGGGTAGGTGAAACGTGCATGAAAAGCAAGACACGAAAACAGAACAGTGAAGACAAGTGCACAGTGGGCCAGAGGCCAATGAAACGCGCGCGATAAATGCACTGAGTGAACGAGAGCAAACAGATGACAGTGCGCAGATATGCGTAGTGAGTACAGTGGGCCGAAGGTAGGCCATACTCGAGTGAAAGTGTACAAAACAATGAATAAGGAAAACTAAGTCAACGAAAGTGGTTGCACAGTGGGCCATGGGCCAATAAATAAGGAAAACTAAGTAAGTGAGAGCATACGCGCACAGTGGGCCCCTTGCTAGTGGCTAAGTGGGCAAACGAGGTGCAAAGTGTGCAAGTGCGGGCAGACCGTGGATCAAAATCGGTGACCACGAGTCGAAACCGAAGGCGAACATGAGCCATGGCTGCGAGCATAATTTGGACAGTGAGGCAAGGGTGATTTACCCGCAAACAAATTTTTTTGTTTTTTTTTTATTGTTTTAAAAGAAGAACAAACAAAAACAAAACCTAGTGCGAAGCGCATCATGCAGACAGTGGGACAAAGTGATTGGTGGGAAACAATATATAAATAAATAAAATATTTTTTTTTTATTTTTTATGTGAAAATAAAAATCGAAAAAGAGAGAAACAACCTGCAGTCGAGACCAGGCATAAGACAATATGGAGCCTGGTGAGTCGAAAAACGCCGAGGCAGGCGTAAGCTGCCCAGATACCCGGTTCCTGAGGGTTGTGGCTGACCAGCTACGGAAGTGGGGCATGTGCTACGACGGGCAGACTGATCCACTCTGGTTCATTGAGATCTTGGAGCAGCGAGCCATTACTTATGGCATCGATCTCGAGCACATGCCAGGAGCCGTAAGCGAGGTGCTGTACGGGAATGCCGCCACGTGGTTTCTTATGAGTGGGTTGAGGAACGCGTCGTGGGCCACTTTCCGGAAGGAATTCTTGGAATTCTTTTTACCTCCCCAATATTTAGAGCGCCTCGAGGACCATATCCGTTCTCGACGCCAGCGATGCGGGGAAAGTTTCAAGGAGTACCTGGTGGAGATACGGTTGTTGATGCGGCACGCTGGGTATAGCGCCGCCCAGGAGTTGTACCGAGTGTACGAGAATGCCTCTCCCGAATGCCGGCTGTACGTTCGGAGACACGACTTCTCGTCACTAGCACAACTCACACAGATGGTAGCAGAGTTCGAATACGTTCGGGATCAGGAATTGGATTACACGAGGAATCAGGCAAGCACGACGGGACCGTTGGGGTTAATGAACTGGCCATACAACCCGTTCCGCTCTGTTGCGAGTGAGCCGCAGCTGCAAGGGACTCGCGAAGAGGCGGAAACGATAGAGCGAGTGACGACGCATGACGCCGGGCCGAGATTCGATGCGCGTAGGGCGTGTCATCGTTGCGGACAATCTGGACATTTCGCGAGGGAGTGCCAGAACGACAGGGTGGTGTTCTGTCGAGTTTGCGGTACGCGAGGAAGAAGCAGTCAGGAGTGCTGTGAGCGCGTAGGCGCGGGAAACGGCCAGTGGCGTCCCCCAGTCCGGGAAGGAGGCGACGTCGGCGGTCAGGGATCCCGGCAGTAAACCGCCCGTTGGCGGTAGAAGGAGGCAAAATCGTTGCAAGGGTAGCGATCGTTGGTCAGGAAATGGCGGCCGCGGTCGACACGGGGACGACGAGGAGAACCACTGAAAGAGGAAGAGAAGGAGCATAGTGACAAGCCGGCGCCCACAATGGAGGAGCGTGCATCGATAGAAGTTGTCCCACTCTCGGAGAAGGGATCGACCGCTCGGAGCCGCCGAAGGAGGACGCAGGCACGACCAAACCCAAAGTCGGAAAACTTGGGGGAAAAGGATGCCCGACCAGACCCAAAGTCGGAAAACTTGGGGGAAAAGGATGCGCAAGTTGGCGCGACAGAGGATCTGGAAAAAGGAGCGCAAGTTGGCGTGACAGAGGATTTGGATAAAGGAGCGCAAGTTGGCGTGACAGAGGATTTGGAAAAGGATGCGCAAGTTGGCGCGACAGAGGATCTGGAAAAAGGAGCGCAAGTTGGCGTGACAGAGGATTTGGATAAAGGAGCGCAAGTTGGCGTGACAGAGGATTTGGATAAAGGAGCGCAAGTTGGCGTGACAGAGGATTTGGGAAAAGGCGCACAAGTTGGCGCAATAGAGGTTTTGGAAAAACGATCAGAGGACAGAAACGGAGTTCCGAGGCCTGCAATGGGGGCTTCCTCCGGAGTACGGGTTGTAGAAGATAAGGACACGGAAGAGAAGTCTCCCGTAGTGGAGAAGAACGTCGAGAACCCGAGGGAGGTTTTCCGTCGACTCAGAAAAGAAAACCTACTTGTTCCAGGAAAGATTGGCGTACCTCGGGCACGTGGTCAACGGCAAGGGTATCCGCACCGATCCGGACAAGGTTGAGGCCATCAGGAGTCTTCCCGCCCACTATAATCTGAGGACTTTGCGGCAGCGTTTGGGTATGGCTCCCAGGTACAGGCGTTTTGATCCGACTTTTGCAACTGTCCAGTCGGCCAAGAGTGAACTGCACCCGATAGAGAAGGAAGAGCGCAGTTTATGTCCTCCAGCATCGCGCGTCTTGCCCGTCAAGGCAAACGCAAGAAGCGGGTGGCCAGCCTAACCGTTTTAAAGTCTTAATTTCAGAGAACAGACGAAGGCATAGACGACTTGATGACCACGAACTGAGAGCGATGCGAGTCCGATAGCGGCGAGGTGGTCGCCTCCAGGAGTTGAATCTGGTAAAGCTTGAATCGAAATGTTGTTAGGCTAAGTATTTTTAAAGAAATTTATAGTTTGTGAGCTGCACTGATAGGGATTTGCTTAGATAAACTAGTTATTAATCGTACTAAGTTGCAGGGAAAAGATAATGGTAATGGGTGGCGTGTAATCCGCCTATCGCAGCCGGGACCACGATGACGTCGCCATGGCAGCTCGAGCGCCCCGCATTACGGAGATCCCTGCCCCGCACCACCACAATCAGAGGAAAAGTTACTGGTAGATTGCAGCGGCGTATTGGCAGGCTGGGAGCTCGACTTGTTTGGCATCCTTTCCGACAATGCCGAGGGCGAGATGGAGCAGCCACAGTGCAGTGATAGGCGAACGTCTATCGTCACCATCCACAGTTCTGGAGCGGTGATGGCAACGACTTTGAAGAAAGGGGGGGGGGGTGTAAGGCGGCCCCCTGAAGAAATGCCTTACATTCGTTTTGGATTATTTAAGTATTTTAGTAAATAAGTTAGAGTCACAGAAGACATTTTGTTATATTGGAGATATTTAGTGTTAAGTTCTAGGCCACTGGAGGTCAAAAGTATTAGAATTGTTGCTTAGAATTAGTATTGTTATTATGCGCTAATTATTTGAATATGATTGACGCCCGCGCTCGATTGCAAATAATCGATCAGACGCAGCCCTGTGCGCAGTGCAACTCACCACCCGCAAAGCGACAAAACGTCGTGGTGAAGCTGCGCTGCCAAGGGTAAGCGACAGCGCGAGCGCGGGCGACAATTCTCTTGGTAATCGGCAGCGAAAGGAAGCGGACGTCGCGAGTTGGCGCGTACGCAAAGTGAGGAACCGTGAGTGAGGGTTAGGGGGCGCGGTGGCCCCAATAGCAAGTGCAGCAGGGCACGCAGGGTAATAATAATTAACATGTTTAGTCTCTAACCAATAGCTTTAATAAAGAGCTCAACTGAAAGTGTTTGGTTTGTTCTTTACTAAAGTCGACTAACTAATACCCTATCCCGTCGCCGTGTGAGCAATCCCTGCTTCCCCTTACTAACAAAGTGACAAAAGAGACGAGGACTCGATCCCGTCGCCGTGTGAACAATCCCGGCACGTAGTTTTGCGTGTATGTCGTACTTGTCCCCAACCTATTTGTCGTATTTCCTCCCCCTTGCCACAGCGTCGCAGCAACTAACAAATTTTCTTGTAAGTTCGGACCCTGGGCAGACTGAGATCTGTACCCCGGCTAAGAACCATCCTTACAAGAGTTAAATCTAGTTTTTTGATAAACTTCTTGGGGACGACACTGAAATAGTAGGACCGTCACCAGCGATCGGAGTCCGATCTTTTTTTCTCGTAGTACTACCGTTGTACTGCGATACATAATTATGTTCGGGCCAGAAACTTTATTCACAAATTAAGTCAAAAGACTTCTCCGAACATGATATCTTGAATGACGATATTTCCCTAGGGTATTTAAAATTTAATTTTTGTACTTGTATATCAGTTTTATGTATTTTGTTTTGGATGTAAACCTTACCATCATACAAAAACTAATCATTACAAAACCTAGAGACAAAAACTTGTTTTTTAGGTTTGGGAAGCGGGTCAGCCTGGAGTGGCACGAGGTGGAACGGTAGTCAAAGCATTGGCTATCTGCACCGCCGGCGTGACAAGAAAACACATCCCTTTGGGAAGAGATGGGTGAGATACTAATTGGATTCAGTGAACTAGAATCATTTCCTGGAGTAGCGGGGCAGTTTAACTCCGATATAGGAGTTGTCAAAGATTTAAGAATGGTTTCGACGTACTTGGCTGCGAGCTGGACTTTTTGCGTTTCGGCGGCTCATTTAGTAGAGCTGAATTGCCAAACAAAGTTTCCATGTCCGAAAAAATATTGTTTGCCTTACTAAAAAGTTTAGTATGGTCTTTAAAGGACTCTCTGGTGCGCTCCATAAACCTGCGGACGTACACCTCTATGTCACGATAAGTATCACATCGCCAACGCAGACCATTGTTCTTGTCAAGACAGTCTTTGATCTTTACTCTCAGGCCCGCACATTTTAAATGAAATGTACGACAGCAGAAGAAACAGGAATAATAATCCTGTTTAGCGTCATTAACTTGACACGCTTTTGTAAAGCAGACAATATTCGCCATTATAGGGTATGAATTAGTCGGTACAACGGAGATAGGTGAAAATACCAGAGAGAGAGTAAAACAATGCTTTTCCAGCAACAACTTAGCTGTAATGTAACTGCCGCTCAATGCAAAGCTAAGCAGAAGCGAGAGAAGTTGCATTATGTTGAGAGCGAAAATACAAAATACGGGAGAGCCGATTATCGGTAGAGCGCAAACTACACAAACAAATTGCACACTTGCACTTTGAACCACACTAAGAGCGGTAAGCAGCAAAGAGCAAGAACAAGCAAAAACAGATGAACAAACACAGAGAGCACAACAAACACAAAACAGATTAAACGCAATTATTTTGTTTAAAATAGTGCAATTTTAAGTTATGAGTAAAGCCAATAAGATTATATTGACTGGCACGAGAATATATATAGGTTAAAACACACCAGTTCCGAGTTGATATAGCACAGAAAAATTAATTGTCGGAACACAAAAAAACACGTCTTCACACAAAGAGAGAAAAAAAGTAAAAAAAAAAATCTTTGTTCATAATTGTGTGCATTAGAATGGCCGCCATACCCACCGGAACGTCCATTATTCCCGTCGGAAATGATTTAGTGAATACCCTAAGTAACGGTACAAAGTCCACCACAGATTATTGGCGTCAAATCAAAGCCATTAAAGCCATTGGAAAATCGCAAAGAGAGGGGGAAAATGTAAAAAAAAATTTTTAGTTCATATGTGTAGCAATAAGTAATATACACACAGCAATAAGTAATACATATATGTACCAATGCACACATAGCAACTAGTAACGCATATGTACCAATACACGCATAGCAATAAGTGATTCACAATACACAAGATCCACAAGATTCACACATACATTATGTTAAGCTAGCAAAAGAAAAAGAGAAACAATAAAGAACATTCTGATTTTGGCAATGAACCAGAACACATTGTGTGTGACCACAAATTCAGAAGAGGGATAAAAGACAATAAATCGCCTAATAGAGAACAAAAATTCTTGGCTTAAGACAACTAAAAGTGAAGTGATTAAAACGCAAGCAATTGATGCAAGCGAGTTTAAACTGGCGGAACTAAAACTTTGGCTTGGGCATCTGGAGTTACCAACCAATGGGAGTAAGGCTACTTTGGCAGCTCGGATCAGTGAAGTTCCAGTGATAGTGCGTGGAGAGGGACCGCCCAGTGCAAATCCAGAAAATTCTGGTGAAATCAACGGGATCGAAACCGCTACGCAGATGCAAGTCGCAAACGAATACACAACACAATGCAAAGTCAAGACGAAAACGAAGTCGCCGTTAGCGAAGCAATGCAGAGTCAAAACGAAAACGGGCGCAACAACAACAATAGTGTGCAAAGTGTGTGCGAAAATATTAACAGCTTCAGCGTTGGCGCACAAATTGTTCGCTCTTTGGACGAAGGTGCGGAGGAAGGAGAAAATGAAAACGACAGTGCAGAAGTAAAACTGTTAAAACTGCAGATGAAACTAGTGAAACTAGAAAACGAAATGTTGAGAAAAGAAACGAAAAGAGAGCAACAACGGCGATAGCAATATGATGCTGAGTGTCGTTAAAGACATGTTGCCAGAGTTCGATGGCAAAAGTTCTGCAACAAGTTGGGTTTCGCAACTTAAGTCAATTGTTGTCATTTACAAATTAGATGACAACATGCTGCGAATACTAGTGATGATGAAATTAACTAGTGATGCACAAAAGTGGCTGTACTCAAGCAGTACCCACACAGAGATACCAATAAACATATTGCTAAACAAGCTGCAAGACGTTTTTCAAGTAAAGAAAAATGTAATGATGCTTCGTCGCAAGTGGTTGGCCAATGAAGATTTTTCGACGTTTTATCAACAAAAGATTCTACTAGCGGCAGAGATAGAGCTGAGCGAGGAGGAGTTGATCGACAACCTAATCGAAGGTATACCCGAGGAAAGTTTGCGGCGTCAGGCGCATATGCAGTGCTTCAGGAATCCGGATCAGCTGTTGCAGGCGTTTGAAAAGATAACGCTGCCCAAGGTGACATCGGCTGTGAGAAGGAAGAACGTCAACCGTGAGTGGAAAGCTGCACAACATTGCTACAATTGTAACGCATTGGGCCATTTTGCCAATGAGTGCCGTAAACCGAAGCGAGAGTATGGTACGTGTTATGGCTGTGGCAGCGCTGATCATCGTATAGCAACGTGCTCTGAGTACAAGAAGAAGGTTAAGAACGATTACGTAAGAAATTTTAATATCTATTTTGAAAATGATTTAAGCAAATGTATTTCCACAGAATGCCTCATCGACTCGGGAAGCCCTTTAAGCTTTGTCAGACTATCGTATTTAAATTTGCATTTTGAAAATGAATTAGTGAATAACTTTAATTTTGTTAATAATTTTGAGAAAAACCATTTATACTCAAAAAGTTATGAAGAAAGTTCCCTCAATGAAGTGGCTTATATTGGAATAAATAATAGTAAATTACGAGTTTATAAAAAAATTAAATGCTTTGTTATTGTTGGAATTAACAAATTGGAATTCGATATGCATGTAGTGGTGAACGAGTCAATGAGCTATGATGTGGTTTTAGGAAGAAATTTTATGACGATATGTAAATTTAAATTATTAAGTAAAATATTTGATTTAAACGAATGTGAAGATACCATTAAGCAGTTGCCCAACGAATGTTTAGAAAATAATGGTGTAACAAACAAATGTGTTAAAAATTACAGGTTATATAATGAAAATTCAGAAAACTGTTGTATAGCAGATGATTGTAAAGAAATGTTATCAAATGAGTGTCCTATGAGTATGGGTTCAGCGAACGAGTGCAAGCAATATTCAAATGAGTGTCAGTTAGATAAAAGGTTCAACGTAAATATAGAAGAAAAAAAGTCTAAAAGATGAGTGTCTGAGAAATAGTATTGTAGATAATGAGCGATTTAGTTTAGAAAAAGAAGAAGAGATTATGCGATCTTTCAATGTGTTGCCGTTGGAATATCCTTTTAAAAATGAAAGTGATGAGTTGTTAATAAATGAAAATTGCGACGAAAAGTTAAAAGAACGTTTCCGAAATTTTTTTGATAAGTTCACCTCTTCAATTACGCTTGTCCTCTATCGCTGCTTACTCTGTAATGATCGTGTCTTCTCATCGGTACCAATGTTGGTTACTGGTATCGATAGTTCTGACGCTGCTACTATCGATTATTGTTGGTATATACTGCTGCTACATTTAGGGTACTCCTCATGAATATCCTATACCTTCTTTCATAAATTTGTTGGAAAAT
Organism: Drosophila tripunctata; assembly: GCA_035047385.1. Lineage (NCBI taxonomy): Eukaryota > Metazoa > Arthropoda > Insecta > Diptera > Drosophilidae > Drosophila > Drosophila tripunctata. Next base: position 206,531 of record JAWNPS010000131.1, on the reverse strand, counting down.
GGCATCCAAACCCACCTGAACATCCATTATTTTCGCAGGAAATTACTTAATGAATACCCTAAGTAAAGGTATAAAGCCCACCACAGATTATTGGGGCAATATCAAAGCCATAAGAACTATTGGAAAGTCACAAAGAAGGGGAAAAAGTAAAAAAAAAATTTTAGTTCATAAGTGTGTATTAAAAAAATCTTAGTTCATAATTGTCTGTATTAGAATGGCCGCCATACCCAACGGAACATCCACTCTTCCCGTCGGAAATGACTTAATGAATCCCTAAGTAACGGTACAAAGTCCACCACAGATTATTGGGGTCATATCAAAGCCATTAAAGCCATTAGAAAATCGCAAGGAGGGGGGAAATGTAAAAAAAAAAAATGTTGCTCATAAGTGTGCATTACAATTGCCGCCAAACCCAACGGAACATTCATTCTTTCCGTCGTAAATGACTTTATGAATGCCTTAAGTAACGGTACAAAGCCCACAACAAATTATTGGGGTCATATCAAAGCCATTAGAAAGTCGCAAATGGGGGAAAATGTATAATAAAAATTTTAGTTTAAAAGTGTGTATTAAAATGGCCGCCAATCTCACCAAAACACCCATTATTTCCGTCGGAAATGACTTTATGAATGCCCTAAGTAACGGTATAAGGCCCACCACAAAATATTGAGGTCATATCAAAGCCATAATAACTATTGTAAAGTCGCAAAGGTGGTGAAAATGTATAAACAAAAAATGATAGTTCATAAGTGTGTATTAAAAAAATCTTAGTTTATAATTGTGTGTATTAGAATGGCCGCCATACCCACCCGAACATCTATTATTCCCGTCGGAAATGACTTAATGAATACCCTAAGTCCACCACAGATTATTGGGGTCATATCAAAGCCATAAAAGCCATTGGAGGGTCGCAATTAGGGGGGAAAATGTAAAAAAAAAACTTTTAGTTCATGAGTGTGCATTAAAATGGCAGCCAAACCCAACGGGGCATCCATTATTCCCATCGGAATTGACTTAATGAATACCCTAAGTAACGGTACAAAGCCCACCACAGATTATTGGGGTCATATCAAAGCCCATAAAGCCATTGGAAAGTTGCAAAGAAAGGGAAAATGTACAAACAAAATTTTAGTTCATAAATGTAAGAATGAGCCTTAGGTAAAACCCTCAATTTATTTAAATATAAATAAAGTACGGACCGTTTACAAAAGTGATAAAGTTAATTAATACAAAAAGGTAATACGGCTGATATAACACGTTACTCGGCTGACACGTTTATATTCTTTATGGATATCGCCACTTAATGTCTTACGACTACCCGATCTGCTGCTGCTGTTCACCTCTTCAATTACGCTTGTCCTCTATTGCTGCTTACTCTGTAATGATCGTGTCTTCTCATCGATACCACTGTTTGCTACTGGTATCGATAGTTCCGACGCTGCTGCTATCGATTATTGTTGGTATATACTGCTGCTACATTAAGGGTACTCTTCATGAATATCCTATACTTTCTTACATAAATTTGTTCGAAAATGGCATCCAAACCCACCTGAACATCCATTATTTCCGCCGGAAATGACCTAATGAATACCCTAAGTAAACGTATAAAGCCCACCACAGATTATTGGGGTAATATCAAAGCCATAAGAACTATTGGAAAATCGCAAAGGGCGGAAAAAGTAAAAAAAAATTTTTAGTTCATAAGTGTGTATTAAAATGGCCGCCAAAACCACCGGAACAGCCTATATTTCCGTCGGAAATGACTTAAGGAATACCCTAAGTAACGGTACAAGGCCCACCACAAAATATTGGGGTCATATCAAAGCCATAAGAACTATTGGAAAGTCGCAAAGGTGGGGAAAAAGTATTAAAAAATATGTTAGTTCATAAGTGTGTATTAAAAAGTATCTTAGTTCATAATTGTGTGTATTAGAATGGCCGCCTTTCCCCAATTGAAATTCCATTCTTCCCTTCGGAAATGACTTAATGAACACCCTAAGTAACGGTACAAAGCCCAACCCGGATTATTGGGGTCATATCAAAGCCATTAAAGCGATTGGAAAGTCGCAAAGAAGGGGAAAATGTACAAAAAAAATTTTTGTTTATAAATGTAAGAATGAGGTTTAGGTAAAAAAGTCGGTTTATTTAAATATAAATAAAGTACGGATCGTTTACAATTGTGATAAAGTTAATTAATACAAAATGGTAATACGGATGATATAACACGTTACACGGCTGACACGTTTATATTCTTTATGGATATCACCACTTAATATCTGACGAATACCCGATCTGCTGCTGCTGTTCACCTCTTCAATTACGCTTGTCCTCTATTGCTGCTTACTCTGTAATGATCGTTTCTTCTCATCGATACCACTGTTGGCTACTGGTATCGATAGTTCTGACGCTGCTGCTAACGATTATTGTTGGTATATACTGCTGCTACATTTAGGGTACTCCTTATGTATATCCTATACCTTCTTACATTCGGCCATACTGATTAGTCTTCGGTCCCCCATAACCACGCTTCGTCAACGTTGGATACAAATCCCATAACTTCATGTGATCGCAGCTTGTTGCAGTATTCGTAGGCCCTTCCACATCCGCAGCTTTCCGTACGTCGTAACGCCCATTAGGCTTGATCTTTGTTATCTCGTAAGGTCCTAGGTATTCGCTGGCCAGCTTTCTCTGCTGACTGCTTAACTGCTTGGCATTTGCTTGCTGCTGCTGACGCAGTTGCTCGGCTGTTTTCACTGCTGTGCGTTGTAGATTCTGAGCACTCCGCAGCATTTGCTGGAGCTGCACGTTGCTGCTTTATTGCAACTCCAGCTGAGTGTGCGGTCTATCGGCATTCATGTCCGCCTCCATTTCAAACCGCTCGAAGATGTTTGCCGTTTCGGTCTTCTCCGCTTGCAGCACCTCCATTTCCGTTGATAACTCTGCGTTGGTCAGATCGGTTATCTTTTGTGCATCCTCGCATGCCAGTTGTTCCTTGTGCTGCAACTCAGTGTTGGTTATATGCAGACGTTCCTCCAGCTCCTTGATGGCCTCCTCGTTGCCGCTGGTCTGCTTCTGCTGCTTGTCGAACTGCTGCTCGTTGATCTGCTTTAGTGTTGCCTGCAGCTGTGAGCCATCTCTACGCATTGCCACCAGCTCTGCTTGCAGCGTCTCTTGCTGCTGTTGCTGCGACTCGCACTTCTCTGCAGCGCTGTTTCTGTTGTTTGCACCAGCAACTTTGCAGCTTCCAACTCTGTGTTACATGCCGCTAAAGCACTTTGAGTTTCCTTTTGCTTCGCTAGGGATTCTTGAAGTTCTGCCTGTAACTTGGAGACTTGTTGTGCTCCTGCCTCGCCACTTATTGTTGCCTTTTGCTGCAGTTGCTCCAGCTGCTGTTCTTTTGCTTGGAGTGCTGCCTCCTTTTCTGCTACACAGCATATCCAGTCGCCGACCTCACTACGATAAATCGAGCCAGCAAATCAAGCCCAGAAGAGCATCACATCCAATGGAATTATCAGCTACCACCATAAATTTGTGCTCCACTTTTGTAGCATCGATTTCCACCTCAGCATGAAATTGACCATGACGAATGAATGACGATAGATCCCAATCCTCTTAGTGCACTCCTGTTGTTGCTCAGCTTTATCTCATTTTATTGAAAAATGATCTTTTCACCAATGAGATGTCCGCTCCAGTGTCGGCCAGTGCATCTATTTCCACGTTGTTGATTTTTAGCTTTTTTAAAACGCTTTTCTTCATAGATAACATTAACGGTTTCTACGGATGAACACTGTGCTGACATGTGACCGCTTTTGTTGCAACGAAAGCGCTTGATCCCAGCTTTGGAGTCCTTCCGCAAATGATCAGCAGCACCACAATTGAAAAAATGATGCTTTTTCTCACTTTTTACACCTGGACTCCGCTCGTCGTTCTTGTTCACCTGGAACTGCTTTTTCTCCGTGTTTGCTTCCGCTACGCTCTCAAAGACATCATATTTTTCTCGTAGTTCTTTAAAAGATGTGCAGCTGTACAGGGTGTACTTAAAAAATACTTAAAATCGCTTTTCAGATTCAGTCCATTCACGACGTAACGAATTACTGATACTGAGTCCATTTCGCCGAGTGATGCAACACGTTTCATTTGTAGTACGTATTCATGAAAACTTTTATCCTTGCGCTTCGTACGAGCATTCAACTGCTTGTGCAGCTCAGCTCCGCAAACATTTTCACATCGAAATTCTTTAATCAACTCATCTCGCAGTGATTGATATTCATATACTTCAGTCGATTCCAAGAATAATGCAGCAGTCTTTGTCATTTTGGCACGAGCTTGAACATACTTTTGTTTTTGATTCAAGCCATATGCATCCGCGTTGAGTTCAAAATTTCTGAACCACTTCTCAACTTGTATCTTTTCGCCATCAAAGTCGGGAATAATTTTGGAAAAATTTTCCACCACCAACTTGCCCTCGTCTTTGGTCACTCCATCAGTCTGCGCTTTTAGTGTAAGCAACTGAATGAGCTGCTGCAGAGTTGTGTTGCTATTGGATGATCCATCCATATCCTGACACACCTCGGCATTGGTCATCTCTGGAAGCTCCTGTTGTGAAACAGTTTTCTGGTCCATTATTCCAATCTTCTGCGTTTCGCTTAAATATGGCGTGTCTGACAACTCTTGCACTTCCTCTTCTGTCTCGTTGTGAAACACTGGTTGTCTCACTCTGTCTTTAACAAGCGTCTCCTAATGCTTTGTTACTGCTGGCGTCGGCGTCTTTCGATATTGGGGTCATATCAAAGCCATAAGAACTATTGGAAAGTCGCAAAGGTGGGGAAAAAGTATAAAAACATATGTTAGTTCATAAGTGTGTATTAAAAAAAATCTTAGTTCATAATTGTGTGTATTAGAATGCCCTGCATACCCAGCGGAACATACATTCTTCCCGTCGGAAATGAATAAATGAATACCCTAAGTAACGGTACAAAGTCCACCACAGATTATTGGGGTCATATCAAAGCCATTAAAGCCATTAGAAAATCACAAGGAAGGGGAAAATGTAAAAAAAAAAATGTAGCTCTTAAGTGTGCATTACAATTGCCGCCAAGCCAAACGGAACATCCATTATTTCCGTCGGAAATGACTTTATGAATGCCCTAAGTAACGGTACAAAGCCCACAACAGATTATTGGGGTCATATCAAAGCCAATGGAAAGTCGCAAATGGGGGAAAATGTATAAAAAAAAATTTAATTTAAAAGTGTGTATTAAAATGGCCGCTAAACCCACCGGAACATCCATTATTTCCGTCGGAAATGACTTAATGCATACCCTAAGTAACGGTATAAAGCCCACCACAGATTACTTGGTCCATAACAAAACCAGTAGAGCTATTAGAATGCGTAAGGGTGGGAAAAGGGAAAAAGAAAAAATTGAATTTCATAAGTGTGTATTGAAATGGCCGCCAAACAAACAAAAACACCCATTATTTCCGTCGGAATTGACTTAATGAATACCCTTAGAAACGGTAAAAGGCCCACCACAAAATATTGTGGTCATATCAAAGCCATAAGAACGATTGGAAAGTCGCAACGGTGGGGAAAAAGTATAAACAAAAATTGTTAGTTCATAAGTGTGTATTAAAAAAATCTTAGTTCATAATTGTGTGTATTAGAATGGCCGCCATACCCACCGGAACATCTATTATTCCCGTCGGAAATGACTCAATGAATACCCTAAGTAACGGTACAAAGCCCACAACAGATTTTTGGGATCATATCAAAGCCATTGGAAAGTCGCAAATGGGGGGAAAAGTAAAAAAAAAATTTTAGTTTAAAAGTGTGTATTAAAATGGCCGCCAAATCCACCGGAACATCCATTATTCCCGTCGGAAATGACTTAATGATTACCCTAAGTAACGGTTTAAAGCCCACCACAGAGTATTGGGGCCATATCAAAGCCATTAAAGCCATTGGAGGGTCGCAATTAGGGGGGAAAATGTAAAAAAAAAAACTTTTAGTTCATAAGTGTGCATTAAAATGGCAGCCAAACCCAACGGGGCATCCATTATTCCCATCGGAATTGACTTAATGAATACCCTAAGTAACGGTTTAAAGCCCACCACAGAGTATTGGGGCCATATCAAAGCCATTAATGCCATTGGAGGGTCGCAATTAGGGGGGAAAATGTAAAAAAAAACTTATAGTTCATAAGTGTGCATTAAAATGGCAGCCAAACCCAACGGGGCATCCATTATTCCCATCGGAATTGACTTAATGAATACCCTAAGTAAAGGTACAAAGCCCACAACAGAGTATTGGGGCCATATCAAAGCCATTAAAGCCATTGGAGGGTCGCAATTAGGGGGGAAAATGTAAAAAAAAAAACTTTTAGTTCATAAGTGTGCATTAAAATGGCAGCCAAACCCAACGGGGCATCCATTATTCCCATCGGAATTGACTTAATGAATACCCTAAGTAACGGTTTAAAGCCCACCACAGAGTATTGGGGCCATATCAAAGCCATTAATGCCATTGGAGGGTCGCAATTAGGGGGGAAAATGTAAAAAAAAAACTTTTAGTTCATAAGTGTGCATTAAAATGGCAGCCAAACCCAACGGGGCATCCATTATTCCCGTCGGAAATGACTTAATGAATACCCTAAGTAACAGTATAAAGCCCACCACAGATTATTGGGGTCATATCAAAGCCATTAAAGCCATTGAAAAATCGCATTGATGGGGGAAAATGTAAAAAAAAAATGTTTGTTCATAAGTATGCATTAAAAAAATGGCCGCCAAACCCAACGGAACATTTATTACTTCCGTCAGAAACGACTTAATGAATACCCTTAGTAATGGTACAAAGCCCACCACAGATTATTGGGGTCATATCAAAGCCATTGAAGCCATTAGAAAGTCGCAAGGAGGGGGGAAAATGTAAAAAAAATTTTAGCTCATAATTTTGCATTATAATTGCCGCCAAACCCAACGGAACATCCATTATTTCCGTCGGAAATGACCTAATGAATGCCCCAAGCAACGGTACAAAGCCCACAACAGATTATTGGGGTTATATCAAAGCCATTGGAAAGTCGCAAATGGGGGGAAAAGTAAAAAAAAAACTTTTAGTTCATAAGTATGTATTAAAAAAATGGCCGCCAAACCCACCGGAACAGCCATTATTCCCGTCGGAAATGTCTTAATGATTACCCTAAGTAACGGTCTAAAGCCCACAACAGATTATCGGGGCCATATAAAAGCCAGTAGACCTGTTGGAAAATCGCAAAGGTGGCGTAAAAGTAAAAAAAAAAATTTTAGTTCATAAGTGTGTATTGAAATGGCCGCCATACCCACCACACCACTACCATACCCACATAAGTAACGGTACAAACTCCACCACAGATTATTGGGGTTATATCAAAGCCATTCTCAAAATCGCAAGTAGGTGGAAAATGTAAATAAAAATTTTAGCTCATAAGTGTGCATTACAATTGCCGCCAAACCGAATGGAACATTTATTATTTCCGTCGGAAATGACTTAATGAATGCCCTTAGTAACGGTACAAAGTCCACTACAGATTATTGGGGTTATATCAAAGCCATTTGAAAATCACAAGTAGGGGAAAATGTAAATAAAAATTTTAGCTCATAAGAGTGCATTACAATTGCCGCCAAACCCAATGGAACATTTATTATTTCCGTCGGAAATGACCTAATGAATGACCAAAGTAACGGTACAAAGCCCAGAACAGATTATTGGGATCATATCAAAGCCATTGGAAAATCGCAAATGGGGGAAAAAGTATAAAAAAAATTTTTGTTTAAAAGTGTGTATTAAAAAGGCCGCCAAACCCACCGGAACATCCAATATTCAAGTCGGAAATGACTTAGTTAATACCCTAAGTAACGGCATAAAGTTCACCACAGATTATTGGGGCCATATCAAAGCCATTAGATCTATTGGAAAATCGCAAGGAGGGAAAAAAGGAAAAAAAAAATCTTAGTTCATAATTGTGTGTATTAGAATGGCCCCCATACCCACCGGAACATCCATTATTCCAGTCGAATATGACTTAATGAATACCATAAGTAACGGTATAAAGCCCACCACAGATTATTGGGGCCATATCAAAGCCAGTAGATCTGTTGGAAAGTCGCAAAAGGGGACAAAAAGTAAAAAAAAAGTCTTAGTTCATAAGTGTGTGTATTAGAATGGCCGCCATACCCACCGGAACATCCATTATTCCAGACGGAAATGACTTAATGAGCACCCTAAATAATGGTACAAAGCCCACTACAGACTATTGGGGTCATATCAAAGCCATTGGAAAGTCGCAAAGAAGGGTAAAATGTACAAAAAAAAATTTTAGTTCATAAATTTGTTCGAAAATGGCATCCAAACCCACCTGAACATCCATTATACCCGCCTGAAATGATATAATGAATATCCTAGAAAACGGTATAAAGCCCACCACAAATTATTGGGGCCATATTAAAGGCATTAGATCTGTTGGATAGTCGCAAGGGGAAAAAAAAAGGAAAAAAAAAATCTCAGTTCATAATTGTGTATTAAAATGGCCGCTATACCCACCGGAACATCCATTATTCCCGTCGGAAATGAATTAATGAATACCCTAAGTAACGGTTCAAAATCCACCACAAATTATTGGGGTCATATCAAAACCATTAAAGTCGCAAGGAGGGGGGAAAATGTAAAAAAAAATTTTAGTTCATAAGTGTGCATTAAAATGGCCGCCGAACCCAACGGAACATCCATTATTTCCGTCGGAAATGACTTAATGAATACCCTAAGTAATGGTATAAAGCCCTCCACAGATTATTGGGGCCACATCAAAGCCATTAAAGTCGGTGGAGGGGGGAAAATGTGAAAAAAAAATTTTAGTTAATAAGTGTGTATTAAAATGTCCGCCACATCCACCGGAACTTCCATTATTCCCGTCGAAAATGACTTACTGAATACCCTTAGTAACGCTTAAAGCCAACCACAGATTATTGGGCCATAACAAAACCAGAGGAGCTATTCTAAACAGCAAGGGGGCAAAAAGTAAAAATAAAAATTTTGGTTCATAAGTGTGTTCGAAAATGGCATTCAAATCTACTAGAACACCCATTATTCGCGCTGGAAATGATTTTATGAATACCCTAAGAAACGGTAGAAGGCCAACAACAAATTATTGGGGTAATGTCAAAGCCATAAGAACTATTGGAAGGTCGCAAAGGTGGGAAAAAAGTATCAACAAAAATGTTAGTTCATAAGTGTGTATTAAAAAAAATCTTTGTTCATAATTGTGTGTATTAGAATGGACGCCATACCCACCGGAACATCCATTATTCCCGTCGGAAATGATTTAATGAATACCCTAAGTAATGGTACAAAGTCCATCTCAGATTATTGGGGTCATATCAAAGCCATTAGAGCTTTTGGAGGTTCGCAATTAGGGGGGAAATGTAAAAAAAAAATTTTAGTTCGTAAGTGTGTATTAAAATGGCCGCCAAACCCAATGGAACATCCATTATTCACGTCGGAAATTACTTAATAAATACCCTAAGCAACGGTATAAAGCCCACCAAAAATTATTGGGGCCATAACAAAACCAGAAGAGCTATGGGAATACGCAAGGGAGAGGAAAGTAAAGATAAAAATTTTAGTTCATAAGAGTGTTCGAAAATGGCATCCAAATCCACCAGAACACCCATCATTCCCGCTGGAAATGATTTAATGAATACCCTAAGTAACGGTACAAGACCAACAACAAATTATTGGGGTCATATCAAAGCCAATAAAGCCATAAGAATATTGCAAGGAGGGGGGAAAATGTTAAAAAAAAATTTTTAGTTCATAAGTGTGCATTACAATAGCCGCCAAACCCAACGGAACATCCATTATTTCCGTCGAAAATGACTTAATGAATGCCCCTAGTAACGGTACAAAGCCCACAACAAATTATTGGGGTCATATCAAAGCCATTGGAAAATCGCAAATGGGGGAAAAAGTATAAAAAAATTTTAGTTTAAAAGTGTGTATTAAAATGGCTCCCAAACCCACCGGAACATCCATTATTCCCGTCGAAAATGACTTAATGATTACCCTAAGTAACGGTGCAAGGCCCACCATAAAATATTGGGGTCATATCAAAGCCATAAGAACAATTGGAAAGTCGCAAAGGTGGGGAAAAAGTATAAACAAAATATGTTAGTTCAAAAGTGTGTATTAAAAAAAATCTTAGTTCATAACTGTGTGTATTAGAATAACCACCATACCCATCGGAACATCCATTATTCCCGTCGGAAATGACTTAATGAATACCTGAAGTAACGGTATAAAGCCCACCACAGATTATAGGGGTCATATCGAAGCCATTAGATCTGTTAGAAAGTCGCAAAAGGGGAAAAAAGTACAAAAAAAAAACTTAGTTCATAAGTGTGTTTATTAGAATGGCCGCCATAACAACCGGAACATCCTTTATTCCAGTCGGAAATGACATAATGAATACCCTAAGTAACGGTACAAAGCCCACTACCGATTACTGGTGTCATATCAAAGCCATTACAGCCATTGGAAAGTTGCAAAGAAGGGGAAAATGTACAAAATAAATTTTAGTTCATAAGAATGAGGTTTAGGTAAAAACCTCGGTTTATTTAAATATAAATAAAGTACGGATCGTTTGCAATTGTGATAAAGTTAATTAATACAAAATGGTAATACGGATGATATAACACGTTACACGGCTGACACGTTTATATTCTTTATGGATATCGCCACTTAATATCTGACGAATACCCGATCTGCTGCTGCTGTTCACCTCTTCAATTACGCTTGTCCTCTATTGCTGCTTACTCTGTAATGATCGTTTCTTCTCATCGATACCACTGTTGGCTACTGGTATCGATAGTTCTGACGCTGCTGCTAACGATTATTGTTGGTATATACTGCTGCTACATTTAGGGTACTCCTTATGTATATCCTATACCTTCTTACATTCGGCCATACTGATTAGTCTTCGGTTCTGATAACCACGCGTCGTCAACGTTGGATACATATCCCATAACTTCATGTGATCGCAGCTTGTTGCAGTATTCATAGGCCCTTCCACATCCGCAGCTTTCCGTACGTCATAACGCCCGTTACGCTTGATCTTTGTTATCTCGTAAGGTCCTAGGTATTCGCTGGCCAGTTTTCTCTGCTGACTGCTTAACTGCTCGGCATTTGCTTGCTGCAGCTGACGCAGTTGCTCGGCTGCTTTCACTGCTGTGCCTTGTAGATTTTGCTCACTCTGCAGCATTTGCTAGAGCTGCACGTTGCTGCTTTGTTGCGACTCCAGCTGAGTGTGCGGTCTTTCGGCATTCATGTCCGCCTCCATTTCAAACAGCTCGAAGATGTTTGCCGTTTCGGTCTTCTCCGCTTGCAGCACCTCCATTTCCGTTGATAACTCTGCGTTGGTCAGATCGGTTATCTTTTGTGCATCCTCGCATGCCAGTTGTTCCTTGTGCTGCAACTCAGTGTTGGTTATATGCAGACGTTCCTCCAGCTCCTTGATGGCCTCCTCGTTGCCGCTGGTCTGCTTCTGCTGCTTGTCGAACTGCTGCATGTTGATCTGCTTTAGTGTTGCCTGCAGCTGTGAGCTATCTCTACGCATTGCCACCAGCTCTGCTTGCAGCGTCTCTTGCTGCTGTTGCTGCGACTCGCACTTCTGCTGCAATGCCTCATATTGCCGTCGCACTTCACCCAACTCAAGTTCACGTTGTGCACATCACTCGTTGCTGACTTTGAGCTGCGACTCTGTTTGCGCCACTAGCTACTTGGCTGATTCAAGCTCCGCTCTGTCGTGCTGCAGCGCTGTTTCTGTTGTTTGCACCAGCAACTTTGCAGCTTCCAACTGTGTGTTACATGCCGCTAAAGCACTTTGAGTTTCCTTTTGCTTCGCTAGGGATTCTTGAAGTTCTGCCTGTAACTTGGAGACTTGTTGTGCTCCTGCCTCGCCACTTAGTGTTGCCTTTTGCTGCAGTTGCTCCAGCTACTGTTGTGTTGCTTGGACTGCTGCCTTCGTTTCTGCTACACAGCTCTGTGCTGCTTCTAGCTGCTGTGCCTGCTCGACTTGCTTTTGGTTTAGCTGCTCCTGTTGCCTCTTGGGTCTTCATGGCTTTGGGTCTGTTGCTGTAGCAGCTGCTACACTTGCTCCTTTACTGCTTCGGCTTCAGTGAAAGCCATTCGGCTTGGTGCGTGCTGCAAAGGACTAATGTTCCCATCTGGAACGATTTTCAGCTGTATGGGGCATTCTGACGTCTGCTTGGTGCCCTTGAACTCGTCTATCAAGTCTTGAACGCTTGATTTGAACTGAAGAGGAGCATCATAATCAGTATCTATTTCTACAACATTGTAAATACTTATCTGATTATCCTCTTGAGTTTTCTCCCCTTTCGGGAAAGAAAACTCATATCCAGTCGCCGACCTCACTACGATAAATCGAGCCAGAAAATCATAGCCCAGAAGAGCATCACATCCAATGGAATTATCAGCTACCACCATAAATTTGTGCTCCACTTTTGTAGCATCGATTTCCACCTCAGCATGAAATTGACCATGACGAATGAATGGCGATAGATCCCAATCCTCTAAGTGCACTCCTGTTATTGCTCAGCTTTATGCCTCTCATTTTATTGAAAAATGATCTTTTCAACAATGAGATGTCCGCTACAGTGTCGACCAGTGCATGCAGCTTTGGAGTCCTTCCGCAAATGATCAGCAGCACCACAATTGAAATAATGATGCTTTTTCTCACTTTTTGCACCAGGACTCCGCTCGTCGTTCTTGTTCACCTGGAACTGCTTTTTCTCCGTATTTGCTTCCGCTACGCTCTCAAAGACATCATATTTTTCTCGTAGTTCTTTAAAAGATGTGCAGCTGTACAGGGTGTACTTAAAAAATACTTAAAATCGCTTTTCAGATTCAGTCCATTCACGACGTAACGAATTACTGATTCTGTGTCCATTTCTCCGAGTGAAGCAATACGTTTCATTTGTAGTACGTATTCATGAAAACTTTCATCCTTGCGCTTCGTACGAGCATTCAACTGCTTGTGCCGCTCAGCTCCGCAAACATTTTCACATCGAAATTCTTTAATCAACTCATCTCGCAGTGATTGGTTTTCATATACTTCAGTCGATTCCAAGAATAATGCAGCTGTTTTTGTCATTTTGGCACGAGCTTGAACATACTTTTGTTTTTGATTCAAGCCATATGCATCCGCGTTGAGTTCAAAATTTCTGAACCACTTCTCAACTTGTGTCTTTTCGCCATCAAAGTCGGGAATAATTTTGGAAAAATGTTCCACCACCAACTTGCCCTTGCCTTTGGTCATTCCATCAGTCTGCACTTTGAGTGTAAGCAACTGAATGAGCTGCTGCAGCGTTGTGTTGCTATTGGATGATCCATCCATATCCTGACACACCTCGGCATTGGTCATCTCTGGAAGCTCCTGTTGTGAAATAATTTTCTGGTCCATTATTCCAATCTTCTGCGTTTCGCTTGTATTCGGCGTGTCTGACAACTCCTGCACTTCGTCTTCTGTCTCGTTGTGAAACACTGGTTGTCCCACTCTGTCTTTAACAAGCGTCTCCTAATGCTTTGTTACTGCTGGCGTCGGCGTCGTTCTGTCGCCTGATTTTTACAGTTTTTTTCAAACAAAAATTTTTATTCACTTTTGTCGCGATCCCGCTTGAGCCCCCAAATGTAAGAATGAGGTTTAGGTAAAAACCTCGGTTTATTTAAATATAAATAAAGTACGGATCGTTTACAAAAGTGATAAAGTTAATTTATAAAAAAGGTAATACGGCTGATATAACACGTTACACGACTGACACGTTTATATTCTTTATGGATATCGCCACTAAATTTCTGACGACTACCCGATCTGCTGCTGATGTTCACTTCTTCAATTACGCTTGTCCTCTATTGCTGCTTACTCTGTAATGATCGTGTCTTCTCATCGATACCACTGTTGGCTACTGGTATCGATAGTTCTGACGCTGCTGCTATCGATTATTGTTGTTATATACTGCTGCTAAGTTTAGGGTACTCCTCATGAATATCCTATATCTCCTTACATAAATTTGTTCGAAAATGGCATCCAAACCCACCTGAACATCCATTATTCCCGCCGGAAATGACTTAATGAATACCCTAAGTAAAGGTATAAAGCCCACCACAGATTATTGGGGTCATATCAAAGCCATTAAAGCCATTGAAGAGTCGTAAAGAGGGGGGAATATGTAAAAAAAAAATTTTATACCCTCTGAGGGGTATATTGGGTTTGTTAGAAGTATGTAACAGGCAGAAGGAGGCGTTTCCGACCCCATAAAGTATATATATTCTTGATCAGCATCAACAGCCGAGTCGATATAGCCATGTCCGTCTGTCCGTCTGTTCGTCTGGCCGTCTGTCCGTCTGTCCGTATGAACAAACAGATCTCAGAGATGGTAAGAGCTACAATATCCGTTTTAGTCAGTATCGACCACATATTTAGTCAGTCAATACAAGTTTGTTTCCTTTTTTTGATGACACGCCCCATTCGCCCACAATAAGCGAAAAACCAGACATACCTCGGGAAAAATACCTGTTTTTGGCAAATATCTCAGTTAATATAACACCTAGGGAATCCAATTTTGGCATGCGGGCTACTAGATGCAATATAAAGATAATGCCATCAACATTTTGTGGATGCCACGCCTCCTTTGCCCACAAAATGCACAACTTCCTTGTAACTTTGCAAGCGGCGGGCTCACTTATTTCTTAACGTATAGTGTTGTAACTTAGTATATATCTGCAGACAAATAATATGAAACGATTGTGAAAATTTCATCAAAATCGGACCATAGTTAAAAAAGTTTCTCAAACAACGAAAATCGTTTCATTCAAGCAAGGCATAGCCACGTGCGTTGCACTGAGCTGTGCACACAAGCAACGAAAACGAAAAACGTGTGAGCGAGATAGAAATACAAAATGTGTGCATGTTAAGTTCTTGCAGCAGTTACTCCAATTTTAACTCATATAAATGAAAACGAAGCTCAGAGGGTATTACACTGTCGGCATGCCCGACTGACATTTTCTTTCTTGTTAGTTCATGAGTTTGCATTAAAATGGCCGCCAAACTCAACGGAAAATCCATTATTCTCGTCGGAAATGACCTAATGAATACCCTAAGTAACGGTACAAAGATTATTTATGCCATAACAACACCAGTAGAGCTATTAGAAACCGCAAGGGGGCAAAAGGGAAAAAAGAAAAAATTTAATTTCATAAGTTCGCATTAAAATGGCATCCAAACCCACCGGAACATCCATTATTCCCGCCGGAAATGACTTAATGAATACCCTAAGTAATGGTACAAGGCCCACCACAAATTATTGGGGTTATACCAAAGCCATTAAAACTATTGGAAAGTTGATTGGTGGGGGGGGGGGGGAAGGGTAAAGTAAAAAAAACAAGAAAGAAAATGTCAGTCGGGTCTGCCGACAGTGTAATACCCTCTGAGCTTCGTTTTCATTTATATGAGTTAAAATTGGAGTAACTGCTGCAAGAACTTAACATGCACACATTTTGTATTTCTATCTCGCTCACACGTTTTTCGTTTTCGTTGCTTGTGTGCACAGCTCAGTGCAACGCACGTGGCTATGCCTTGCTTGAATGAAACGATTTTCGTTGTTTGAGAAACTTTTTTAATTACGGTCCGATTTTGATGAAATTTTCACAATCGTTTCATATTATTTGTCTGCAGATATATACTAAGTTACAACACTATACGTTAAGAAATAAGTGAGCCCGCCGCTTGCAAAGTTACAAGGAAGTTGTGCATTTTGTGGGCGATACTGACTAAAACGGATATTGTAGCTCTTACCATCTCTGAGATCTGTTTGTTCATACGGACAGACGGACAGACGGCCAGACGGCCAGACGGACAGACTGACATGGCTATATCGACTCGGCTGTTGATGCTGATCCTTCTGCCTGTTACATACTTCTGACAAATCCAATATACCCCTCAGAGGGTATAAAAAATTTAGTTCATAAGTGTGTAATAAAATGGCCGACAAACCCACCGGAACACCCATTATTCCCGCCGGAAATGACTCAATGAATACCCTTAGTAAAGGTATAAAGCCCACCACAGATTATTGGGGTCATATCAAAGCCATTGGAGAATCGCAAGGAGGGGGGAAAATGTAAAAAAAAATTTTTAGTTCATAAGTTAGTTTAGTTAGTTTAGTTCTCGTCGGAAATGACTTAATGAATACCCTAAGTAACTGTACAAAGCTCACCACAAATTATTGGGGTTATACCATAGTCATTCAAACTATTGGAAAGTTGAATGGTGTGGGGGGGAGGGGTAAAGTAAAAAAAAAAATTTAGTTAATAAGTGTGTACTAAAATGGCCGCGAAACCCACCGGAACACCCATTATTCCCGTCGGAAATGACTTAATTATTGCCCTAAGTAAAATGCCCACCACAGATTATTGGGGCCATATCAAAAAAAAATTTCATACCGCCATACTCACCACACCATCACAAGTATGCATTACAATTGCCGCCAAACCCAACGGAACATCCATTAATTCCGTCGGAAATGACTTAATGAATGCCCTAAGTAACGGTACAAAGCCCACCACAGATTATTGGGGTCATATCAAAGCCATTAAAGCCTTTGGAGAGTCGCAAAGAGGGGGCAAAATGTAAAAAAATATTGTTTAGTTCATAAGTGTGCATTAAAATGGCATCCAAACCCACCGGAACACCCATTATTCCCGTCGGAAATGACTTAATGATTACCCTAAGTAACGGTACAAGGCCAACAAAAAATTATTGGGGTAATATCAAAGCCATTTGAACTATTGGAAAGTCGCAAAGGAGGGAAAAAGTAAAAAAAAAATTTTAGTTCATATCAAAGCCATTAAAGCTATTGGAGGGTGGCAAGGAGGGGGCGAAATGTAAAAAAATATTGTTTAGTTCATAAGTGTGCATTAAAATGGCATCCAAACCCACCGGAACACCCATTATTCCCATCGGAAATGACTTAATGATTACCCTTAGTAACGGTAAAAAGCCCACCATAGATTATTGGGGTCATATCAAAGCCATTAAAGCCATTGGAGGGTGGCAAGGAGGGGGCGAAATGTAAAAAAAAATGTTTGTTTAAAAGTGTGTATTAAAATGGCCGCCAAGCCCACCGGAACATCCATTATTCCTGTCGGAAATGACTTAATGAATACCCTAAGTAACCGTACAAGGCCCACCACAAAATATTGGGGTCGCATCAAAGCCATAAGGACTATTGGAAAGTTGCAAAGAGGGGGAAAAAATAAAAAAAAATTTAAGTTCATAAGTGTGTATTTAAATGGCCGCCAAACCCACCGGAACACCCATTATTCCCGTCAGAAATGACTTAATGAATACCCTAAGTAACGGTACAAGGCCCACCACAAAATATTGGGGTCGCATCAAAGCCATAAGGACTATTGGAAAGTCGCATAGGGGGGGAAAAATTAAAAAAAAATTTAAGTTTATAAGTGTGTATTAAAATGGCCGCCAAACCCACCGGAACACCCATTATTCCCGTCGGAAATGAAATGACTTAATGATTACCCTAAGTAACGGTATAAAGCCCACCACAGATTATTGGGGCCATATAAAAGCCAGTAGGTCTCTTGAAAAGTCGCAAAAGGGGAAAAAAGTAAAAAAAAAAATCTAAGTTCATAAGTGTGTGTATTAGAATGGCCGCCATACCCACCGGAACATCCATTATTCCAGTCGGAAATGACTTAATGAATACCCTAAGAAACGGTACAAGGCCAACAAAAAATTATTGGGGTAATATCAAAGCCATTTGAACTATTGGAAAGTCGCAAAGGAGGGAAAAAGTAAAAAAAAAATTTTAGTTCATAAGTGTGTATTTAAATGGCCGCCAAACCCACCGGAACATCCATTATTTCCGTCGGAAATGCATTAATGAATACCCTTAGTAACGGTTTAAAGCCCACCTTAGATTATTGGGGCCATATCAAAGCCATTAAAGCCATTGGAGGGTCGCAAGGAGGGGGAAAATGTAAAAAGAAAATGTTTAGTTTATAAGTGTGCATTAAAATGGCAGCCAAGCCCACCAGAACATCCATTATTCCCGTCAAAAATGACTAATTGAATACCCGTTACTTAACGGTATAATAGCCCACCAAATATCATTGGGGCCATAACAAAACCATTAAAGCCATTAGAAAATCGCTAGGAGGGTGGAAAATGTAAAAAAAAAATGTTTAGTTCATAAGTGTGCATTAAAATGGGCGCCAACCCCAACGGAACATCCATTATTCCCGTCGGAAATGACTTAATGAATACCCTAACTAACGGCACAAAGCCCACCACATACTATTTAGCCCATAACAATACCAGAAGAGCTATTGGAAAGTCGCAAAGGTGGCGAAAAAGTATAGAAAAAAAATTTTAGTTCATAAGTGTGTATTAAAATGGCCGCCAAGCCCACCGGAACATCCATTATTCCCGTCAAAAATGACTAATTGAATACCCTTTACTTAACGGTATAATAGCCCACCAAATATCATTGGGGCCATAAGAAAACCATTAAAGCCATAAGAAAATCGCTAGGAGGGTGGAAAATGTAAAAAATAAATGTTTAGTTCAAAAGTGTGCATTAAAATGGGCGCCAACCCCAACGGAACATCCATTATTCCCGTCGGAAATGACTTAATGAATACCCTAAGTAACGGTATAAAGCCCACCACAGATTATTTGACGTTAAAATCTTTTTCAATAATTTTTCCCTTTATATATCGTGTTCTTACATACCTCCCCAGTCTGATATTAATGTATATAACAATCATTTGATCGCCATCAAGTCGATAGTCGAATTAGCATCAGATAACGACTTCTTCATTGTCCTTGGTGACTTTAACATTCCCTATATTAAATGGCTTGTTGTCAATGACTCACTTTCGCTTATACCCGACACCTCCAATGAGTTTATAGACGGTCTGTCAGAACTATCATTTGGACAAATCAATTGGACCCTTCCAACTGTTTTGTATCCAGGATTGATCCAATAGTATTGCCCGAAGATTTATTTCATCCAACTTTTTATTTATCTTTTGTGTTACCTTCTAGAGCGGTATGGAAAACACCTGAGAAAAATCAGAAAATCCGCTGTTTCAAAAAAGCTAATTTCGACCAATTAAATTACCTCCTCTCCTGTGCCGATTGGTCTCAGCTATTCTTGTGTTCCGATTTGGATAGTGCAGTTGCTATTTTTTATAATGCTATAAATTCTGTGTTTGACGTCTGCGTCCCTTTAGTATCCACCACCTGCTCTATCAGGCCACCATGGTTTTCTAGAGAACTTTCTTATTTGAAAAACTTGAAATCCAAGCAATTCAAAAAATTTAAGAAATCGGGAAATCATCTTGATTTCTGTCGCTATGAGATCACTCGCTCTAACTTTTTAACGCTAAACGCGCAACGTTATAAGGAATATTTACACCGTTGCAAGATGCTTTTCTCTGAAGATCCTAAACAGTTCTACAAATTTGTTAATTCCAAACGGAAATCTGCTGAACTGCCATCTTCTATTAGCTTCAATAACACTCAAGCGAACACTAATCTTTCAATAGCCAATTTATTTGCTGACTTTTGTCAAACTACTTATTCAATTTTTAATTTTAGCACCGATCAAAACTACCCATATAGTTTAATGAGATCTAATTGTATTTATAGTCCCCTAATTACCGAGATCTCTCTTCTTCGAGATCTTAAATTGGTTAAGCCCATTCAATCGCCTGGTCCAGACGGTGTGCCCGGCTCTGTTTTAAAATATTGTGCTGAGTCCATATGTAAGCCATTGCTTATGTTATTTAACCTGTCAATTATCAATTAATTCTTCATCTTTCCCACTTGTATGGAAAGATTCATTTATTATCCCACTTTATAAAAAAGGCCCAAATCTGAAGCTCAGAACTATTGGGGCATTTCAAAGCTTTCGACAATTCCAAAAATATTTGAAAAGATAATAACTTCACACCTTCAGCACCTTTGTCGCTCAGTCATTTCCCCAACTCAGCATGGCTTTGTAAAATCTAAATCAACAACCACTAACCTTTTAGAGTTTACATCACTTATAATTGATGGATTCAAAAAACGGATGCAAACTGACGTTATTTATACGGATTTCAGTAAAGCCTTTGACTCTGTAAATCATTCTCTACTCATCCATAAGCTTGACCTTTATGGTTTTCCAAATAACCTTCTATGTTGGATTTCGAATTACCTTACTAATAGAACACAACGTGTTATTTTTAAAAATACTTTTTCGAAACCTATTAACGTAACATCTGGGGTACCACAAGGTAGTCATCTTGGCCCATTGCTCTTCACCTTATTTATAAACGATCTTCCATTAATAATATCTCAGTCACACATTCTTATGTATGCTGATGATGTCAAGCTTTGTTTATCGTATAACAATCCTCACTCTCACCGCCTTTTGCAAAATGATCTTGACGCATTTTCTTCTTGGTGTCAAGTGAGTCTCTTAAATTTAAATAATTCTAAATGTAAAGTTCTTTCCTTCTACAGATCACAGTATTTTCTTAATAGCACTGTTTTGGAATGTCTAAACAGCACTACTAACATTGTAAATGATCTAGGTATACACTTAGATCATAAACTCAAATTCGATAAACACGTTGAAATTACGGCTAATAAAGCAATGGGAGTTCTTGGGTTTGATGGTTTGATGATCCATACATTACTCGCCTTCTATACACATCTCTCGTTCGTCCCATTCTTGAGTACGATTCATGTGTTTGGTTGCCTCAATACGAATCTCACCGTGCTCGTTTGGAATCAGTCCAAAAACAATTTTTAATTTTTGCTCTTCGGGGCCTGAGCTGGAATTTAGATATACAGTTGCCATCTTATTCATGGAGACTGCTATTACTTAATCTTCCCTCTCTTACTAACCGTAGAACTATGCTTTGTGTTATATTCTTGTATAATTTACTTCAGGGTCATATTGACTCTGTTAGTTTATTGAACAGACTTAACATCAATGTACCTACTAGAATTACTCGTAACTTCTAACCACTGTTTCTTGAGCATTGCAACTCTAATTGGTCTCTTCATGAACCATTTTGAATCCTGTGTGCAGATTATAACAATCTGTGCAGAGTGATTAGTTTCAACTTTTCTTTAGATTGTATTAAATCTTCCATTTTAACACACTTAACTAACTTAACAAACTAACAAAATAACTAATCTTCCGGTCTGATTGGGTTTTTTTTCTGGGTTTTCCCCAATCAATATTTCAACAAATGTTGGGCCTTAAATTTTTTTAATTTTTATTTTCTTTTCCCCAGTTTAAATTTAAATTTAAATTTAAATTTAAAATATAATTTTAAACTTTTAAATTATCTTTTATATTGTAACTTTAATATTAAATATGTCGACTGATCATAGTCTGATATTAAATAAATAAATAAATTTCAAACCCATTAGATCTGTTGAAAAGTCGCAAATGGGGGGAAAAAGTATAAAAAAAATTTTAGTTGATAAGTGTGTGTTAAAATGGCCGCCAAACCCACCGGAACAGCCATTATTCTCGTCTGGAAATGACTTAATGAATACCCTAAGTAACGGTATAAAGCCCACCACAGATTATTGGAGCCATTTCAAAGCCATTAGATCTGTTGGAAAGTCGCAAGGGGGGAAAAAAGTAAAAAAAAAACTCTTAGTTCAAAATTGTGTGTATTAGAATGGCCGCCATACCCACCGAAACACCCATTATTCCCGTCGGAAATGACTTAATGATTACCCTAAGTAACGGTATAAAGCCCACCACAGATTATTGGGGCCATATAAAAGCCAGTAGATCTGTTGGAAAGTCGCTAAAGGGGAAAAAAGTAAAAAAAAAATTTTAGTTCATAAGTGTGCATTAAAATAGCCGCCAAACCCACCGGAACACCCATTATTCCCGTCGGAAATGACTTAATGATTGCCCTAAGTAACGGTATAAAGCCCACCACAGATTATTGGGGCCATATCAAAGCCAGTAGAACTGTTGGAAAGTCGCAAAGGAGGCGAAAAAGTCAAAAAAAAATTTTAGTTCATAAGTGTGTGAATTAGAATGGCCGCCATACCCAACACACCACCACCATACCCACATAAGCAACGGTACAAAGTCCACCACAGATTATTGGGGTCATATCAAAGCCATTAAAGCGACTAGAAAATTGCAAGGAGGGGGGAAGATGTAAAAAAAAAATTTTAGCTCATAAGTGTGCATTACAATTGCCGCCAAACCCAACGGAACATCCATTATTTCCGTCGGAAATGACTTAATGATTAGCCTAAGTAACGGTATAATACCAACAGCAGATTATTGGGATCATATCAAAGCCATTGGAAGGTCGCAAATGGGGGGAAAAAGTAAAAAAAATTTTAGTTTAAAAGTGTGTATTAAAATAGCCGCCAAACCCACCGGAACATCCATTATTCCCGTCGGAAATGACTTAATGATTACCCTAAGTACCGGTATTAAGCCCACCAAAGATTATTGGGGCCATATCAAAGCCAAAAGAGCTATTGGAAAGTCGCAAAGGTGGCGAAAAAAAAAAAAAAATTTTAGTTCATAAGTGTGTATTAAAATGACCGCCAAACCCACCGGAACATCCATTATTCTCGTCGGAAATGACTTAATGAATACCCTAATTAACAGTACAAAACTCACCACAGATTATTTATGCCATAACAAAACCAGTAGAGCTGTTAGAAACCGCAAGGGGGGGAAAAGGGAAAAAAGAAAAAATTGAATTTCATAAGTTCGTATTAAAATGGCATCCAAACCCACCGGAACATCCATTATTCTCGCCAGAAATGACTTAATGAATACCCTAAGTAATGGTACAAGGACCACCACAAATTAATGGGGTTATACCATAGCCATTCAAACTATTGGAAAGTTGAATGGTGGGGGGTGGGGGGGGGGGGGGTAAAGTAAAAAAAAAATTTAGTTAATAAGTGTGTACTAAAATGGCATCCAAACCCACCGAAACACCCATTATTCCCGTCGGAAATGACTTAATGATTACCCTAAGTAACGGTAAAAAGCCCACCTCAGATTATTGGGGCCATATTAAAGCCAGTAGAACTGTTGGAAAATCGCAAAGGTGGCGAAAAAGTAAAAAAAAAATTTTAGTTCATAAGTGTGTATTAAAATGGGCGCCATACTCACCACACCACCATACCCACATAAGCAACGGAACAAAGTCCACCACAGATTATTGGGGTCATATCAAAGCCATTAAAGCCATTAGAAAACCGCAAGGAGGGGGGAAGATGTAAAAAAAAAATTTTAGCTCATAAGTGTGCATTACAATTGCCGCCAAACCCAACGGAACATCCATTATTTCCGTCGGAAATGACTTAATGAATGCCCTAAGTAACGGTACAAAGCCCACAACAGATTATTGGGATCATATCAAAAACCATTGGAAAGTCGCATATGGGGCGAAAAAGTAAAAAAAAATTTTAGTTTCAAAGTGTGTATTAAAATGGCCGCCAAACCCACCGGAACATCCACTATTCCCGTCTGAAATGACTTAATGAATATCCTAAGTAACGGTATAAAGCCTATGTGGTGGGCTTTTGGACTATTTGGCCCATAACAAAACCAGAAAAGCTATTGGAAAGTCGCAAAGTGTGCGAAAAAGTATAAAAAAAAATTTTATTTCATAAGTGTGCATTAAAATGGCCGCCAACCCACCGAAACATCCATTATTCCCGTCGGAAATGACTTAATGAATACCCTAAGTAACGGTATAAGCCCACCACAGATTATTGGAGCCATATCGAAGCCATTAGATCTGTTGGAAAGTCGCAAGGGGGGAAAAAAAGTAAAAAAAATAATCTTAGTTCAAAATTGTGTGTATTAGAATGGCCGCCATACCCACCGGAACATCCATTATTCCCGTTTGAAATGACTTAATGAATACCCTAAGTACCGGTACCAAGTCCACCACAGATTATTGGGGTCATATCAAAGCCATTATAGCCATTGGAGAGTCGCAAGGAGGGGGCGAAATGATTACCCTAAGTAACGGTATAAGCCCACCACAGATTATTGGGGCCATATAAAAGCCAGTAGATCT
Source organism: Drosophila tripunctata (assembly GCA_035047385.1). NCBI lineage: Eukaryota > Metazoa > Arthropoda > Insecta > Diptera > Drosophilidae > Drosophila > Drosophila tripunctata. The sequence continues at coordinate 182,317 of JAWNPS010000131.1, read as the reverse complement.
GTTGGAAAGTCGCAAAAGGGGATAAAAGTAAAAAAAAAATCTTAGTTCATAAGTGTGTGTATTAGAATTTCCGCCATACCCACCGGAACATCCAATATTCCAGTCGGAAATGACTTTATGAATACCCTAAGTAACGGTACAAGGCCAACAACAAATTATTGGGGTAATGTCAAAGCCATACGAACTATTGGAAAGTCGCAAAGGGGGGAAAAAATAAAAAAAAAATTTAAGTTCATAAGTGTGTATTAAAATGGCCGCCAAACCCACCGGAACACCCGTCTGAAATGACTTAATGAATACCCTAGGTGAAGGCATAAAGCCCACCACATATTATTGGGGCCATATCAAAGCCATTAGATCTGTTGGAAAGTCGAAAACGGGGGAAAATGTGAAAAAAAAATCTTAGTTCATAAGTGTGTGTATTAGAATGGCCGCCATACCCACCGGAACATCCAATATTCCAGTCGGAAATGACTTTATGAATACCCTAAGTAACGGTACAAGGCCAACAACAAATTATTGGGGTAATGTCAAAGCCATACGAACTATTGGAAAGTCGCAAAGGGGGAAAAAAGTAAAAAAAAAAATTTTAGTTCATAAGTGTGTATTAAAATGGCCGCCAAACCCACCGGAACATCCATTATTTCCGTCGGAAATGACTTAATGAATACCCTAAGTAACGGTATAAAGCCCACCACAGATTATTTGAGCTATATCAAACCCATTATATCTGTTGGAAAGTCGCAAATGGGGGGAAAAAGTATAGAAAAAAAATTTTAGTTCATAAGTGTGTATTAAAATGGCCGCCAAGCCCACCGGAACATCCATTATTCCCGTCGGAAATGACTAATTGAATACCCTAAGTAACGGTAAAATAGCCCACCAAATATTATTGGGGGCATAACAAAACCATAAAAGCCATAAGAAAATCGCAAGGAGGGGGGAAAATGCAAAAAAAAATGTTGAGTTCATAAGTGTGCATTACAATTGCCGCCAAACCCAACGGAACATCCAATATTTCCGTCGGAAATGACTTAATAAATGCCCTAAGTAACGGTACAAAGCCCACAACAGATTATTGGGATCATATCAAAAACCATTGGAAAGTCGCATATGGGGGGGAAAAAGTAAAAAAAAGTTTTAGTTTCAAAGTGTGTATTAAAATGGCCGCCAAACCTACCGGAACATCCATTATTCCCGTCTGAAATGCCTTAATGAATATCCTAAGAAACGGTATAAAGCCTATGTGGTGGGCTTTTGGACTATTTGGCCCATAACAAAACCAGAAAAGCTATTGGAAAGTCGCAAAGTGTGCGAAAAAGTATAAAAAAAAATTTTATTTCATAAGTGTGCATTAAAATGGCCGCCAACCCACCGAAACTTCCATTATTCCTGTCGGAAATGACTTAATGAATACCCTAAGTAAAGGTATAAGCCCACCACTGATTATTGGAGCCATATCAAAGCCATTAGATCTGTTAAAAAGTCGCAAGGGTGGAGAAAAAGTAAAAAAAATAATCTTAGTTCAAAATTGTCTGTATTAGAATGGCCGCCATACCCACCGGAACATCCATTATTCCCGTTTGAAATGACTTAATGAATACTTTAAGTAACGGTTCCAAGTCCACCACAGATTATTGGGGTCATATCAAAGCCATTAAAGCCATTGGAGAGTCGCAAGGAGGGGGCGAAATGTAAAAAAAAATATTTGTTTAAAAGTGTGTATTAAAATGGCCGCCAAGCCCACCGGAACATCCATTATTCCCGTCGGAAATGACTTATTGAATACCCTGAGTAACGGTATAAAGCCTACCAAATAATATCGGGGCCATAACAAAGCCAGAAGAGCTATTGGACACCGCAAGGGGGAAAAGGGAAAAAAGAAAAAATTGAATTTCATAAGTGCGTATTAAAATGGCATCCAAACTCACCGGAACATCCATTATTCCCGCCGGAAATGACTTAATGAATACCCTAAGTAACGGTACAAGGCCCACCACAAAATATTAGGGTCGCATCAAAGCCATAAGGACTATTGGAAAGTCGCAAAGGGGGAAAAAGTAAAAAAAAAAATTTAAGTTCATAAGTGTGTATTGAATTGGCCGCCAAACCCACCGGAACATTCATTATTTCTGTCGGAAATGATTTAATGAATACCCTAGGTAACGGTATAAAGCCCACCACATATTATTGGGGCCATATCAAAGCCATTAGATCTGTTGGAAAGTCGAAAATGGGGGAAAAGTAAAAAAAAAAATTTTAGTTCATAAGTGTGTATTAAAATGGCCGCCAAACCCACCGGAACACCCATTATTCCCGTCGGAAATGACTTAATGATTACCCTAAGTAACGGTATAAAGCCCACCACAGATTATTGGGGCCATATAAAAGCCAGTAGATCTGTTGGAAAGTCGCAAAAGGGGAGAAAAGTAAAAAAAAAAATTTTAGTTCATAAGTGTGTATTAAAATGGCCGCCAAACCCACCGGAACACCCATTATTCCCGTCGGAAATGACTTAATGATTACCCTAAGTAACGGTATAAAGCCCACCACAGATTATTAGGGCCATATAAAAGCCAGTAGATCTGTTGCAAAGTCGCAAAAGAGGATAAAAGTAAAAAAAAAATCTTAGTTCATAAGTGTGTGTATTAGAATGGCCGCCATACCCACCGGAACATCCAATATTCCAGTCGGAAATGACTTTAGTAATACCCTAAGTAACGGTACAGGGCCAACAACAAATTATTGGGGTAATGTCAAAGCCATACGAACTATTGGAAAGTCGCAAAGGGGGGAAAAAATAAAAAAAAAATTTAAGTTCATAAGTGTGTATTAAAATGGCCGCCAAACCCACCGGAACACCCGTCTGAAATGACTTAATGAATACCCTAGGTGAAGGCATAAAGCCCACCACATATTATTGGGGCCATATCAAAGCCTTTAGATCTGTTGAAAACTCGAAAATGGGGGGAAAATGTGAAAAAAAAATCTTAGTTCATAAGTGTGTGTATTAGAATGGCCGCCATACCCACCGGAACAGCCAATATTCCAGTCGGAAATGACTTTATGAATACCCTAAGTAACGGTACAAGGCCAACAACAAATTATTGGGGTAATGTCAAAACCATACGAACTATTGGAAAGTCGCAAAGGGGGGAAAAAGTAAAAAAAAAAATTTTAGTTCATAAGTGTGTATTAAAATGGCCGCCAAACCCACCGGAACATCCATTATTTCCGTCGGAAATGACTTAATGAATACCCTAAGTAACGGTATAAAGCCCACCACAGATTATTGGGGCCATATCAAAGCCAATAAAGCCATTGGAGGGTCGCAAGGAGGGGGGAAAATGTACAAAAAAAATGTTTAGTTCATAAGAGTGCATTAAAATGGCCGACAACCCCAACGGAACATCCATTATTTCCGTCGGAAATAACACATACTATTGGCCCATAACAGTACCAGAAGAGCTATTGGAAAGTCGCAAAGGTGGCGAAAAAATATAGAAAAAAAATTTTAGTTCATAAGTGTGTATTAAAATGGCCGCCAAGCCCACCGGAACATCCATTATTCCCGTCGGAAATGACTAATTGAATACCCTAAGTAACGGTATAATAGCCCACCAAATATTATTGGGGCCATAACAAAACAATTAAAGCCATTAGAAAATCGCAAGGAGGGGGGAAAATGCAAAAAAAAATGTTGAGTTCATAAGTGTGCATCAAAATGGCCGCCAACCCCAACGGAACATCCATTATTCCCGTCGGAAATGACTTAATGAATACCCTAAGTAACGGTAAAAAGCCCACCACAGATTATTTGAGCTATATCAAACCCATTAGATCTGTTGGAAAGTCGCAAATGGGGGGAAAAAGTATAAAAAAAAATTTTAGTTGATATGTGTGTATTAAAATGGCCGCCAAGCCCACCGGAACATCCATTATTCCCGTCTGAAATGACTTAGTGAATACCCTAAGTAAAGGTATAAAGCCCACCACATATTATTGGGGCCATATAAAAGCCATTAGATCTGTTGGAAAGTCGAAAATGGGGGGAAAATGGAAAAAAAAATGTTAGGCTCATAAGTGTGCATTAAAATGGCCACCAACCCCACCGGAACATCCATTATTCCCGTCCGAAATGACTTAGTGAATACCCTAAGTAACGGTATAAAGTCCACCACAGATTATTGGGGCCATATCAAAGCCATTAGATCTGTTTGAAAGTCGCAAATGGGGAGAAAATGTAAAAAAAAATTTTTAGGTTTTAAGTGTTCATTAAAATGTCCGCCAAACCCAACGGAACATCCATTATTCCTGTCGAAAATGACTTATGGAATACCCTAAGTAACGGTAAACAGATTATTGGGGTCATATCAAAGCCATTTAAGCCATTGGAAAATCGCATGGAGGGGGGAAAATGTAAAAAAAAATTTTTAGTTCATAAGTATGCATTAAAATGGCCGCCAACGGAACAGCCATTTTTCCCGTCGGAACCCTAAGTAACGGTATAAAGCCCACCAAAGATTATTGGGGTCATATCAAAGCCATTAAAGCCATTGTAAAGTCTCCAAGAAGGGGAGAATGTACAAAAAAAAATTTTAGTTCATAAATTTGTTCGAAAATGGCATCCAAACCCACCTGAACATCCATTAATCACGCCGGAAATGACTTAATGAATACTTTAAGTAAAGCTATAAAGCTTACCACAGATTACTGGGGCCATATCAAAGCCAGTAGATCTGTTGCAAAGTCGCAAAAGGGGAAAAAAGTAAAAAAAAAATCTTAATTCATAAGTGTGTGTATTGGAATGGCCGGCATACCCACCGGAACATCCATTATTCCAGTCGGAAATGACTTAATGAACACCCTAAGTAACGGTACAAAGCCCACCACAGATTATTGGGGTCATAGCAAAGCCAGTAAAGCCATTGGAAAGTCGCAAAGAAGGAGAAAATGTACAACAAAATATTTTAGTTCATAAATTTGTTCGAAAATGGCATCCAAACCCACCTGACCATCCATTATTCCAGCCGGAAATGACTTAATGAATACCCTAAGTAACGGTACAAAGCCCACCACAAATTATTGGAGTCATATCAAAGCCACTAAAGCCATTGGAAAGTCGCAAAAAGGGGAAAATGTAAAAAAAAATGTTAGCTCATAAGTGTGCATTACAATTGCCGCCAAACTCAAAGGAACATCCATTATTTTCGTGGGAAATGAGTTAACGAATGCCCTAAGTAATGGTACAAAGCCCACAACAGATTATTGGGGTCATATAAAAGCCATTGGAAAGTCGCAACTGGGGGGAAAAAGTATAAAAAAAATTTAAGTTTAAAAGTGTGTATTAAAATGGCCGCCAACCCACTGGAACATCCATTATTCCCTTCGGAAATGACTTAATGAATACCCTTAGTAACGGTATAAGCCCATTACAGATTATTGGAGCCATTTCAAAGCCATTAGATCTGTTGGAAAGTCGCAAGGGGGGAAAAAAAGTAAAAAAAAAACTCTTAGTTCAAAATTGTGTGTATTAGAATGGCCGCCATACCCACCGAAACACCCATTATTCCCGTCGGAAATGACTTAATGATTACCCTAAGTAACGGTATAAAGCCCACCACAGATTATTGGGGCCATATAAAAGCCAGTAGATCTGATGGAAAGTCGCTAAAGGGGAAAAAAGTAAAAAAAAATTTTAGTTCATAAGTGTGTATTAAAATGGCCGCCAAACCCACCGGAACACCTATTATTCCAGTCGGCAATGATTTAATGACTACCCTAAGTAACGGTATAAAGCCCACCTCAGATTATTGGGGCCATATTAAAGCCAGTAGATCTGTTGGAAAGTCGCAAAAGGGGAAAAAATTAAAAAAAAAATCTTAGTTCATAAGTGTGTGTATTAGAATGGCCGCCATACCCACCGGAACATCAATTATTCCAGTCGGAAATGACTTTGTGAATACCCGAGGTAACGGTACAAGGCCAACAAAAAATTATTGGGGTAATGTCAAAGCCATACGAACTATTGGAAAGTCGCAAAGGGGGGAAAAAGTAAAAAAAAAAATTTTAGTTCATAAGTGTGTATTAAAATGGCCGCCAAACCCACCGGAATATCCATTATTCCCGTCGGAAATGAATTAATGAATACCCTAAGTAACGGTAAAAAGCCAACCACAGATTATTTGAGCTATATCAAACCCATTAGATCTGTTGGAAAGTCGCAAATGGGGGGAAAAAGTATAAAAAAAAATTATAGTTGATATGTGTGTATTAAAATGGGCGCCAAGCCCACCATTATTCCCGTCTGAAATGACTTAATGAATACCCTAAGTAAAGGTATAAAGACCACCACATATTATTGGGGCCATATCAAAGCCATTAGATCTGTTGGAAAGTCGAAAATGGGGGGAAAATGTAAGAAAAAAATGTTAGGCTCAGAAGTGTGCATTAAAATGGCCGCCATACCCCAACGGAACATCCATTATTCCCGTCGGAAATGAATTAATGAATACCCTAAGTAACGGTAAAAAGCCAACCACAGATTATTTGAGCTATATCAAACCCATTAGATCTGTTGGAAAGTCGCAAATGGGGGGAAAAAGTATAAAAAAAAATTATAGTTGATATGTGTGTATTAAAATGGGCGCCAAGCCCACCATTATTCCCGTCTGAAATGACTTAAAAAATACCCTAAGTAACGGTATAAAGCCCACCACATATTATTGGGGCCATATCAAAGCCATTAGATCTGTTGGAAAGTTGAAAATGGGGGAAAATGTAGAAAAAAAAAAGTTAGGCTCATAAGTGTGCATTAAAATGGCCGCCAACCTTAACGGAACATCCAATATTCCAGTCGGAAATGACTTAATGAATACCCTAAGTAACGGTACAAAGCCCACCACAGATTATTGGGGCCATTTCAAAGCCATTAGATCTGTTGGAAAGTCGCAAGGGGGGAAAAAAAGTAAAAAAAAAACTCTTAGTTCAAAATTGTGTGTATTAGAATGGCCGCCATACCCACCGAAACACCCATTATTCCCGTCGGAAATGACTTAATGATTACCCTAAGTAACGGTATAAAGCCCACCACAGATTATTGGGGCCATATAAAAGCCAGTAGATCTGTTGGAAAGTCGCAAAAGGGGAAAAAAGTAAAAAAAAAATTTTAGTTCATAAGTGTGTATTAAAATGGCCGCCAAACCCACCGGAACACCTATTATTCCAGTCGGCAATGATTTAATGACTACCCTAAGTAACGGTATAAAGCCCACCTCAGATTATTGGGGCCATATTAAAGCCAGTAGATCTGTTGGAAAGTCGCAAAAGGGGAAAAAAGTAAAAACAAAATCTTAGTTCATAAGTGTGTGTTAAAATGGCCGCCATACCCACCGGAACATCCATTATTCCAGTCGGAAATGACTTTATGAATACCCTAAGTAACGGTACAAGGCCAACAACAGATTATTGGGGCCATATAAAAGCCAGTAGATCTGTTGGAAAGTCGCAAAAGGGGAAAAAAGTAAAAAAAAATTTTAGTTCACAAGTGTGTGTATTAGAATGGCCGCCATACCCACCGGAATATCCATTATTCCCGTCGGAAATGAATTAATGAATACCCTAAGTAACGGTAAAAAGCCAACCACAGATTATTTGAGCTATATCAAACCCATTAGATCTGTTGGAAAGTCGCAAATGGGGGGAAAAAGTATAAAAAAAAATTATAGTTGATATGTGTGTATTAAAATGGGCGCCAAGCCCACCATTATTCCCGTCTGAAATGACTTAATGAATACCCTAAGTAAAGGTATAAAGCCCACCACATATTATTGGGGCCATATCAAAGCCATTAGATCTGTTGGAAAGTCGAAAATGGGGGGAAAATGTAAGAAAAAAATGTTAGGCTCAGAAGTGTGCATTAAAATGGCCGCCATACCCCAACGGAACATCCATTATTCCCGTCGGAAATGACTTAATGAATACCCTAAGTAACGGTACAAAGCCCACCACATACTATGTGGCCCATAACAATACAAGAAGAGCTATTGGAAAGTCGCAAAGGTGGCGAAAAAGTATAGAAAAAAAAATGTTAGTTCATAAGTGTGTATTAAAATGGCCGCCAAACCCACCGGAACACCCATTATTCCCGTCGGAAATGACTTAATGATTATCCTAAGTAACGGTATAAAGCCCACCACTTACTATGTGGCCCATAACAATACAAGAAGAGCTATTGGAGAGTGGCAAAGGTGGCGAAAAAGTATAGAAAAAAAATCTTAGTTCATAAGTGTGTGTATTAGAATGGCCGCCATACCCACCGGAACATCCATTGACTTAATGAATACCCTAAGTAACGGTAAAAAGCCCACCACAGATTATTTGAGCTATATCAAACCCATTAGATCTCTTGGAAAGTCGCAAATGGGGGGAAAAAGTATAAAAAAAATTGTTAGTTGATATGTGTGTATTAAAATGGCCGCCAAGCCCACCGGAACATCCATTATTCCCGTCTGAAATGACTTAATGAATACCCTAAGTAACGCTATAAAGCCCACCACAGATTATTGGGGCCATATCAAAGCCATTTAAGCCATTCGTGGGTCGCAGGGAGGGGGGAATATGTAAAAAAAAAATGTTAAGTTCATAAGTGTGTATTAAAATGGCCGCCAAACCCACCAGAACATCCATTATTCGCGTCGGAAATGACTTATTGAACACCCTAAGTAACGGTATAAAGCCCACCACAGATTATTGGGCCCATATAAAAGCCAGTAGATCTGTTGGAAAGTCGCAAAAGGGGAAAAAAGTAAAAAAAAAATCTTAGTTCGTAAGTGTGTGTATTAGAATGGCCGCCAACCCCAACGCAACATCCAATATTCCCGTCGGAAATGACTTAATGAATACCCTAAATAAAGGTATAAAGCCCACCACATATTATTGGGGCCATATCAAAGCCATTAGACCTGTTGGAAAGTCGCAAAAGGAGGGAAAATGTAAAAAAAAATGTTAGGCCCATAAGTGTGCATTAAAATGGCCGCCAACCCCAACGGAACATCCATTATTCCCATCTAAAATGACTTAATAAATACCCTAAGTAACGGTTCAAAGCCCACCATATACTATTTGGCCCATAACAATACAAGAAGAGCTATTGGAAAGTCGCAAAGGTGGCGAAAAAGTATAGAAAAAAAATTTTAGTTCATAAGTGTGTATTAAAATGGCCGCCAAACCCACCGGAACACCGTCGGAAATGACTTAATGATTAACCTAAGTAACGGTATAAAGCCCACCACAGATTATTGGGGCCATATAAAAGCCAGTAGATCTGTTGGAAAGTCGCAAAAGGGGAAAAAAGTAAAAAAAAAATCTTAGTATATAAGTGTGTGTATTAGAATGGCCGCCATACCCACCGGCACATCCATTATTCCAGTCGGATATGAATTTATGAATACCCTAAGTAACGGTACAAAGCCAACAACAAATTATTGGGGTAATGTCAAAGCCATACGAACTATTGGAAAGTCGCAAAGGGGGGAAAAAGTTAAAAAAAAAATTTTAGTTCATAAGTGTGTATTAAAATGGCCGCCAAACCCACCGAAACAGCCATTATTCCCGTCGGAAATAACTTAATGATTACCCTAAGTAACGGTATAAAGCCCACCACAGATTATTGGGGCCATATAAAAGCCATTAAAGCTATTGGAGGGTCGCAGGGAGGGGGGAAAATTTAAAAAAAAAATGTCTAGTTCATAAGTGTGTATTAAAAAAAATCTTAGTTCATAAGTGAGTATTAGAATGGCCGCCGGAACATCCATTATTCCCTCCGAAATTGTTTTAATGAATACCCTTAGTAACGGTACAAGGCCCACCACAAAATATTGGGGTCGCATCAAAGCCATAAAGACTATTGGAAAGTCGCAAAGGGGAGGAAAAAGTAAAAAAAAAATTTTAGTTCATAAGTGTGTATAAAAATGGCCGCCAAACCCACCGGAACACCCATTATTCCCGCCGGAAATGACTTTATGAATACCCTAAGTAAAAGTACAAGGCCCACCACAAAATATTAGGTTCATATCAAAGCCATAAGAACTATTGGAAAATCGCAAAGGTGGGGAAATGTATAAAAAAAAAATGTTAGTTCATAAGTGTGTATTAAAAAAATCTTAGTTCATAATTGTGTGTATTAGAATGGCCGCCGGCACATCCATTATTCCAGTCGGAAATGACTTTATGAATACTCTAAGTAACGGAACAAGGCCAAAAACAAATTATTGGGGTAATGTCAAAGCCATAAGTGTGTGTTAAAATGGCCGCCAAACCCACCGGAACAGCCATTATTCTCGTTGGAAATGACTTAATGAATACCCTAAGTAACGGTATAAAGCCCACCATAGATTATTGGGGTCATATCAAAGCTATTAGATCTGTTGGATAGTCGCAAGGGGGGGAAAAGTAAAAAATAAATCTTATTTCATAATTGTGTGTATTAGAATGGCCGCCATACCCACCGGAACATCCATTATTACCGTCGGAAATGGAATCAATCTTTTGAGTTCCTTAAGGGCATGGTCCTCAACATCCTTACGGGACACTGCCCCATCGGCCGTATGGCCCATATGTACTGTGTACCGTCACAGGACTTCTGTCGCAGCTGCTGTGATGAGGAGGAGGAAGAAAGCATCCAACACCTCTTGTGCTGCTGTCCTGCACTCAGTAGAAGAAGATCCCGATTTCTCGGGGTACTCTTCTACGAAGACTTGGACAGCCTCGCTAACACGCGACTAGAGGATCTGGTGCTCTTCCTTGATTCCACAGGTTGGTTCCGGGTAACTGGGATCAGCCACAGGAACTAAAGATACGTCGTTTCATCCCCGTTAAATTCCAATAAACGCCCCACCCAGCACCTATATTCCCCCCCATCCCTAATCTACACCAACAGCAGACGGACACCAAAATGGGCCCCATGGCCTTCGAGTGTACTCGATCATTGGCTGAGCGGTCCGTATAACCTAACCTTACCTAACCTAACCATCGAAAATGACTTAATGAATACCCTAAGTAACGGTACAAAGTCCACTACAGATTACTGGGGTCATATCAAAGCCGTTAAAGCCATTGAAGAGTCGCAAGGAGGGGGGAAAATGTAACAAAAAAATTGTAGTTCATAAGTATGCATTAAAATAGCCGCCAAGCCGAACGGAACATCCATTATTGTCGTCGGAAATGACTAAATGAATGCCTTTTGTAACGGAACAAGGTCCACCGCAAAATATTTGGGTCATATCAAAGCCATTAAAGCCATTAGATAATCGCAAGGAGGGGGAGAAATGTAAAAACTAAATGTTTAGTTCATAAGTGTGCACTACAATAGCCGTCAAACCCAACGGAACATCCATTATTCCCGTCGGAAATGACTTATTGAACACCCTAAGTAACGGTATAAAGCCCACCACAGATTATTGGGCCCATATAAAAGCCAGTAGATCTGTTGGAAAGTCGCAAAAGGGGAAAAAAGTAAAAAAAAAATCTTAGTTCATAAGTGTGTGTATTAGAATGGCCGCCAACCCCAACGCAACATCCATTATTCCCGTCGGAAATGACTTAATGATTAACCTAAGTAACGGTATAAAGCCCACCACAGATTATTGGGGCCATATAAAAGCCAGTTGATCTGTTGGAAAGTCGCAAAGGGGGGAAAAAGTAAAAAAAAAAATTTTAGTTCATAAGTGTGTATTAAAATGGCCGCCAAACCCACCGGAACAGCCAATATTCCCGTCGGAAATAACTAAATGATTACCCTAAGTAACGGTATAAAGTCCACCGCAGATTATTGGGGTCATATCAAAGCCATTAAAGCTATTGGAGGGTGGCAAGGAGGGGGGAAAATTTAAAAAAAAATGTTTAGTTCATAAGTGTGTATTAAAAAAAATCTTAGTTCATAAGTGTGTATTAGAATGGCCGCCATACCCACCGGAACATCCATTATTTCCTCCGAAATTGTTTTAATGAATACCATTAGTAACAGTACAAGGCCCACCACAAAACATTGGGGTCGCATCAAAGCCATAAAGACTATTGGAAAGTCGCAAAGGGGAGGAAAAAGTAAAAAAAAATTTTAGTTCATAAGTGTGTATTAAAATGGCCGCCAAACCTACCGGAACACCCATTATTCCCGCCGGAAATGACTTTATGAATACCCTTAGTAACGGTACAAGGCCCACCACAAAAAATTAGGTTCATATCAAAGCCATAAGAACTATTGGAAAATCGCAAAGGTGGGGAAATGTATAAAAAAAAAATGTTAGTTCATAAGTGTGTATTAAAAAAATCTTAGTTCATAATTGTGTGTATTAGAATGGCCGCCATACCAACCGGCACATCCATTTTTCCAGTCGGAAATGACTTTATGAATACCCTAAGTAACGGTACAAGGCCAACAACAAATTATTGGGGTAATGTCAAAGCCATAAGTGTGTGTTAAAATGGCCGCCAAACCCACCGTAACAGCCATTATTTAAAAATGTTAGTTCATAAGTTTGTATTAAAAAAAACTTAGTTCATAATTGTGTGTATTAGAATAACCGCCATACCTACCGAACATCCATTATTCCCGTCGAAAATGACCTAATGAATACCCTAAGTAACGGTACAAAGTCCACCACAGATTATTAGGGTCATATCAAAGCCATTAAAGCCATTAGAAAATCGCAGGGGGGGGGGGGGGGAAATGTACAAAAAAAATTGTTAGCTCATAAGTGTGCACTACAATTGCTGCCAAACCCAACGGAACATCCATTATTTCCGTCGAAAATGACTTAATGATGCCCATAGTAACGGAACAAACCCCACAACAGATTTTTGGGGTCATATCAAAGCCATTGAAAAATCGCAAATGGGGGGAAAAGTATAAAAAAAATGTTTAGTTCATAAGTGTGTATTAAAAAAAATCTTAGTTCATAAGGGTGTATTAGAATGGCCGCCATACCCACCGGAACATCTATTATTCGCTCCGAAATTGTTTTAATGAATACCCTAAGTAACGGTACAAGGCCCACCACAAAATATTGGGGTCGCATCAAAGCCGTAAAGACTATTGGAAAGTCGCAAAGGGGGGGGCAAAGTAAAAAAAAAAATCTTAATTCATAATTGTGTGTATTAGAATGGCCGCCATACCCACGGGAACAACCATTATTTCCGTCGGAAATGACTTAATGAATACCCTAAGTAACGGTACAAAGTCCACCTCAGATAATTGGGGTCATATCAAAGCCAAAAAAGCCATTGGAAAGTCGCATGGAGGTGGGAAAATGGAAAAAAGAAATTCTAGTTCATAAGTGTGTATTAAAATGGCCGCCAAACCCACCGGAACATCCATTATTCCCGTCGGAAATGACTTATTGAATACCCTAAGTAACGGTATAAGGCCCACCAAATATTATTGGGGCCATAACAAAACCAAAAGAGCTATTGGGAACCGCAAGGGGGCGGGGGGGAAAGTAAAAATAAAAATTTTAGTTCATAAGTATGTTCGAAAATGGCATCCAAATCCACCAGAACACCCATTATTCCTGCTGGAAATGACTTTATGAATACCCTAAGTAACGGTACAAGGCCCACCAAAAATTATTGGGGTAACATCAAAGCCATAAGAATTATTGGAAAGTCGCAAAGCGGGGGGCAAAAAGTAAAAATAAATGTAGTTCATAAGTGTGTATTAAAATGGAGTAATATCAAAGCCATAGGAACTATTGGAAAGTCGCAATGGGGGAGAAAAAGTAAAAAAAAATATGTTAGTTCATAAGTATGCATTAAAATGGCCGCCACACCCACCGGAACATCCATTATTCCCGCCGGAAATGACTTAATGAATACCCTAAGTAACAGTACAAGGCCCACTACAAAATATTAGGGTCATATTAAATCCATAGAAACTATTGGAAAATCGCAAAGGTGGGGAAAAAGTATAAAAAAAAAATTTTAGTTCATAAGTGTGCATTCAAATGGCCGCCAAACCCAAAGGCACATCTATTATTTCCTTCGGAAATGACTTAATGAATACCCTAAGTAACGGTATAAAGCCCACCTCAGATTATTGGGATCATATCAAAGCCATTAAAGCCATTGGAAATTCGCAAGAGGGGGGAAAATGTAAAAAAAAATTTTATTTCCATTATTCCCTTGTTATTATTGGAAATTGCAAGGGTGGGAAAAGGGAAAAAAGAAAATATTGAACTTCATTAGTGCGTATTAATATATCATCCAAAACCACCGGAACATCCATTATTCCCGCCGGAAACGACTTAATGAATACCCTAAGTAACGGTACAAGGCCCACCACAAATTATTGGGGTTATTTAAATTTGGACGTTGAAGTAGTACTAAACACAGTACTTTCAAGTGGCCCATACGACACCAAGCACGGGCTTATTAACGCGCGAACTGTAATTAATTAATATAAATACAACGACGAAAGACGAGAACAATAAACATTAAACAAATACAAATTCTAGTTACTAAGTATAAACATAATTAAAATAATCTATAAACTAGAAAGTTGACTGAGAAGCGAAGATTTTAGAGTAGCGGTAGTTGGAGAATTATATACCACACGATAAAAGTTATTATATGAAGAACATAAAACTCGAAACGGGTTATGAATAGAATAGTTAGTAGAACAGATTTGAAGTGACAGTGGTTGAAAGTATCTAGTGGGTCTGATCTGAACAGCAAGCCAAGCATGGTTCTACGATCAGACAGAGAAGACAGATTGATGAGTAAGAGTCTACTATGATAGGGAGGCAATCGGATGTTAGGGTTCCAGTAAAGGCCCCTTAGAGCAAAGAGCAAGAATTGTTTTTGCACAGATTCTATTCTATCTTGATGAATCTTGTATTGGGGAGACCATATACAAGACCCATATTCAAGAATAGGACGTACGAGTGAAGTATAAAGAGTTTTAGTTATTTAGGGATCGTTGAATTCTTTAGACCAGCGCTTTATGAATCCTAAGACACCAAATGCACGGTTGGCAATGGAAGCAACATGCCCGTCAAACTTAAGTTTTGGATCCAAGAGGATACCTAAATCATTACGTTACATTTACTATAATTAAGATTTAGTGAATTTACTTTACACCATGTTTGAAATTAGAAAAGTCACCTTGTAACATGGTACCAAGGTTGGACTCTGCAGCCGACACGCAAAGCTTAACATCATCAACACACGAGAATCCATCAACACACGAGAATGACTCAGGGCAGAAGGCAGGTCATTAAAAAACAGAGTAAATAACAAGGGTCCAAGATGACTTCCTTGAGGTAGACCAGAAGTTACTATAACAATTTTAGATACTGTATCATTTAAATATAAGTTTTGGGTTCTAGAACTTAAGTAGTTAAAAACCGAAAGAACAAACTTATTTGGAAATCCCAGCAGATTGAGTTTATGTAGCAAAAGAAAGTGATTAACAGAGTCAAATGCCTTACTAAAATCAGTATAAACGACATCGGTCTGCAATTTTTTTTGAAAGCCTTGTATAATTAAAGAGGTAAATTCTAACAAGTTAGTGGTAGCAGATCTATATTTCACGAACCCATGCTGGCAGGGTGAAACCATAGATCTACAAAAATGTTGCAATTGAGAGGTTATTAGTTTCTCAAATGCCTTCGGAATAGCAGACAACTTAGAAATACCTCTGTAGTTTTCAACGTTAGATTTATTCCCCTTTTTATGGAGAGGAATAATATATGATGCTTTCCAAATCTCGGGAAAACTGCACGACTCTACAGGCACTTTAAATAAGTTATACAAAGGCTTCAAAAGACCTTCAGCGCAGTACTTTAGGTCCCGGTAAAAATACTGGTTTTATTGCCTTTAGATCACTTAAAAGCGAACTTTCCGTAATCACAGGCTCAAAAATGCAATTAGATGCATTTACACGGAAAAAATTCGGCAAATAAATCGCCAATTGCCTGATTTGAATTGGCTGTCTTTTTATCATAGACCACAGCAGAAGTAAGCGTTGAAGATTTACGCTTCGCATTAACGAAGCAATAAAACCGTTTCGGATTCCTTCGAAACTGTTGTCCACAGTCAGAAAGATAATTCTGATAACGTTGGTTCTTCATATGAGAGAAATGACATCGTGGAATACTATATCTAGAGAAAACTAAAGAGGAGCCTGTTTCTTTAAAAGTCTTGACTTTATATTTTTTAAATTTGTCAATTCCCTTGTGAACCATATAGGTTTATTAGACATACATGGCACACAGTTCGGAACGCAAATGTCAAGTAATAAGTTCAGAAAGGAATAGAAAACATCGATTGCACTACCCATTTCCCTACATATGTAAAGCGGAAACCAGTCAGTCTGGGATAAGAGTAGATTTAATTTATTAAAATCTGCTTTCCGAAACTGACGTGTTCTCCCGGAATATTACTAATTCTGAAGATAAATCAGCATCAACAGCTATAAACACACCTCCCCCACGACGAGGGGTGCGATCATTTCTAAAGATGGAAAATTTATTAGATAAGATTTCAGTGTTAAGAATGTCGGTCCTTAACCATATTTCGGAAAAGGCCACGACATGAAAAGGAAAATCAAAGCTATTTTGGTAAAGAGTACTAAGTTTACTACAAGATCTCTTACATTCTGATAGGCAAGTGAGAGGGAGGATGTTAGTTTTTTTTTGTTATAGGTATCGTTAGAGGTTGAGCAGAGGTTGAGGAAGCAAGTACAACCGGAGTCCGATTTCTTTTTTTAGCAGTATACTCTTTAACGGCTGGGCAATGGAAATTGCCAGTCCCGGAAGACCGGACGATTCAATGTCACCTGCCCTTCGAGGCGATGCAGTGTCTAGCTAAGGCTGGGTCCAGAGTCCAAATAAAGATAAAAGCCTTGACATCATCAGATGTAGTATCTGGAGCAAGCCTGGAAACAAAGATTTGTTTCTTTGGTGGAATACCTACAAGCACCTTCTGTTCAATCACGGCAGTAACATTAGCTGAAGTTATGCCATTGATTGATCTATTTGATGCGGCCATTATGTCAGTACTAATGGAATTATTAACCACAATTGTACTTTCAAACGGCGAAACAGTAATTTCTTCGGTATCAGCAGGGGTAATTTCCATGGGACAATTGACGTTCTCGTCCCTGCTGACAACAACACTTTGGGGAGGGGGTGAGAAATCTTTGTGTATAGGAACGGAAACAGATGATATGTGTGGAGGGGCGGAAATTTCGTTTGGTCCAATTGACAACCTATTGTTGGGCTTTGGAAAATCGTTGAAAACTTTCAAATTTTTGAAGTCATCATCCAAAGCGGCGAAACTATTCAGCAGAGATTTAAATCTGCCCAACAGATCCCCAAAGCCTCTTTTGGTATGTCTCATGAAAGCCAGAATGTCCATTTCCACTGGCCTACATGATTCACATGTCCACCTTATCCAATAACACGGCCGTTGAGGTCAGCACATTTTTCGTGTGAAACATTTTCACACAGCCAGCAGCAAACGAAACCTATTTTTACACTTGCCCGAACCTGGCACTTTTTAGAATAACAGACATACATCATAGGGTATTTTTGCGTCTATAATAAGCAAAACACTACCAAAAATATAAAACAGTTACAGAAAACAAGAAAACAACAAAAGCTAAATACACAGATGCTGATTTGTACTAACAAAAAAGAAAAAGAGCTCGTAGATCAACGACGCGACGGTGTAAAAATAAAAAAACAAAACAGCAGTGTTGCACTTTACTACTTAGTGTTTCAACAAACCGAATGTTTGTCACAAACAAAATTAAACAAAAATTTAAAAAAAAAAAAAAATATGACATTAACGAGGAAATTAATATAAAATGCGAAGTGCAAAGAAAAAACACGTCCGTCAGCGAATGCGAGAGATGCGATATGAGAGAGATATATTAAAGCCATTAGAAATATTGGAAAGTTGAAAGGGGGTGGGGGTGTTAAGTAAACAAAAAAATTTAGTTCATAAGTGTATATTAAAATAGCCGCCAAACCCACCGGAACTGACTTAATGATTACCCTAAGTAACGGTACAAAGTCCACCAAATATTATTGGGGTCATATCAAAGCCATTAGATCTGTTGGAAAGTCGCAAAGGTGGCGAACAAGTAAAAAAAAAATTTTAGTTCATAAGTGTGTATTAAAATGGCCGCCATACTCACCAGACCACCACCATACCCACATAAGTAACGGTATAAAGTCCACCACAGATTATTGGGGTCATATCAAAGCCATTAGATCTGTTGGAAAGTCGCAAGAGGGGAAAAAAGTAAAAAAAAATCTTAGTTAATAAGTGTGTGTAGTAGAATGGCCGTCATACCCACAGGAACATTAATTATTCCACACAAAAAAAAATTTTTAGTTCATAAGTGTGCATTACGGAACATCCATTATTCCCGTCGGAAATGACTTATTGAATACCCTAAGTAACGGTATAAGGTCCACCAAATATTATTGGGGCCATAACAAAGCCAGAAGAGCTATTGGAAAGTCGCAAATGGGAGAAAAAAGTATAAAAAAAATTTAAGTTTAAAAGTGTGTATTAAAATGGCCGCCAAACCCACCGGAACATCCATTATTCCCGTCGGAAATGAATTAATGAATACCCTGAGTAACGGTATAAAGCCAACCACAGATTATTGGGGTCATATCAAAAGCATATCAAATGGCCGCCAAGTCCACCGGAACATCAATTATTTTCATCGAAAATGATTTAATGAATAACCTAAGTAAGGGTACTAGGTCCACAAAAGATTTTTGGGGTCATATCAAAGCCATTAAAGCCATTGGAATGTCGCAAAGGGGGGAAAAAGTAAAACCAAAAAATTTTAGTTGATAAGTGTGTATTAAAATGGCAGCCAAACCCACCGGAACATCCATAAATCCCTCCGGAAATGACTTAATGAATACCATAAGTAACGGTATAAGGTCCACCAAATATTATTGGGGCCATAACAAAGCCAGAAGAGCTATTGGAAAGTCGCAAATGGGAGAAAAAAGTATAAAAAAAATTTAAGTTTAAAAGTGTGTATTAAAATGGCCGCCAAACCCACCGGAACATCCATTATTCCCGTCGGAAATGACTTAATGAATACCCTAAGTAACGGAACATGGCCCACCACAAATTATTGGGGTCATATCAAAACCATTAGAACTATTAGAAAATCGCAAAGGGGGCAGAAAGTAAAAATAAATGTAGTTCATAAGTGTGTATTAAAATGCCCGCCAAACCCACCGGAATATCCATTATTCTCGCCGGAAATGACGTAATGAAGACCCTAAGTAACGGTACAAATTATTGGGGCCACATCAAAGCCATTAGAGCTATTGGAAAATCACAAAGGGAGGAAAAAGTAAAACAACAAAACTTTAGTTGATAAGTTTGTATTAAAATGGCAGTTAAACCTACCGGAACATCCATTTTTCCTATCGGAAATGACTTAGTGAATACCCTAAATAACGTTACAATGCCCACCACAGATTATTTTAGTCATATCAAAGCCATTGGAAAGTCCCAAGGGGGGGAAAAAATAAAAAAAAAATTTTAAGTTCATAGCCCACAGGAACAGCTATTATTCCCGTCTGAAATGATTTAATAAATACCCTCAGTAACGGTACAGAGCCCACCACAGATTATTGGGGCCATATCAAAGCCATTAGATCTGTTGGAAAGCCGCAAAGGGGAGAAAAAGTAAAAAAAAAAATGTTAGTTCATAATTGTTTATTAAAATGGCCGTCGAAAATGATGTAATGAATACCCTAAGTAACGGTACAAGGCCCACTACAAAATTTTGGGGTCATATCAAAGACATTAGAACTATTAGAAAATCACAAAGAGGGGGGAAAAGTAAAACAAAAAAATGTAAGGTGATAAGTCTGTATTAAATTGGCAGCCAAACCTACCTGAACATCCAACACTTCAGATTATTGGGGTTATATCAGAGCCATTATAGCTACTGGAAAATCGCAAGGGGGGCGAAAAAGAAAAAATGAAAAAATGTTATTTTATAATTGCGTATTAACATGGCCGCCAAGCCTACTTAAACATCCAATATTCCCGCCGGAAATGACTTAAGGAATACCCCAAGTAACGGTACAAGGCCCACTTCAGGTTATTGAGGTCATATCACAGCCATTAGAGCTATTGGAAAATCGCAAGAGGGGAAATAGGAAAAAAAATGTAGTTCATAAGTGTGTATTAAAATGGCCGCTAAGCCCATCGGACATCCATTATTTCCGTCGGAAATGACTTAATGAATACCCTAAGTAACGGTACAAGGCCCACCACAAATTACTGGGATCAAATCAAAGCCATTAGAGCTATTGGAAAGTAGCAAGGGGTGGCGGGGGGAAAAGAAAATAAAAAACGTAGTTTATAAGTGTGTATTAAAATGGCCGCCAAACCCACCGGAACATCCATTATTCCCGCCGGAAATGACTTAATGAATACCATAAGTAACGGTATAAGGTCCACCAAATATTATTGGGGCCATAACAAAGCCAGAAGAGCTATTGGAAAGTCGCAAATGGGAGAAAAAAGTATAAAAAAAATTTAAGTTTAAAAGTGTGTATTAAAATGGCCGCCAAACCCACCGGAACATCCATTATTCCCGTCGGAAATGAATTAATGAATACCCTAAGTAACGGTACAAGGCCCACCACAAATTACTGGGATCAAATCAAAGCCATTAGAGCTATTGGAAAGTAGCAAGGGGTGGCGGGGGGAAAAGAAAATAAAAAACGTACTTTATAAGTGTGTATTAAAATGGCCGCCAAACCCACCGGAACATCCATTATTCCCGCCGGAAATGACTTAATGAATACCCTAAGTAACAGTACAAAGCCCACCACAAAATATTGGAATCATATCAAATCCATAAAATTTATTGGAAAATCGCAAAGGTGGGGAAAAAGTATAAAAAAAAATTTTAGTTCATAAGTTTTCATTCAAATGGCAGCCAAACCCAAAGGCACATCCATTATTTCCTTCGACTTAATGACTTAATGAATACCCTAAGTAACGGTATAAAGCCCACCCCAGATTATTGGGTCCATATCAAAGCCATTAGATTTGTTGGAAAGTCGTAAGAAATGTAAAAAAAAATTTTTAGTTCATAAGTGTGCATTAAAATGGCCGCCAAACCCAACTGAACATGAATTATTTCCGCCAGAAATGACTTAATGAATACCCTAAGTAACTGTACAAGGCCCACCTCAAAATATTGGGGTCATATTAAAGCCATAATAACTATTGGAAAGTCGCAAAGGTGGGGAAAAAGCATAAAAAATCAAGAAAGAAAATGTCAGTCGGGCATGCCGACCGTGTAATACCCTCTGAGCTTTGTTTCCTTTTATATGAGTTCATTTTGGACTGCTTACAAGCAGTGCACTGCGTAAATTTTATACACCCAAGCAGTGCACTGAGTAACTTTTAGATACACAAGCAATGCTTGTGCACTGCTTGTAAACACTGCAGCGTAAACGAAAGCAGTGCACTGCTCTTGCGATAAAAATTTAAGTTTGTATAAGGGTAGCATCTACAGCTCCAAAAGACAGAGGTCAGACGACTCTGCGAAGGCTTCGGAGAGCAAGAGGTTGTGCCCGGAAGGGATTTTCGCAGGCCTCAGCTCGAAGCTCGAACTCCAGGCAGTCATAATAGACATAAACCACCCGGAAGGGAAACTTTCTGCTGAAAAATGGCTAGTCCTGGAAAAATCGATAAACCAGGCACTGCTTGATGCAATGACCCGGCCAGTGAATCCGTTCACTGCCGAGTTCGACGGCGTCAAGTGGTACAAGGGCGCCAAGGCTGTGGCCTGTGCCAATAAGGAATCTTTGGAGTTCCTTAGGGACATGGTCCTCAACATCGGGGAACCTTGGCCTGGTGCAAAGACTGATGTCGTCCCCACAGACCAGGTTCCGGAACGCACAATAATCAAGGTTTGGATTGCACCTCCAATTATGGAGGATCAAGCCACCCTTGGTTTGTTACTGCGCCAGAACCTAGACTGTGCGTCTGAAGACTGGCCGATCACAAGAGGGCTGGCACGCGACAAGGAAAACGGCAAGGATCTCTGGATCAGTATTGGTCAAGAATCCAAACGCCACATCCTCCAGAAGCAGTGCCGGCTAAAGATGGGATTAGGGTGCGTCAGAGCATTCGTTCCCGGAGGAGGAACGGAGAAGGATGTTAGGTCAACCGAACAGACTCCAAGTAGTGCAGATAAATCTGCATCACTCGAGGGTCCTCTCGGTTGACCTACTGCGGTTTATGGACAAGGAGAGGGTTGATGTGGCACTCATCCAGGTGCCCTGGATCGTAGGTGATAGGGTTCGTGGTCTGAATGCTCGCGGATACCACCTCCTTGTCCCACAAACTGTGGGTAAGTCAAGAACCCTGTACCACCCTACCCCCTCGAAGATGGTGGTAACGTCGGAAGGGAAACCTGGTGATCAAGTGGAGCCACCCAAAAAGAAAGAATGGCTGCGCAAAAGGGTAGCATCGACAGCTCCAAAAGACAGAGGTCAGACGACTCTGCGCATGCTTCGGAGAGCAAGATGTTGTGCCCGGAAGGGATTCTGGCAGGCTTCAGCTCGAAGCCCGAACTCCAGGCAGTCATAATAGACAGAAACCACCCGGAAGGGAAACTTTCTGCTGAAAAATGGCTAGTCCTGGAAAAATCGATAAACCAGGCACTGCTTGATGCAATGACCCGGCCAGTGAATCCGTTCACTGCCGAGTTTGACGGCGTCAAGTAATACATGGGCGCCAAGGCTGTGGCCTGTGCCAATAAGGAATCTTTGGAGTTCCTTAGAGACATGCTCCTCAACATCGGGGAACCTTGGCCTGGTGCAAAGACTGATGTCGTCCCCACAGACCAGGTTCCGGAACGCACAATAATCAAGGTTTGGATTGCACCTCCAATTATGGAGGATCAAGCCACCCTTGGTTTGTTACAGCGCCAGAACCTGGACTGTGCGTCTGAACACTGGCCGATCACAAGAGGGCTGGCACGCGACAAGGGAAACGGCAAGGATCTCTGGATCAGTATTGGTCAAGAATCCAAACGCCACATCCTCCGGAAGCAGTGCCGGCTAAAGATGGGATTAGGGTGCGTCAGAGCATTCGTTCCCGGAGGAGGAGCGGAGAAGGATGTTAGGTCAACCAAACAGACTCCAAGTAGTGCAGATTAATCTGCATCACTTGAGGATCCCCTCGGTTGACCTACTGCGGTTTATGGACAAGGAGAGGGTTGATGTGGCACTCATCCTGGAGCCCTGGATCGTAGGTGAAAGGGTTCGTGGACTGAATGCTCGCGGATACCACCTCCTTGTCCCACAAACTGTGGCTAAGTCAAGAACCTGTATCGTGGTAAAAGCTGGACTTAACGTTCTCTTTTCTTCTCGTGACAGCAGCAGCGACTTGACGGTAGCACTATGCGAAAGGAGGAACGGGGCTAACCTATACCTGGCCTCAGCATACCTACCGTATGAAGAAGAAGAACCGCCCTCGGATAATATCAAGGCCCTCATTCAACGATGTGGTCCTGGGTTGCGATGCAAACGCTCACCACACTCTGTGGGGAAGCACAGGCATCAACAAACGAGGAGAGTCCCTATTGGAATTCGTACTGTTCTCGAGTCTTGTAGTGTGCAATCGGGGTGATCACCCCACTTTCCGCAACAAGAGTCGAGCAGAGGTTATCGACATAACCTTAGCGACCAATAGTGACACCCTCACCAGAGACAACTGGCATGTATCCGATGAGTGCTCCTTCTCGGATCACTACAGGATACTTTTTGAGATCAGGTGGCCCCAAGATAAGGCACCACCCTTCAGAAATGCCAAACGAACGGATTGGGTCAAATTCTCAAGACATGCTAAGGAGTTCTTGCTCAATCACCCAGTGGGACAGCTACGACACCCGGGCACGCTTGAGAAAGCAACCCAAACCGTTACTGGACTCTGTAAAGCGTATCTCAAATCCTGTCCTGTGCAAAAGACAGGAACACTGATAGCGATTGGACCGCCTACCGTCTGAGCTTCAATATGTTCAAAAAGATGTGTAGGAAAGCCAAGAGAGACTCTTGGGCAAAGTTCTGCGAGGATCTTGTCAGCACCACCGATGCATCGAGACTTCGAAGGATACTGGCAAAAGATCCAGCCAAGCCTGGTCTACTTTGCGACCAGGATGGCAACTACGCCAAGAATAGCCAAGATTTTCTTGATCTTCTCATGAAGGCTCATTTCCCAGGGTGTCTAGAGGTTGAGGGTGAAGACCATGGTCTCATGCTCGACCAGATACCAACGGATTCGACCCTTATGAGTGATGAGACCATCATCAACAATATTAATAGCGAGAAAAAAAAAGCCTGGGCCATCAAATCGTTCAAACCAACCTAAGAGAAAAACTCACTCCTCAGACTTTTAGTAGCTCTGAACACGCCTATCTCAAAGGTAGATCAGTTGAGACAGCGCTGCATGAGGTGGTGAGTGATATGGAAGTGGCCCTCAAGAGAAAAGAGTTTACGTTGGCAGCATTCCTCGATATCGAGGGTGCCTTTAACAACGTACGGATAGAGTCTATAACGGCTGCATTGGTCAACATAGGCTCGCACCCGTTGATCACCCAATGGCTTAGCAACATGCTCAGCTGCAGGATGATCAATTCTCACCTCGGCGTGGCCACAATTAGGAGAAAAGCGACGAGAGGTACACCCCAAGGGGGAGTCATATCCCCCTTGCTGTGGATCCTAGTACTGAACAGTCTGCTTTTCAAACTAAAAGATAAAGAATGCAGAGTGACAGCATACGCGGATGATTTAGCTCTATTGGTTACGGTCAAATTCTTACCCACACTAAGCGAGCTTCTTCAGAACGCACTGTGCCTAACCCTGCGGTGGGCAGAACAACATGGTCTGGGGGCAAACCCCAACAAGACTGAGGTTGTTCTCTTCACCAAACGATACAAGATACAGAGCTTTAACCTTCCAATGCTTGGAGGAACACAGCTCAAGATATCCAGGGAGGCAAAGTATTTGGGTGTAATACTCGATTAAATGCTCTCCTGGAAGAGAAACTCATAGGAGAGGATGAAAAGAGCACTCCAAGCTTTTTTCATCTGTAAAAAGACCTTTGGTAAAAGGTGGGGACTACAGCCGTACAAAATCCATTGGCTATACACGGCTGTGGTTAGACTCATCCTAACCTATGGAGCATTGGTCTGGTGGGAGGCGGCTCTGACCAAATCTCATCTAAGCAATCTTCATAAGGTGCAAAGGATGGCCTGCCAGGGCGTGACAGGATGCACACGATCCACTCCCCAGGCAGCCCTCGATGTTATACTCTATTTGAAACTGATCGACATTTTCCTTAAGTACACGGCAGTGAGGAGTGCTGTGAGATTACTCGAACTAGGACTCCTCAAGCCTAGTGCCACGGGACATGGCAGTATTCTGAACTCTTTCGGAGCAACTGTTATGTCGGGGGAAAGTGATCGATGCGAAGAAGAATACAAATGGGATGACGTTTTCAACACAGTCATTCCCGATAGGAAAGATTGGCAGCTCGAAACTCCGATAAGGAGAGATGAACTATCAATCTACACAGATGGATCCAAGACAGACGAAGGTACGGGGCTGGGGTCTACTCACAGGAACCACCCACACAACTTTCATTCCGTCTCCCGGGCGTGGTGCAGCGTGTTTCAGGCAGAAATCTACGCTGTCTGGCAGTCGGAAAAACTAATATCCACCTTGAGAGATGTCCCAAGGAACATATCTGTTTATGTCGACAGCCAGGCAGCAATCAAGGCTCTGTCCTCCAACACAACCAGAAGTAAGCTTGTTCGCAACACCGCCAGGGCGCTAAGCCAACTCCACCAGCACTCTGTCAGGCTCGTTTGGGTGCCAGGTCACTCTGGTGTGACAGGCAACGAAATGGCCGACGAGTGCGCTAGAGAAGGATCGGCGCTACCGGCTAATTGTGCAATAAGCGATATACCCAGACCCTTTCAGCACATCCTCTCACATCTAGGGGGCAGTGCTAGAATTATGGCAAATACACGCTGGATGGCCTCTCTGGTCTGTCTGGTATCGAAAGCGCTATGGCCATCCTATAACCAGAAGCGAACATCTCAACTCCTACACTTTAACAAGAGTAGGATTAGGATGCTGACAGAAGTTCTTACGGGACACTGCCCCATTGGCCGTATGGCCCATAGGTACGGTGTACTGTCACAGGACTTCTGTCGCAGCTGCTGCGATGAGGAGGAGGAAGAAAGCATCAAACACCTCTTGTGTTGCTGTCCTGCACTCAGTAGAAGAAGATCCCGATTCCTTGGGGCACCCTTCTACGAAGACCTGGACAGCCTAGCAAATACGCGACTAAAGGATCTGGTGCTCTTCCTTGACTCCACAGGCTGGTTCCGGGTAACTGGGAACAGACACTGGAACTAAAGACACTTCGTTTCATCCCCGTTATATCCCAAAAAACGCCCCACCCAGCACCTATATTCCCCCCCATCCCTAATCTACACCAACAGCTGACGGACACCACAATGGGCCCCATGGCCTCCGAGTGTACTCGGCCATTGGCTGAGCGGTCCGTATTACCTAACCTAACCTAACCATCCAAATATCTCTAATCAGCTGATTATGTTTGGTACAGATATACATACGTGCATTAATTTAGAACAGAATTTTATAGAAATTCAATATGACACATAAATCTGACCCAAATGAGACAGTTGTTGTTGATGGAGAAAATTGCCTTAGTGCCCGTTTGACACAATTGTTTGTCAAAATAGAAAAAGTTGAAAGCGATTTTGAGCGTCAGAGGAGTTTACTTATTAATAAATTGGTGACTCCAAGCAAATTTGAGATACAGTGCCGGCTAGATATTCTTAACTCGTATATTTCCAAGGCGATGGAAAGGATGCCAGAAATTGATACAATAGACCCTGATAATACTAGCCGTGCTTGAGGAAACATGTATTCTTGCCCGCTCTTCATACATGGCTGCTCTTAGTGCACACCAAGTAAAGGAGAATCCCCTCCAGTTTCTTACCGTTCTCATCAGCCCAAACATCAGTTGCCAAAATTCAGTGGTAAACAATCTTAATATATAGGCAATTCATTGGTCTATTCGAAAGATTGGTCAATTGTGATCGCGCACTATCAAATATTGGAAAGTTCAACCATCTGATATCGTGTTTATCGGACGAGGCTTTAGGTACCATTAGAGAGTACCAGGTCTCTGATGCAAACTATCCAGTTGACGAAAGATTTAAGTTCGTAATGTCTAGACAACTTTGTAAAAATTGTTTGTATTTGGGCACAGAGTGTTCAACTGCACTGTGTCGAAGTGTAGAGTTTGTTCTCAGCCTCACAACACTCTTCTTCACAAATACGCGCCAGTTGAGCCGCCTCAAGAAACTGTCAATCCTGTTCAAGTAATCCATGTTGATAGTATGGCTTATCAGAAGGTACTTTCAAATTTATATATATGTGGACAACAAATGTCTCCTTTAAGTAATTCTGTTATAACGAATGGACCCTTAAATTTGGGATCTAGTTTGGTCTGATTTCTCTCATTATGCTTTACAACGTGTTCTTTGCCTTTACTTTCTATATTAACTTTTGCTTGTGCTCTTAGATTTTGTAAATTATCATATTTTTCATCCACAATGTTCGATAGCATCCCTAATGGTCTTACATCTTTCCCAATTAAAAGCTGTAACGGACTAAACTTAGTGACCCGTTTGGCTGTGCAATTTATTGCTAACTAAACTTCTTTTAACGCCTCTTGCCACGAACGTTGGCTCGTTTCTACCGCTGTTAGAAAACTTTTAAGAGTACTCATTACACGCTTGACCTGTCCATTTTCTCGACTAGCTCCTGTAGCAATTAAATGCAACTCAATAATATGTGCAGAGCAAAATTCCTTAAACGCAGATCCCGCAAAGCATCGTCCCTGATCTGCTATGATACGGGATGAAACGCCAAACAAGGAAATATTCGCCTTCACTGATACTATACAATTGGCTGCATCTATCTTCAGTGTGTGGTGTAAATAAACGTACTTTGTAAACGCATCTATGAGGACTATGATATACTCTTTTTGGTCGTTCTTGCCACTTAGTTTACCGGTAATGTCTACATGCACCGTATGCCAGGGTATTTCGTTATTAGGAATTGGATGGATTTCTTGTTGAATTTTCCCAGATTGCGGTTTGGATAGTTTGCACCTTCAAACCAGTAAGAGCTACACACAAATATATATATAAACACTATATATGTATATATATAAACTATTAAAATGTTAACGGTTTATATTTATTTATGGCAGTTATGTATGTTTTGCTTCAATTTTGTTCACAAATTACATTTTCTCTGTGCCGATACGCAGGGAGCTTTTGTTTGTACAATAAATATGCGGCATTTATGTTTGCATTTAATGTACATACATATGTACGTATGTTTATGTCAACTGACTGGCACAACAGCTGTGCAGTCGCATACAAACATACGACGACTTATGTACATGCTAGCTTAAGTATAAGAGATCTAGAATATAATAAAGGGAAATTCAATATGTTGATTTCACTTTCACAACAATTTTGGGTTTCTCTTACTAACTAAATATGCAAAATATATATTCCAACAGCTGACGGTTAGCGGAAATTCGTCGAAATTAACAGCA
This sequence comes from Drosophila tripunctata, assembly GCA_035047385.1. Taxonomy (NCBI): domain Eukaryota; kingdom Metazoa; phylum Arthropoda; class Insecta; order Diptera; family Drosophilidae; genus Drosophila; species Drosophila tripunctata. The sequence goes on along the minus strand of JAWNPS010000131.1, from coordinate 153,577 downwards.
TATTATTTCCCTCCTATTATATTATCTGAGGAATATGAATGTGCTTTAGTGAATTTTCATTCATACAACTCTATTGCAAACGTAAATTCCAGTAATAATCGTTTGTATTATGATAACAAAGTGATTTTAATTCCAACTGGAGCATATGAATTTGCAGATATAGTTAACATAATAAGCGCAGAATTCAGAAGAAAGGGAAATAACATTGAGGATTTGATAATCGAAGCAAACAATAATAGGCTTCAGACATCAATTCTATTTAAAAAACATGATATACACTTTTAAAATGAATATAATATTGGTTCACTTTTTTGTTTTAAATCTGCAATTTATCGAAAAAATAAAATACATATTTCTGAGTTATCTGTAAAACTTAGAAAAACAAATGATGTGATAATCGAATGTAGTATTGTAAATATGAATATTTATATATTTCTGTATATATGAATAACACACCAGCACATACCTTATATGAATTTGCTGGTGATGTCGCACCAAGATATAAATTGATTTAAATCCCTAAAAACCGTACCTATTTTCCCGTGAACACTAGAGAGATAGGATCTCTAACCATTCGAATACTTGATCAAGACGGAGACTTGATCGATTTTCGAGGGGAAGAAATTACAATTCGCTTGCACTTGAAACCTAAATAAATATGATTATTTGAAAGAGAGGCAATACTGATAAAAGCAGTATCAGTCAATCATTCTCAGTAAAAGAGTCAACACGCTGTACAAGCACTAAGCTAACAATACAAAATAAACTATTTCTAAAGTCTATTGGTCTAAAAGTGAAGAATATTTAAAATGGAAGTAATAAATATTGAAGAAAAACCATTTTGTTTTGAGAACATTACAAAGAAAGAATATCATAATTATTTATCATATTTAAAATCATTTAATAACAATGATGAGGACAGGATATCTATTCAAAATCAGGATCTATATGTAATATGTTGCGAGAGTTGAAGGATTTATATCTGATATTACCCCTATTAAAGCAGTAGCAGGTAAACTACTAAACAATTGCGTTTCGCATCTTTTTGAGGAAATACGTTATGAAATCAATGGTATTGAAATTGATCACACTCGCTATGTTGGTACTACTACAACATTGAATAATTTAGTGTCATTTTTAAACTTTTCTTCGTCTTTGAGAAAAGTGATGGGTTTCGCTAAAGACTTTAAAAAAATGCTATTATATGAAAGATAGTTCAGAGCCACTTCTCTCAATCCCACAATTTAAGGATGATGCACCAATTGTTGTTGTAGACCTTTCATATCAAAACGAAGTGGTAAAAACTGGTTCTATTGATATAAAAATTCAATTAGACTGAAGAATATACTTCAAGGGCTACTAAAGTTTATTGCGCTCTAATTCAGGATAGGTTAGTTGAGTACACATCGTTGACGGGGATAGTTAGAAAAGTTCTATAAGCAGAAATATATATTTGTCGGTGCATTGTTTTTATTATTTGAATTTAAGTACAGCAACATGAATATTGTATGTGTCGAATTATTAGAACAAAGAATAAAGAAAACAGAACATCGTCGACTTGTATTCCTTATGTCACCGGGAATCGGTAAGAGGACTAGTTGTTAATTCTCTTATTGAGTGTGATCCGTGCCTTCGTGTTTGGTGTGTTGCTTTTTATACCCTCTGAGGGGTATAATGGGTTTGTCAGAAGAATGTAACAGGAAGAAAGAGGCGTGGCAGACCCCATAAAGTATATATATTCTTGATCAGCATCAACAGCCGAGTCGATACAGCCATGTCCGTCTGTCCGTCTGTCTGTCTGTCTGTCCGTCTGTTCGTCTGTCCGTATGAACAAACAGATCTCAGAGATGGTAAGAGCTACAAGTTCAAACTTGGTCAGTATCGATCACATATTTAGTCAGGCAATACAAGTTTGTTTCCTTTTTTTGATGCTACGCCCCATTCGCCCACAATAAGCGAAAAACCAGACATACCTCGGAAAAAATACAGGTTTTTTGCGAATATCTCGGTAACTATGGCACCTAGGGACACCAATTTTGGTATGCAGGTTGCTGTTTGCAATATATATATAATGCCATCAAAATTTATTGGATGCCACGCCCCCTTCGACACAATTGCATTGTGACTTTGCATGCCGCTGGCTCACTTATTTCTTAACGTATAGTTTTGTAACTTAGGATATACTGGAAGACAAATAATATCAATCGATTGTGAAAATTGCATCAAAATCGGACCATAATTAAGAAAGTTTGTCAAACAACCAAAATCGTTACTTTCAAGCAAGGCATATCCACGTGCATTGCACTGAGCTCTGCACACAAGCAACGAAAACGAAAATCGTGCGAGCGAGATAGACATACAAATATGTGTGCATGTTAAGTTCTTGCAACAGCTATTTTAATTTGAACTTATATGAATGAAAACGAAGCTCAGAGGGTATTACACGGTCGGCATGCTTGACTGACAGTTTCTTTCTTGTTCTTACTGTTCGTTCTGTGTACATGAGTTTAAGAAGATGAGCGAGACAGGACTATCTATTGGCTAAAGTCTGCGGGTGAGCAGGATGGCAAATGTGTCATAAACAAGCCGCGCAATAAATTTTGGCGAGAAGCCCGTGTGTATGCATAAAAGAAGTCAGTCGCAGTTGTACAGAAACATTCGAAGTGCACTGGCGCTGCTTAAAGAAAAACATTCTTACTATGGCACCAACGCCGGTGCTGATGCATGTGCTTGGAGTATTACGGCCGGCCAGACTCACAAGCATGTGTGCACCACAAACATCAAGTCGCGAAGCGAATTGCAGCAACAGTTACAGGTATACGAAATCGGCCAGCGTCAAGAGACTTCGACAGCAGAAACTACTATGGGGACTGAAAGGAAGAAGCAGAAGTTTTCAAACATCACTTGCCATTATTGTAAAAAGACAGGCCACAAAATCGCAGACTGCCGCCAGAAGAAAAATTTTGAATCAATTATCAATTATCGGGAAGCGGACATGCTGGAGGCATTGCTATGAGGCCAAAAGAGCAAAAATCCAAGTGGTACAACTGTGGACAGGCTGGACACATTTCTACTGTGTCCCCTTTGTCTGGACAAAGCATAGAAAATAGAGTAAACAAATGTTCGGTAATGGAACTAAAAGGTGTGCTCGTTTATTCTAGTGAGTTCGTTGATTTCTGTTTTGACTCTGGAGCCGAGTGTTGACTCATTTTAAAAGCGCAACTGGAAAATTCTTTGAAAAAAGACTTCATAATGTAGTATTGCTTAAGGGTATTGGAAAAGATTCTGTATGTAATTTTGACCAATGTAACCATTAATGACTTTATTTTGGAAATGTTATTCCATGTTGTTATGGACAAATATTTGAAACATGACGTAATGATAAGCAGGGAAACTTTAAGTCAAGGCTTCGGAGTGACAATTGAGTCAGAAAAATTCTGCATTTATAAAGTAAAGCTGATTAACTAACTAATAACTGAACCCAAAACATATGATAATTGCATTGCAGAAAATGTAGAGTTAGATGAAGCTGACAAGAGCCGGTTAATAAACGTTTTGAAGCCATACATGGAACACTTTATCTCTTGAATTCCAAAAACACAGGTTAACACAGGCCAGTTGGAAATTCGGTTAATAGATCCAAATAAAACGGTACAAAGGCGAACATATAGGCTTAGGCGTAAGCTGTTTGCGCAAAAATTAACGAAGTGTTAGCAGCAAACATTATAAGACCAAGCTATTCACCATTTGCGAGTCCGATTTTTTTGGTTAGAAGGAAGAACGGAACTGTTCGATTATGCGTCGATTATAAGGAGCTTAACGCTAACATAGTTTCAGATAAATTCCCATAGCTTCCAATCTCAGACCAAATTGCCAGGTTACGTGGGGGGGGTATTCAGATTCAGTAGAGCATACAGCATTTGTTACACCAGATAAGCAAAATGAGTTTTGGCAATGCTGATCGGTGTTCCAGCGGGAATAATAAAAGCTTAGGGCCCACATTCGTATTCGTATGTTGTGGTTTACATAGATGATGTATTGATCGTCGCTGAAACTAAAGATGAGGCAATTTTAAGATTACAGAAAGTCATAGAAATTCTTATTCAAGCTGGGTTCTCATTTAATTTCGAAAAATGTACATTTTTAAAATTAAAAATAGAGTATCTGGGTTACAAGTAGAGGCAGGCGAGCTTAGGTCTAATACTCGAAAATTGCAGGCATTAGTTGAACTGCCACCGCCGCAAATGGTTACGCAGTTAAGACAGTTCGTTGGATTAGCGTCATACTTTAAGCAATTTGTGCCAAAATTTTCCGAAACGTTAAAGCCTCTTTCTTGTGTTACTTCTAAAGACAATAAATGTTTTGATTGGAAAGAAAGTCATGAAATAGTGAGAAAGCAGATAATTTTTGCACTGACCCGTAGCCCGGTATTAACCATTTTCGATCCACAATATCCGGTTGAGCTGCACACAGATGCTAGCTCTGTGGGTTACGGGGCGATACTCATGCACAAAATAAATGATAAAAATCATGTAATCGAGTATTACAGTAAATGTACAACCCCAGTAGAGTCAAGGTATAATTCGTATCTTTTGGAAACCCTGGCAGTATTTAACGCAGTAAAATATTATCAACATTATTTAAAGGGTATTAAATTTACAGTTTATACCAACTGTAACTCTTTAAAGGTATGTCAACAAAAGATTGAGTTAGATGACAAGGTTTTTCGATGGTGGTTGTACTTGCAATCTCTTGAGTTCGATATTGTGTATAGGAAGGGAAAACGCATGTCGCATGTAGACTTCTTCTCAAGAAACCCAGTAACGAAAAAGTTACAGCCTTCTGTCTAAGCTCCTGAAATGCGCGTAGATTTAACTGAATTAAGTGACACCTGGCTTATAGCTGAACAGCAACACGATCTCGAAATAACATCTTTAATCTCTAAACTACAAAAAAATGAATTAATCGAGAATGTCGCCAGTACGTATGAGTTGAGAGTAGGCTTTGCTGTATCGTAAAATTCAAAGGAACTTTAGAACTCGTTGGTTACCTGTAGTTCCAAAGTCTTATAGATGGGCTGTCATTAACCACATTCACGAATCTATAATGCACCTTGGTTGAGAAAAGACCCTCGATAAAGTATATAGCTCTTACTGGTTTGAAGGTGCAAGCTATCCAAACCGCAATCTGGGAAAATTCAACAAGAAATCCATCCAATTCCTAAAATCGAAATACCCTGGAAAACGGTGCATCATAGTCCTCATAGATGCGTTTACAAAGTTTCATCCCGTATAATAGCAGATCAGATTTTAATATGACAGTGGAATTGCCTACTATAAATAGTTCAGCTGCACTTGTTGCCCTACTACAACCTACATATAAAACTGCTCGCTCTAAGGTTCTGGATATGCATACTTTTGTGTATGGTATTACCATCAGCAGGCACGATCGGAAATTGTTTGCGGTCTATCGTAACATTTTCATTTTTCCAAAACTAAAACTTCTAACAGTTTTAGAAATTGGGGTCCACAATGGATTGGGTAGATTTCAATACTTTCAACGCAATTCTTTTCCTACTCTTTCTTCAATAAAATCTACCCATAGAACTAAGGGATGAGTGTTTGAGTCTAAATCTATTTGTTTTATTATTCCTGTTGCTCCATTAACGAAACCATCTGTAGTATCTATATTAACAGTCATCATGTATTTTGCTGTTGTCTTTAAAATTAAGGAACTACACAAACCCTGGGTTTCTGAAGTTTTGAACCCTTTAACGGATTCAAGAATGCGGGCTTTGTTTTCCTCACCTTTGTTACTAGCCTTTATAAAAACCTCACTACATAAAGCAAATTCACGATCATCTCGTTGTCGCATTATTTCCGTTAATTTAAAAAATCGGAAACTATCCCACAGTGAATCATAAAGCTCACTGTAAGGATCGCTTGAATTTGAGTTGAAAAATTGAGTTGTCTGAGATCGCCGAACACGATGACAGGTATTCCTCCAAAAGGTTGCTGACTTTTGAATATTTGCTTTAGCCTCATCTCATGAAGTCGTCAATAATAAGCAATTTAAAAAAATTAATTTTGAATGTAGCGTGTAAACTAAGTAGGAAGATTAAGCTCCCATTCTTTCTGACTGATTTAAGGGAAGACTAAACATTGAATGGAGTAAACAACCTCATATTCCGAATGCTGCCTTCCCTGTTGGATCGGACAAGAGAACTTTTATTGTCTCAGGATTTGAGCCTCTTTTGGTTTTAAACCGAGCTGTAAGAGCTTGATAAATAACCGAAATAAGTCGACTTTTGCCGAATCCAGCACCGCCACCCACAAATTCATAAAATTTTTTATCTATTTTAAAATCTTGCATAATATGATTCAGGTAAGTTGTCTGCTTTAAATTTAGAGAACATATAATATCCTCTAAACATGACGATGTCATTAAAGCAGGCAACTTAACGAATTGAACAGTGTTATTAGCATTTTGCCCATCTGCATTATCCTCATTACCTAAATTTAAAATGTCCACTTGAGGATCTATTTCTGCAACTACTAATGCTTTAAATCTTTTATCTTCATGATCATCTAAGTTATCTACATCATCTACCTGATTTTCATCTAAAAGTCATCTTCTAGCTCATTCTCGTCTAAAACATTATATTTTCTACGAGTTGTCTCAATAATCTCCTGATTTTGAATACAAATCTCTTCGCAATTTATATCTATAAGCTCCTATTTTACATTTCTTCACGGATAATACAACATTACTAATTCATTAAAATAATTCTCCCTTTCTTTGTTTACATTGAATCTCCTATAACGTATTATCCGTGGGCTACGCCTTTCTCTAACAAATCCACTATCATTGCGAAGACGATAAACTTTGGATCTTCCGAATTCTGCATTTTCGACCTCAATCTGAGTTTCTTGGCGAGTCCTACCTGCAGTTCTACTTAAAAAATAATATGCCGCAAAATCTGCTAAGCATAAACTATCAATATCATGTGGACGTTGAACGCAATGATCTAATACACCTACTTCGAAAATGTCTTCCGAGTCTTCTGACAATTTTCTAAGTTGTGCCCTCGACTTGAGCGTTCGAACTCGTTTGTCAGGCAATGCAGATTAATGAAGAAATCTACATTGCTGCTCTCTGACAACGACATACCTAAACAACAATAATCTCCTTCTTGTGCAGATATTTCTGAGCCAGTGATAAACTTATGACCTATATGTTGCAGCTTCTGCCTAATGCTAAAATTCCCTCCACGCGCTTCTTCTATAGCTTCTCGCATAAGCTTTGAAACGCCTCTCTGGGACTTATTAATGTAATTCATTACATAACTGCAGCACGCATTTGGATCTAGAATAAGTTTAATGTCTATATTGGCTCTCTGCATTGACAAAATATGCTTGTTATACGCATTCACCGTAATGGCGTCGAAACTTCTCTTTAAAAAGATTTTTGGTCGGTTCAAGCTAGATCTAATAGCAAGAACATAATCCTCATAACTAAGACCAATTTGAGGTTGCGAGAGAAAGTAGTCGAAATTGTTAAGCAATTCTATAATATCTTTATTTATTGCAGAATTCAAGAATTAATTTATTTTCTCTAAATTGTTTAGATGAATTGACAAATTATTAGGAAAATCTTCGGGAAGAGGAAAAAGAATTTCTGTTCTAGGTAAAGGAGGATAAGGTATACCAATTCGACAGACTTCTCTATTTCTAATGCTACGCTGGCATGACGGAGTTTGCCTATGCTTTTTGGTACAAGATAAAGGGTTTCAATTCATCATTTGTTGGATTTTGTTCCGTCGTAACAAACTGATCAACAAACTGTGTCACAAACGAAAAGTGGAAGAATTACTAGCATTAAATAATGATGTATCTTTTAACCAGAGCCTCGATGTTGGAACTCTACTCGCCAATAATATTTATAAACAGAATGTCGACCGAAAATGCTTCCATCCTTTTTCATAACTTTTAAAAGCGGCCTATACCTCTTGTCGAAATACCTAGCACAAGTGGCTGGGTTTGAACTAATAAGTTCTACAACTTCCGACCTTTCTATGTTGGCTGCTGCTTTTTCTGTTATTACCTCTCTCCTAACAGTGTTCTGTAAAATAACTAAAAGTTCCAGCCATTAACTCTCTGCTGCAGAAAGCGTTATGAAGAAAGAAGGTATGCCAAATTGCCGAATCATGGCCACAATCTTCTTCTTCTCTGCTTCCCAATGAGCAGGAGGCGAGCGAATGCCTTTCAGATCAAATTGGATTAACCTATTTATTTCACTCTCATCAAGGGCTGTCCTAGCTGTAACGCCGCGGGAAGCGCTCTGCTTTCTTAGACAAATTGAATAATTATTTCTCATATTTATTAGCTGCATTTTTTTTTAAGTTATAAAAAAGCTTATCTACCCTACAAGCCCTTCTATCATAATTTCTAAGCTCAGATCTAATTATTGTGGTGTAGCTTTCTATACAAGTTCTCTTCACTCCTTCATAAATCTTAGGAAGAGATAACTCCTTTGAATCACAATCAAGTATCATGTCCAGAGGCCGTTGTCCTTCCCCAGGTGCTATTGCTAATCTACTACTGTCTAAATTCTCTATCTGAACATTGTCCATTAAGGTTTCCTCACCTCCAGGATTAAGCTCTAGCTCTTTAACTGGAACAATCTCACCTATATTTGGGTTTGCAGCTCTATTACCCAATTCTGTAACTAAATCTATGTCTTCTGTTGATGCAACAAATGGAACCACTTCCGATGTAAATGAAGCCATCCATTCCTCATTTATCCTAATCTCATGCTTCCTATAAAGCTCAGTACCTGCCAAATATCTAATTGCATCAACAACACGCGATGAAGATATAGTTTCTGCAATAAAACTATGTCGATATTCTAATCTACGTTTGAGGTGGAGCTGGACAACCTCACCGTCCCTCAAAGCCCTGGAAAGGGAAGTAACGATATTCGCAACTGGAATCGGCACATTTACAGCTGCTCCTTTAATGCTATTTTGGCGATCACAATCTAAACATTTAATAATCATGAATGGTAGGCGCGGATAAACTAATCTTTCCTCTAAAATCTGTAAATCCTTCAGACATTCTGGAAGTACTGGAAAATCTAAACCATTAGAAATGGAATTTTTGGGTTTTTTTTCTTTCCTTTATTGTACGGCTTGATAAATTGATCGGACAATAACAGAATGTCTGTGCTGTATATATTACTTTCCGAAATATATTCTCTTTTTATCCGATCTGTCTGGTGATGAAACCACAAACCTTTACAACAAATGCAGACATGGTCGGGACCATGATTAATTGATTTGTTATAAATTGATATTAATATATCTAAAGTATTCCTAACAGATTGTGCCTGTTCTTCAATGGCATTACGGGCAGCAATACGCTCATTTTCTGCGGCTCTATTTTCAGAAATACTTCTGTACTGACTAACTCGTTGACTTACATTTCTAGCTAAATCTACTGCTATCTGAAGTGCTCGTATCCTAGCACTTCTTCTTTGAGCCGTATTCCGCGCTCTTTCAACTATCCTACGAACAGGGAAACTTGTACTTCTCTTTCCAAAATTCTAATCTCTAAATTTTGTCTTCTATTAATGTGAACCTGGCTATTACGCACTTGCTCTATCCTTCTAACTAAACTATCCTGCCTACTTTGCCCTCTTCGCAAAGTGTCTACTGCTTGCTCTCTCAGTCTAACTTCTAGATCACACCTATTTAAATATCTGGACGCGCATCTAATGCCCGTTCGATCTGCTCAACCTGGGGATCCCGTCTCCTCATATTCCTACGTAACGTGTTTTGTATTTGTTCACGTTCCCTCTCTTCTAAATCCTGCCGTTGAGTGCGTCGATGTTGAGCATCTAACTCCCGCTCTGTTTCTCTAATCTGTGGGTCCTGTCATTGAGTAGATCTGCGCACATTATCTACTTCCTGTTCTACTTCCCTTAAACGCGCACTTCTTCTACGCCGTGAACGCTGCTGTGAATTCCCAATTTGTTCTTCTACTCTATTTTCAGTTACTGCTCTTCGAATTCTCTGAGATTGGGAATTCAATTCTCGCTCTCTATCTGCGTATGCTGCGTCTTCACAATTTAATCTATTTCTCTCCCTTCGTCTTTGAGACCGCAGCCGTCAGTTGCCTTCGTCGGGGCATTTCAAAACCAAAATTTTAAAGATACTACTTAAAAATGTAATATAAATATAATTACTTTAAAAATATTTATAATTAAAATAATATGAAAATATTAATATAAAATTTATATAAATATTTAAATATTATTATTTTAAAAATTAAAATACAATGAAGATATTAATACAAAATTAAAAAATTTTAATATTTTAATATATATATATAGAAGTTTTATGTTATTATTATTTTAATAATTTCTTTTATTATTTATTTATTATTGTATTAAGAAATTTAATATATATCAAAGTAGTATAAAAATATTAATATAAAATTTATATAAATATTAAAATATAAATGTTTAAAAATTATTGTTTTAAAAATGTATTAATTATTTATTTATAAATAAAAAACTGAATTAATTTAAATTAAAAAAATTAACAACAATATATATAAAATTTATATAAATATTTAAATATTCATTTATTTAAAAAATATATGAATTATTACAAAAAAATAAAATAAATGCAGAAAGAAAGCTATTATTGAGTTTATTTAAATTTAAATAATTAAATAATTAAATAAAAATCGGACAGTCAAAACTTGAAACTTACCAAATTACTATAAGCAGTCTCCAAAGTCAAGTTCGTCTTAAACACGCTAGCGCCACAAGTAGAAGTGAAACGCGTACGCGTCACCCAAAACGCACTCCTTATTCGAACGCGATTCGTATGGATATATAAAACGCCAGAAATCGCGCGTGATTCCTAACACAGACATTCACTGGACACGTGAGCGTCTTAAATACCGCTAGCGTCTCAAAGTCAAGCCAACGGACGTTCGCTGTTTTTGTTTCAGACTGCTCACACTCAAAAAACCACACAATATATTAATTGTTTATTTTAAAAACACACAATCGTCTATAAAAATGTTGGCGTCCTAAGCATAGTATAACCAACAGTTTCTAATTCTTGCACACAAGTACACAATAAGTCACTTAATATTTATGTGTTTGTTTTAAAAAAAATTAAAATCACATCCGCACAGTCGAAATGTTCAACTCAATTAAGAGAACAAAAGGCAGCACAAAAAACTGACCGAATTCCCATAGGCTTGATCAATTTCTGTAAAGGGGGTACAAAATCCACAAAATCGACAATATGATCAGAAAGAGCGAGATGCCAATATTTCTTTTTTTGTTGTTTTTATCTTCTTCTCCAATGTTATTATTTTTTCATGCTATTCACACAGTACAACACGATTTACTTGAATTGACCAAAACAAAGTGCGGAGGGGTGGGATAGGGTTAGCATAAACATGATTGACATTAATATTAATAATATTCTTATATTTATATAAATAATAATAAGTAAATAAAATTTATATATTTACCAAACCTGCTCGGGCGCCAATGAAAAATCGAGAAATCAAAAATTAATAACAAATTGCAGTTTCAATTATAATTACAATTTATTTAGAACTTATTCAATCGCGGAAAGGTATTTAATGGCGTGCGTGCGTTTTAAGCGAGAGTTTATGTCGACTGACATACATGAATTTGCTGTTAATGATAGGTTCTCTAACCATTCGAATACTTGATCAAGACGGAGACTTGATCGATTTTCGTGGGGAAGAAATTACAGTTACAATAATAAAAGAGGCAATACTGATAAAAGCGGTATCAGTCAATCATTCTCAGTTAAAGAGTCAACACGCTGTACAAGCACTAAGCTAACAAAGTCTATTGGTCTAAAAGTGAAGAATATTTAAAATGGAGTTAATAAATATTGAAGAAAAACCATTTTGTTTTGAGAACATTACAAAGAAAGAATATCATAATTATTCATCATATTTACAATCATTTAATAACAATGATGAGGATAGGATATCTATTCAAAATCAGGATCTATATGTAATAAGTTGCGAGAGTTATATTAATGCTGAAGGATTTATATCTGATATTACCCCTATTAAAGCAGTAGCAGGTAAACTACTAAACAATTGCGTTTCGCATCTTTTTGAGGAAATACGTTATGAAATCAATGGTATTGAAATTGATCGCACTAGCTATATTGGTACTACTACAACATTGAAAAATTTAGTGTCATTGAATAAAGGAGAAAGTAATATGCTTGCAAATGCTGGATGGTTTCTTAATAGTCAAATAGATGCTAAATATTTCAACTTTTCTTTGTCTTTGAGAAAAGTGATGGGTTTCGCTGAAGACTTTATAAAAATGCTATTATATGAAAGATAGTTCAGAGCCACTTCTCTCAATCCCACAATTTAAGGATGATGCACCAATTGTTGTTGTAGACCTTTCATATCAAAACGAAGTGGTAAAAACTGGTTCTATTGATATAAAAATTCAATTAGACTGAAGAATATACTTCAAGGGCTACTAAAGTTTATTGCGCTCTAATTCAGGATAGGTTAGTTGAGTACACATCGTTGACGGGGATAGTTAGAAAAGTTCTATAAGCAGAAATATATATTTGTTGGAGCATTGTTTTTATTATTTAAATTTAAGTACAGCAACATGAATATTGTATGTGTCGAATTATTAGAACAAAGAATAAAGAAATCAGAACAACCGTTCATCGTCGTCTTTTATACCTTATGTCACCGAGAGTTGGTAAGAGGACTAATTGTTAATTCTCTTATTGAGTATGATCCGTGCCTACGTGTTTGGTGTGTTGCTTTTTCTTACTGTTCGTTCTGTGTACATGAGTTGAAGAAGATGAGCGAGACAGGACTATCTATTGGCTGAATGTGTGCGGGTGAGCAGGATGGCAAATGTGCCATAAGCAAGCCGCGCAATAGATTTTGGCGAGAAGCACGTTTGTATGCAGAAAAGAAGTCAGTCGCAGCTGTACAGAAACATTCGAAGTGCACTGACGCTGCTTTAAGAAAAACATTCTTACTATGGCACCAACGAAGTGAACGGGCTCCGCTGCTTAAGGTGTAAAGAATCCAGACATAACTGTCCCTTCGAATTCAGAAGTGCGATTGGATCCTCCTAACCTTCAGTTCTGTCAAATTATGGAGCAACAAAATAGATATTTTATTGAGTTGCTACGAACAGTGCAGGATAGCGCAACGCTTCGTGAGTCAATTACGGTGTTTCTACCAAAGTTCAATCCCGAAGCTGCCGGTGCTGATGCATGTGCTTGGCTTGTGCTTATGCAAGCCGACTCGTTCGTTAATGACAAAAATGAAAAATATGGAGCTCGAGGAATTTTAAGTGTCAGTTGTGCTTGCACATACTGCGCGACTGGACACCAGACTCACAAAGCATGTGTGCACCACAAACATCAAGTCCCGAAGCGAATTGCAGCAACAGTTGCAGGAATTTTGGCACAATTTTTTAAAGTATGACGCTAATCCAACGAACTGTCTTAACTGCGTAACCATTTGCGGCGGTGGCAGTTCAACTAATGCCTGCAATTTTCGAGGATTAGACCTAAACTCGCCTGCCTCTACTTCGTAACCCAGATACTCTATTTTTAATTTTAAAAATGTACATTTTTCGAAATTAAATGAGAACCCAGCTTGAATAAGAATTTCTATGACTTTCTGTAATCTTGAAATTGCCTCATCTTTAGTTTCAGCCACGATCAATACATCATCTATGTAAACTACAACATACGAATACGAATGTGAGCCCAAAGCTTTTATTATTTCCCGCTGGAACACCGACGGAGCATTTTTCAAACCAACCGGCATTGCCTTCCCCCACGTAACCTGGCTATTTGGTCTGAGATTGGAAGCTATGGGAATTTATCCGAAACTATGTTAGCGTTAAGCTTCCTATAATCGACGCATAATCGGTCAGTTCCGTTCTTCCTTCTAACCAATAAAATCGGACTCGCAAATGGCGAACAGCTCGGTCTTATAATGTTTGGTGCCAACAATTCGTTAATTTTTGAGCAAACAGCTTGCGCCTAAGTCTATATAGTTGCCTTTGTACCGTTTTATTTGGATCTATTAACCGAATTTCTAACTGGCCTGTGTTAAGCTGAGTTTTTGGAATTCCAGAGATAAAGTGTTCCATGTATGGTTTCTACATTTTCTGCAATGCAATTATCATATGTTTTGGGTTCAGTTATTAGTTAGTTAATCAGCTTTACTTTATAAATGCAGAATTTGTCTGACTCAATTGTCACTCCGAAGCCTTGACTTAAAGTTTCCCTGCTTATCATTACGTCATGTTTCAAATATTTGTCCATAACAACATGGAATAACATTTCCAAAATAAAGTCATTAATGGTTACATTGGTCAAAATTTTCGTAGAGCTACATACAGAATCGTTTCCAATACCCTTAAGCATTAAGCATAATTACATTCTTTTCCAGCTGCGCTTTCCTTAATGAGTGAACACTCGGCTCCAGAGTCAAAACAGAAATCAACGAACTCACTAGAATAAACGAGCCCACCTTTTGGTTTCATTACCGAACATTTGTTTACTCTATTTTCAATGCTTTGTCCAGACAAAGGGGACACAGTAGAAATGTGTCCAGCCTGTCCAGCTTGTCCACACTTGTACCACTTGGATTTTTGCTCTTTTGGCCTCATAGTAATGCATCCAGCATGTCCGCTTCCCAATGATTGTGATTCCCGATTTTTCTTCGGTCGGCAGTCTGCGATTTTGTGGCCTGTCTTTTTACAATAATGGCAACTGATGTTTGAAAACTTCTGCTTCTTCCTTTCAGCCCCATAGTAGTTTCTGCTGTCGAAGTCTCTTGACGCTGGCCGATTTCGTATACCTGTAACTGTTGCTGCAATTTGCTTCGCGACTTGATGTTTGTGGTGCACACATGCTTTGTAAGTCTGGTGTCCAGTCGCGCAGTATGCGCAAGCACAACTGACACTTACAATTCCTCGAGCTCCATATTTTTCATTTTTGTCATTAACGAACGAGTCGGCTTGCATATGACGACATGCACTCTCCAGTCCCTGGGCGTCCTTCTAGCAGCTTTAGGAGTGTTGCTATAGTTGTCTATAGAGAGCCGACGAATCTTTGCGTAAACAGTTCCTTGAATTCAACCCAAGTCATACCAGAAAAACAGATCTGTGAAAGCCATTGCGATGCACTGCCCTCCAAAGCTTTACTGAGGGCAATCACGAGCACAATGCACTACCCTCAAATGGATTTTAAATAAAAATCATGCCGGCCGTAATACTCCAAGCACATGCATCAGCACCGGCAGCTTCGGGATTGAACTTTGGTAGAAACACCGTAATTGACTCACGAGGCGTTGCGCTATCCTGCACTGTTCGTAGCAACTCAATAAAATATCTATTTTGTTGCTCCATAATTTGACAGAACTGAACTTAGGAGGATCCAATCGCACTTCTGATGTCGAAGGGACAGTTATGTCTGGATTTTTTACACCTTGAGCAGCGTGGCCCGTTCACTTAGTTGGTGCCATAGTAAGAATGTTTTTCTTAAAGCAGCGTCAGTGCACTTCGAATGTTTCTGTACAACTGCGACTGACTTCTTTTCTGCATACAAACGTGCTTCTCGCCAAAATCTATTGCGCGGCTTGCTTATGGCACATTTGCCATCCTGCTCACCCGCACACATTCAGCCAATAGATAGTCCTGTCTCGCTCATCTTCTTCAACTCATGTACAAGTTAACACATAAATCCCATAGGCGATTAAATAACACTACATCAATAATGCTGACACGCCAAAATGTGGGTTCAATGCTCTGCACTAGCAAAGGTCAGCAGCGATCGTATGACACTTCTTTGCTAGAGTGCTTCGGCGCTTAGAATGTAGTTAACACATAAATCCCATAGCAACTAAGTAACAGTACATCAATAATGCTGACACGCCAAATGTGGGTTCAATGCTCTGCACTAGCAAAGGTCAGCAGCGATCGTATGACACTTCTTTGATGGAGTGCTTCGGCGCTTAGAATGCCGAGTCGGCATGCCGACTGTGGTTCGATGGCGTGATGCATTGTTTTTACTGAGTAGAATTATGCTTTGCCTTTGTCTTTAGTTTTGGTTTGATTTTGAATAAAGTAGACGAAGGTCACTGTTGAATTGCCAATATTTGTTGACAATTGTACGCGGGTACTATTTACCAAGAATGAATACAACTTGGATTTCAACAACAACGTTTATTTTGGCTAGATTGGCTTCACAATATGCGGCTGTGGCTTTTAACAATTAGCTTCGCCAGATCAACAACTAAAGTTATGTACAATGCAAAAACGCGGGACAAATATGCTAGTGTATATGTATGTGTATGTGTAAGTTAACAACCAAGTTCACGAACGCCCCTCGCAATGAACTTATTGAGCAACCCGCGCGAATACTACGTTGGCGTATCATATTACAATTCCAACGAACAGACCAGAGCAACGACCAATTGTTTTGATTATGTCGTAAGCACTGAGTTAGCATTAGAATTATGCTGAGTCGGCTTATTGACCACGAATCCACTGCATGTCCAAGAATCCATTTACTATGTATCATTTATGTATTTAAGTTTTGCCTTTATGTACTTAGCTTTAGCTCCCCATAATTCGTTCTGTAGAATTCAGTTTTGAATAACAACTGAAACATTAAAGTTGCGTTACTCCGGCAAACAGCCGTAATCAATTCATTTTATTTACTTAACACATCGCTGAGCCACAAGGCCAGTGATCTGGATACCTGACACGTATCCCAACCTAATCAGCCTAGCTTTGATTTAACCCGTATCTGCACGACGGCTACCCCTAACGAGGAACCAAGGATCGGAGGACAAATCGAGCTACAACATCTATATCGTTCTGGAAGGAGATCTCTAACGAGGCCTGGAAAAACATATAAGATTAACTGGCGCCCAACAGGATAAAAATTAATTTAGAAGACCCCAAACCCTAAATAAAATATGTAAGTGACTGTTCGCTAACAATTAGAAAAAAATATAAAAATAAAACAACACATATAAAACTCGAAATTTTAAATAAATAAGCAGCGCAAACGTCTGCAGTGTTATATTACAATATCTCTGTGAATTTATTCTACCACAAGTGCAAATAACAATTAGGAACTGATTCCGCTTCACTGATTGCTCATGAGTTGGGCTTATAGACAAGTTAAAGTTGAATACGATAGCGAAGAAGATCAAGAAATCGGTTTTAACCCAGAAATAAACAGACAGGTAGACATGGATCCAACAATGTTGAAAGCGTTAGTAGAAGGCGAAGTGAACAGCGCTCTTATCGAACAAGAGAGGCGCTTAAAAAGTGAATTTCGTGCAGAACTCGAAGCTGTCAGAGGTCAGGTAAACGCCCTGCAAATAGAATCACCACAAGTAGAAGTATACCAGAGAGTGAACATTGACCCCACCATTAGGTGTGAAGTGAAACTAGATATTGTCAAATCAGTGCCCCTGTTTGATGGAAATCATGAACAATATGTGTCCTGGCGGCAGGCGGCCGTAGATGCATACGAAATTTTCAAGAGATACGTAGGGAGCGAGGCGCATTACGAGGCTGTGGCCATTTTAAAAAACAAAGTAGGTGGAACTGCGTGAGCTGTTCTCACATCACATAATACAGTGCTCAATTTTGACGCGATTATAGCTAGACTTGACTGCACATATGTAGACAAGACATCTTTGCGTGTTCTAAGACAGCAACTAGAACTCGTCAGGCAAGGTGACCTCGAATTAATGGACTACTACGACGAAGTAGAAAAAAAATTGACCCTTGTAACAAACAAAGTAGTGATGACTCATAACGATCAAGCTGCGGCTATTATCTGTGCAGAAGTCAGAGATGATGCCCTTCATGCCTTCATGGCAGGTCTAAAGAGGTCCCTGAAAGCCTTAGTTATCCCAGCAAAGCCCAAAGATTTGCCGTCTGCTTTAGCAGCGGCTCGTGAGGCTGAAAATAGCATCGAAAGGAGTGCCTTCGCTGCATCATATGCGAGAGTTGTAGAGGAAAGAAACCATTTCCAGGAAAATGGTAGGAATGGAAATCGCAACCAAAATAGACAAGGTAGAGGACAGGAGAGAAATCCACATTTTGTGGCAAACCAAGGACAGAACAAAGCTCAACAAAATGACCACGTGTTGAGGCCCAATGACAAAGACACACAGCATAAGAGCCAGGTCCAACCCATGGACGTCGATCCTTCGACATCCAAATTTAGGCAACCAACAGATTGGGGAAAACCACAGGGCCATGTTGCGCAAGGCGAAGCCCAGAAGAGGCATAACACCTCGGAACGTACGTCAGGCTTTAGACGCCAAAAGGTGAATAACATCACCCAGGAAACCCTGAGCCAAGAAGAAAATGAGTACGATGGCATAGCCGAGACAGCTTGTGTTGAAATCGATGAAGAAAGTGACACGCCAGGGGACAGTGATCTCCTTAATTTTTTAGGGAACAGTCCCAATTGCCGTTCGTCGAGCGACAATTGGCTGGCAGAACACTAAGAATTCTCATCGACACCGGGGCGGCAAAAAATTACGTAAAACCCGTAAAGGAGTTAAAAAACGTAACAGCTGTCGACACCCCATTTACTGTGAACTCCATTCATGGTTCCAGTAAAATCCAACAAAAATGTTCAATGGTAATTTTTGGGAAAGTTGCTACATTCTTCATATTGGACACCCTTGATACCTTTGACGCCATAATAGGCTTCGATCTGCTAACGCAGGCGGGGGTAACCATAGATCTAATGGGGAATAGCATAAACTACGGTAACACTTCAGAGATACTTAAACACTATCCCTGCGATAACGTAAATTTCACGCGTATCGATGATATCGTAGTCCCAAATTCGGTAAAAGGCGATTTCATGAACATGTTAAAGAAGAGAATTGGTGCATTTTCGACCTCTAACGAGGCGTTGCCCTTTAATACTTCAATCGTCGCCACAATCCGTACCGAAGACAAACAAGAGGTATACTCAAAGCTTTATCCATATCCTATTGGCGTTGCAGATTTTGTGAACAAAGAAATCACTCAATTGTTAAAAGATGGCATTATAAGACCATCAAGATCTGCATACAACAGTCCAGCTTGGGTTGTTGACAAGAAAGGTGTGGATACCAATGGCAACAAGAACAAACGTCTTGTCATTGATTTTAGGAAGCTTAATGAGAAGACCATTGCCGACCGTTACCCGATGCCGAGCATCCAAATGATTCTAGCGAATCTAGGGAAAGCGAAGTATTTCACCACACTGGATCTCAAATCCGGGTATCACCAGATTTATCTTGCAGAAAACGACCGTGAAAAAACTGCCTTTTCAGTAAATGGAGGAAAATACGAGTTCTGTCGACTGCCCTTTGGATTAAAAAATGCGGGAAGCATTTTTCAAAGAGCAATAGACGACGTTCTCCGAGAGCAGATCGGTAAAATATGTTATGTCTACGTTGACGAAGTAATTATATTCTCGGAAACCGCTTCTGAACATGTCCGCCATATCGACACGGTTCTTCAACAACTTTACGAGGCAAATATGAGGGTCTCTAAAGAGAAGACAAATTTTTTTAAAGAAAGTGTCGAATACTTAGGCTTTGTCGTTACTAGCGAAGGAGCAAGAACTGACCCAGAAAAAGTCAAAGCGATCCAAGATTACATCGAACCAAAGAATTTATACGCCTTAAGATCGTTTCTAGGCCTAGCCAGCTACTATAGGGTATTTATTAAAGACTTTGCATCCATAGCAAGGCCTTTAACAGATATACTAAAGGGAGAAAATGGTACTGTAAGTAAGCATATGTCCAGAAAAATAGCTGTCGAATTCGACGAATCTCAGCGTGACGCTTTCAATCGATTAAGAAATATATTAGCTTCGGAAGATGTCATGCTAATGTACCCTGACTTTAAAAAACCTTTTGACTTAACAACAGATGCTTCTGCAAATGGCATTGGAGCAGTATTGTCCCAGGGCGGGAGACCGATCACCATGATCTCCCGAACATTGAAAACGTGTGAATCTCACTACGCAACCAACGAGAGGGAGCTATTAGCCATTGTATGGGCTCTTGGCAAGTTGCAAAACTACCTATATGGTACTAGAGAATTACACATTTTCACTGATCACCAACCCCTCACATTTGCAGTATCCGAAAAGAACACCAATGCAAAGATCAAAAGATGGAAGGCCTTTATTGAGGAACACAATGCCAAGTTGCATTATAAGCCAGGAAAAGAAAACTTGGTAGCGGACGCATTGTCCAGACAGGAGCTTAACGCTCTCCAAGACGAACCGCACTCAGACATAGCCACCATCCACAGCGAGGCTTCCCTGACATACACAATACAAACATCGGAAAATCTCC
Source organism: Drosophila tripunctata (assembly GCA_035047385.1). Lineage (NCBI taxonomy): Eukaryota > Metazoa > Arthropoda > Insecta > Diptera > Drosophilidae > Drosophila > Drosophila tripunctata. Next base: position 133,112 of record JAWNPS010000131.1, on the reverse strand, counting down.
TAAATTGTTATAGGAATCAGGTGATCCTAGAAGAATCACGCTACATGTTACATCGTAGACTTATCCTATTCGGCAAAAAAACTCGCCACTTAATTCAATTTACGGATAGAGACAACCTTCTAAATACATTGAAACTTGCGATAAATCCTGAAGTTGTGAACGCATTACATTGCGATCTTCCAACCTTAGCGGCCATTCAACACGAGCTAGTTTTGGCATTTCCAACAACTAAGTTCTGGTATTGCAAGAACATTGTCTCAGACATCACCAATAAGGACGATCAGGTAGAAATAATTAATGTCGAACATAATCGTGCACATAGAGCAGCACAAGAAAATATCAAACAGATACTCCGCAATTACTACTTCCCTAAAATGACTAAATTGGCTAATGACATGGTTTTAAACTGTAAAGTTTGCGCTATTGCCTAGTATAATCGACACCCAAAAAAACAAGAGCTCGGGGAAACGCCAATCCCATCATACAGCGGAGAAATGTTACACATAGACATATTTTCTACCGACCAAAGACTTTTCCTGACGTGTATCGATAAGTTCTCTAAATTTGCAGTCGTTCAGCCTTTAACGTCCCGAGCAATAGTAGACATAATCAACCCCATTTTGCTAATCATTAATAATTTTCCCAATACCAAAACAATCTACTGTGACAATGAGCCATCTTTTAACTCCGAAACAATTACTTCGTTATTAAAGAATCAATTTAACATTGACGTCGTTAATGCTCCCCCGCTCCACAGCTGCTCGAACGGCCAAGTGGAACGCTTTCACAGTACACTAATAGAAATTGCCAGATGTTTAAAAATAGACAAAAAAGTTAACAATACAGTTGAGGCGATTATGAGAGCCACGATAGAATATAATCGAACTCTCCACTCAGTAACAGATCAAAGGCCAATCGATATAATACACGCGTCTCCAGAAGAATTTCAGGAAAAAATCAAGATTAAAATATCAAAAACCCAGCAAGACCAACTAAACAGATGCAACCCCAGTAGGCAGAACAGAGTGTTTGACGTAGGAGACAAAGTTTACCTCAAGGGCAATAAAAGATTGGGCAATAAGCTATCTCCGTTGTGTACAGAAGGCACCATACAAGCAGACCTGGGAACGTCTGTACTTATTAAGGGGAGGGTAGTCCATAAAGACAATTTGAGGTAAACACAAGTTATGGCACAAACTTCTTCAACAATTATTAAAAATAGCTTAATCGTTTCACACAGGTCCATCGGAATAATCTTCGTAATCCTCATAACCACAACCCATGCACGCATCACCGACTTCTCGCACGCGAAATATGTTCCGGTATTGGATGGTAACGTTCTATTATGGGAACAGCGTAGTTATGTGAGGCATTCAACTAATTTATCCAACTTCGTGAGCATCATAGAAGATACAATAAAATTATCACAGCTTTTTCCCAAATCACATATGCGAAAATTACTAGAAGTAGACATAGACCATATGCAAAATAGCTTATCAAGTTTGACAATACACCACAGGATAGCAAGGAGTCTAGACTTCTTGGGGACAGCATTGAAAGTAGTTGCAGGTACACCTGATGCGGCAGACTTAGAAAAAATAAAATTCATTGAAGCTCAACTCGTAGAATCAAACAATAAACAGGAAATAGTAATCACTGAAGCGCAGAAACAAATTAATGCACTAACAGATACAGTAAATAAATTAATTAAAGAAAAAAGGAATGAATTCGTGGATTCCCCACATTTGTATGAAACTTTACTTGCACGAAACAGAATGTTAATCACAGAGATACAGAATATCAAGCTCACGATCACGCTCGCTAAATCAAATGTAATAAACCCCACAATTTTCGATCATGATGATTTAAAGTCAATTTTTACCGAACAGCTCACAGAAGTCCCAATAGTTAGTTTAATGGGTGTATCAAATATAAAAATATTTCAATCCAATAGTATAATTCACATTCTAGTTGAATACCCAAAAGTTAAGTCTATTTGTAAGAAGGTTTTGATATATCCTGTGGCCCACAACAACACCGTACTATAAATACACGACAACATAGTAGCCGAATGCGAAGATGGAGTCTTACCAGTAACAGAATGCGCCACGACTAACTATGCCACCTTCTGCAAAGTATCGACCCTCGAAACCTGCGCTAGCGGATTACATTCAGGAGGTACAGCTTTACGTCATACACAACCCAGTCACCTGGAACCGCTTACTATAGTGGATGAAGGAATAGTCATCATCAACGATCAAACTACAAGGATCAGAATAGATGACGGGCCCATTATCACAACAAGGGGCACACACCTCATCACTTTCGAGCGGGTAGCGACGATTAATGATTCCACCCTCATTAACTACAGTAGAGTCGTAAAGAAGAGTCCAGGCATAGCCGCATCTCCACTGTTGAATATCACCGGCCACAACAACGTACTCAGCTTGGCAATGCTACATAGGATGAACGAACACAACCTGCACGCGATCCGGGAAGTGAAAGACGAGGCGAGTGCCGAGAGATCTCCGAAAATCTGGTTCGCAGCCGGCGTAATCCTCAGCCTTGTACTTTACAGCATCAGCTTCATATACCAATGCTGGCACCGGAGGAGTTCCTCAATTAAGCTACAAGCCTTGGTAAAGGAGTTAAGTGTCACCGAGGACGGCAACAACCTTAAGGGGGGAATAGTTAACAACCAAGTTCACGAACGCCCCTCGCAATGAACTTATTGAGCAACCCGCGCGAATACTACGTTGGCGTATCATATTACAATTCCAACGAACAGACCAGAGCAACGACCAATTGTTTTGATTATGTCGTAAGCACTGAGTTAGCATTAGAATTATGCTGAGTCGGCTTATTGACCACGAATCCACTGCATGTCCAAGAATCCATTTACTATGTATCATTTATGTATTTAAGTTTTGCCTTTATGTACTTAGCTTTAGCTCCCTATAATTCGTTCTGTAGAATTCAGTTTTGAATAACAACTGAAACATTAAAGTTGCGTTACTCCGGCAAACAGCCGTAATCAATTCATTTTATTTACTTAACACATCGCTGAGCCACAAGGCCAGTGATCTGGATACCTGACACGTATCCCAACCTAATCAGCCTAGCTTTGATTTAACCCGTATCTGCACGACGGCTACCCCTAACGAGGAACCAAGGATCGGAGGACAAATCGAGCTACAACATCTATATCGTTCTGGAAGGAGATCTCTAACGAGGCCTGGAAAAACATATAAGATTAACTTGTATGCAATCACAGCTGGAACCAGTTCGTATGCAGAAAAGAAGTCAGTCGCAGCTGTACAGAAACATTCGAAGTGCACTGACGCTGCTTTAAGAAAAACATTCTTACTATGGCACCAACGAAGTGAACGGGCTCCGCTGCTTAAGGTGTAAAGAGTAGAATTATGCTTTGCCTTTGTATTTAGTTTTGGTTTGATTTTGAATAAAGTAGACGAAGGTCACTGTTGAATTGCCAATATTTGTTGACAATTGTACGCGGGTACTATTTACCAAGAATGAATACAACTTGGATTTCAACAACAGCGTTTATTTTGGCTAGATTGGCTTCACAATATGCGGCTGTGGCTTTTAACAATTAGCTTCGCCAGATCAACAACTAAAGTTATGTACAATGCAAAAACGCGGGACAAATATGCTAGTGTATATGTATGTGTATGTGTATGCAATCACAGCTGGAACCAGTTCACGACAAGCCGCTCATCTAGTTCAGTACACGACAAGCCTGCTCATCTAGTTCATGCTGTGCCGATAGTTATATCGATAAACGAATTAGGCTGCTGCTGAATCCGACATACTCCCCCCGTTGGAAGCCTGTCTTTCAACAGAGTCCTTTAGTGGCAACAGACACAGCTTGTTCACTGCTATTCTGATGACACCAAATGCTGTGTTCAGATCAGCCACACGGGTGACTCCATCCTTGCCAGGGACCAGATGCAACACCCTGCCAAAGATTGCGTTGGAAAACGCCACTTAGTTCGCTGCTGCAGAAGAGTCAAGTATTCTTCACGCCACCGTGCCCAGAACACCTGTTGCAGCTGCGACACACGCTGCCATCCATCTAGTCGGTTGTAGTTCAGCTTGGTCAGATCAGGCTCGATGATACAACTTGGGGGACCACCGAACAGTAAATGCGCAGGAGTCAGGACATCTAGATCTGCTGGGTTCTCTGAAAGTGCAAGTAATGGGCGAGAATTAACAACTGCACAGATTTGGCAGACGAGGGTGCGCAGTTCATCAAAGTGCAACACCGAGCGGCAAACAGAGCGATTAAAATGGTGCTTCGCCAACTTCACAGCCGCCTCCCATAATCCACCAAAGTGCGGAGAGCGAGGAGGAATGAACTTCCAATCGATGTCATCGGCGAGGCAAAACTGCTGCACTGCCTTCAGGTGGGAATCGCTTAGCATCAACGTATTTAGCTCAAGTAACTCGTTCTGACTGGGCTTCCCGCGAGTAGCAATAAAACGTTTTAACGCGCTCAGAAACGCCGCCGTCGATAGATCCTTAACCAGCTCCAGGTGCACTGCCTTGCTTGTGAAGCAGATAAACACGCTGACATAGCATTTCAGGGGCGCTCGCGTTCGAACCTCCGACTTATAGAAAAATGGCCCACAATAGTCGACTCCAGTGACCGTAAACGCTCGAACCGCTTCCAGACGCTCCTTTGGAAGACTTGCCATCATTGGTTCCACAAAGCTTGGCCTCGCTCGGAAGCACGTCATACATCCTCTTATCGCCTTGGTTACCGTTCTCAATCCGCCAATTGGCCAATACTGAAGTCGAATCTTGGCCAGAAGTGCACGGGGTCCGATGTGAAGATTCCTTTGATGAACCTGCACGATGAGTGCTTGTATGATTGCATGACGCTGAGGCAGAATAATGGGATGCTGGCCATCATAATCCAAAGACGAATTGCAAAGCCGCCCACCAACACGAAGCAGTTCACACTCATCCAAAAAGGGAGCCAAAGCAGCAATGGAGCTTGACTTTCTCACATTCCCGTGAGATCGGATCTCTTTCATGTCGTCTCAAAGGTTCGTCATTTGCACAAGACGCAGAAGAATGCGAGTGCCATGATGAACATCTAAGACAGTTAATACAGGATTCCTTATTCGCTTGATAAATTTGTAGACATAGCCAAATGTGCGCTGCATGGATCCAAACGAATTTGAGTGCTTACATCCAAGAGTGAGGTCTGCATGTGGAGATGTCACGATGAGTGCGCTCTTCCTCAACTCAATTGTAGGCTTTTCGGGAATGCAAGACGCGGGCCAGCTTGGACGACCATCCACAAGATATGGCGGGCCATGGAACCAGAGATCGGATTGTGCCAACACTTCTGGAAGTGCGCCCCTAGAAAGGATGTCAGCTGGATTCCTATCGGTTGGAACATGATGCCATTGCATGCCAAGGGTCAACTCCTGTATTGCAGACACTCTGTTCGCAACGAAAACATTAAATTTGAAAGGCTCATCTCTAATCCAGGATAGAACTACTGAAGAATCGCACCAGCAATAAAACTGGCTGAAGAAAATTCCGGTACGATTGATTTCATACATCAGACTTGCCAATAGTTTCGCTCCACAAAGTTCCAACTTCGGAACGGACAACGTCTTCAAAGGCGCAACTCGCGACTTGGAGCACAGGAGTCTACTTGTGACAGTCTGACCTCTGGTGACAACATAGACGCAAGCACCATAAGCCTCCAAACTGGCATCGCAAAATCCATGAATCTCCACCTCAGCATCTGCGATGGAGGACTCCTCAGGGAAACGAGCCGTGTGGAATGTTCTGGAAACTACTGCATAACTCCTTCCATGCCGTGTCACCTGCTACAGGCAAACTTTCATCCCAAGTCAGTTGATCCTTGCAGAGCTGCTGAAGAAAAATCTTTGCTTTAGTTATGACTGGGCCTAATAGTCCAAGCGGATCATAAAATCGGCCAACAATAGACAGAACTGAGCGTCTCGACGGCTTCACTATAGAGTCTAAAACAGACAAAGAAAACAGCAGCGTATCAACTGCAGGGTCCCATACAAGGCCAAGGGCTTTGGTGACATCGCTGCCATCGTCGAACTTCAAAAACTGTTCTCTGTTTTCAGCAGCTACTCCATCTAGGACCTTCTCGTGACTCGAACACCATTTGCGTAGCTTGAACTGGCCACGGGCCAATATAGCGCATGTCTGATCCATCTTTTGCCTGGCTTCTGCCACTGAGTTTGCTCCGGAGATAAAATCGTCAACATAGAACTCCTGTTGTAGGGCCTTTGAACCAATTGGATAAGCATCACGCTCATCAATGGCCAACTGGTGCATTGCGCGTACTGATTGAAATGATGCTGATTTGGTTCCATAAGTCACAGTATCCAATTTGAATACCTTTATGCCTTCCGCAGGCGAATCTCTCCACAGAATGCATTGATACAAGCTATCAGGCATGGCAACTCGAACACAGCGGTACATCTTACAAATGTCAGCTGTTAGCGCTACAGGATATGTGCGAAAACGAATCAAAATATGAAGCAGCTTTGGCTGTATGATTGGGCCGGCCATCAACACGTCGTTAAGAGAGTATCCTGAATCGGTCGACGCAGAGCCATCAAACACCACACGCAACTTTGTTGTGGTGCTGTCCTCCTTCAAGACGCAATGGTGAGGAAGAAAATACTTGCAGCAATCTATGGACTCAGGAGCAACTTGCGACATGTGGCTCAGATCCAGAAACTCCTTTATGAAAGCTGAATACTGCTCCTTTAGATGCGCATGACGGCCCAATTTACGTTGAATGCTGAGGAAACGACGATATGCCTGGTCATAGGAGTCACCTAGAAGTTCTGCACTGGGCTTCAAAGGCAACCGAACCATATATTCGCCAGACGGCAGACGAGAAAAGTTTTTTACAAAGTGCTGCTCGCATTCCAATTCTTCCTTGCTGGCCTTTATCATGGGCTCTTCCAAACTCTCAATTTCCCAAAAACGTCGAACCAAGTCATCCAACCTGAAGTCCAGCTGAGCAGCCTCGCTGATATGAGCGCTGCCAGTAGACAACAACGAAGTGCTACGATGCTTCTCAAAACCTCCAGTCACGACCCAGCCAAGGCGCGTCTTTTGAAGCAGCGGCAATCCGGGCAACAGCATGATTTGCCCAACAGATAGCAGCTCATAGAAAAGGCTCGCTCCAATTAAAAGATCCACTCGCTGTGGCTTGTTGAACGCTGGATCAGCCAGTGTAATGTTGGAGGGAATCTTCCAATCCGACGTGTCGATTGCGAAGCTAGGCTGACTGTCGGTAATAGTTGGGGCCACAAGGGCGTCAAATGTGGCTGAATACTCTGACGTGGACGACTTCATCTGAATTTTTACAACTGATCCGTCAGTAGAAACGCTCGTGTCTCCGAGACCCGTGACGACGGCCGAAGATCTGGTTTTCTTTAAATGCAGCCTCTGTGCGAAACGAGAAGTTACCATGTGCAGCTGAGAACCAGAGTCCAGTAACGCTCTGCAGGGAACCAAAGAGCCAACGCTATTTCTCACCATGACCACCGCTGTGGCCAAAAGCACGACACCAGACTGAAGACCTTGGGCAGCAAGAGAGGTAGCAGAGTGAGCTGTAGTGGACGTGGGAATACTGGCGGCAGACGATGTGCTTGCTGGTCCTACTGCCTGAGAATCAGAAGAGGTAGCAAAATGCAACAGGCTGTGATGCTTTCCTCCACAGGTGCGACAATGACTGCTGCTACATGAACGAGTTTGATGCCCTTTCTTTAGGCAGTTGAAACATAGAGCCAGTTTTTTTATCTCCTTATGGCGCAGAGATGGAGACAAATTTGCAAATCTACTGCATGAATAGATTCCGTGGCCGCGTTCATCACAGAAACCACATCCACCTTGGCTAGTCCCGGCCACAAAGGACTTTCTTGGGTTAGCATTTTGGTTAGACTTGCCCATATGAGAATTTGCTGACCTCGAATATTGTATGCTGTCCAGCTTCTGGCATCGCCTTTCCAGAAACTCAAAGAACTCATCAGCTGTCGGCACCTTGTCCGAGGAGCAAGCGTCATCCCACTTATTTCGGGTTTTCACGTCCAATTTCTGAAGGAGTGTTTGCACAATAAAACATCCTGAAATCTGCTCCGAATTGCCCAATGTCTTTAACGCACGCATATGAGAGTTAACCTTGTCAGAGAATTGCCGAAGATGTGACGCCGACTCGTTGTCTACCCTCTTGAGCCCAAGAATCTCCTTTATGTGTGCCTGGAAAACAATACGTTTGTTACTAAAGCGTTTATTAAGAATATCGAGAGCCACACGATAATTGGCACCGATAAAATCCAACGATCTAACCGCATCCAACGCAGGGCCAGACAGACATGAGCGAAGATGCCGCAGCTTCTCAATGTTGGTCAGTTCGGGATCCTTGTCAACCACAGACTCAAATATTGCGTAGAAATTGGCATATTCCGTATAGCCATCGGAGAATGTAGGCAGCTTGAGCTCGGGCAAACGCGATCTATTGGCCACTATCACGGTTTGATTAAGAGTGTCATCATAGCGCCCAAATGACGAATGTGGCGGGGCACTTGACTGATGTTTTTGAATAATTACGCGCACACGAGCCTCGAGCTTAGCCATTAAATCGTCAAAGTCATCGCGCACTTTGCTGCCAATTTCGTCGAAGTCGAGTTCTTCTAACGAATTTTGCGCGCCGTTAAAGGTAGATTTAGTTTGCTCAATACGTAATAAATGCACTTCTAGCTCGACAGGGTCTAGATCATTAAGCTTGTTTGTTGATAAATCACTTTCGAGATTTTTAGCGCGTTCAAACAAGGCAGACACTTTGCGTTTGAAAAAGGTCACCCTGTCTGCAATTCGCGCACTATCAACGTCTGTGTTTGCCATGATGGCGCTTGGCAACAATGTAACGGCGAAAGAAATGAAAGCAACGACAAAAGTCAGTAACCGCACAGCCGCTTATGTACAAGCGTATGTATATAAGAAGGTTGAGAATGACAACAACAACAACGAGCGAGAGTCTGATTGCGGTGCCTTTCCCAATATGACACACAATATGACACTATGAAATTGTTGCTTTGCAAAACACACACGCACATATGTATGTATGATTATGAATTTGATTTGTTTTCAGCGAACACAGAACTTCACTGCACAATTGAATGTTATTTAGCCAATCTCGCCGGGGCCTCCAAATGTTGAATTGCCAATATTTTTTGACAATTGTACGCGGGTACTAGAATGAATACAACTTGGATTTCAACAACAACGTTTATTTTGGCTAGATTGGCTTCACAATATGCGGCTGTGGCTTTTAACAATTAGCTTCGCCAGATCAACAACTAAAGTTATGTACAATGCAAAAACGCGGGACAAATATGCTAGTGTATATGTATGTGTATGTGTATGCAATCACAGCTGGAACCAGTTCACGACAAGCCGCTCATCTAGTTCAGCACACGACAAGCCTGCTCATCTAGTTCATGCTGTGCCGATAGTTATATCGATAAACGGATTAGGCTGCTGCTGAATCCGACAGTCACTTTGAATTGCACTCCGGCAACTGCGGTCATTTGTCTTTATTGAATTATATTACTGTACCACAAGGACAGTAACCAACAAAGGGGACGAAGTCAAGTCTCCCACCATAATCATCATAACTATAACACATCTGAGGATCCTACTGTGGATTATCGTCCTTAAGGAAAGCCACCGGACTTGGATCACATCACTGGAGCCACGTGGGAACACTACGGCCACTGGATTACATAACCAAATAACTTACACAGAACGAACAGTAAGAAAAAGCAACACACCAAACACGAAGGCACGGATCACACTCAATAAGAGAATTAACAATTAGTCCTCTTACCGACTCTCGGTGACATAAGGAATACAACACGACGATGAACGATTGTTCTGATTTCTTTATTCTTTGTTCTAATAATTCGACACATACAATATTCATGTTGCTGTACTTAAATTCAAATAATAAAAACAATGCTCCGACAAATATATAGTTCTGCTTATAGAACTTTTCTAACTATCCCCGTCAACGATGTGTACTCAACTAAGCGATCATGAATTAGAACGCAATACACTTTAGTAGCCCTCGAAGTATTTCTTACAGTCTTAATTGAATTTTTATATCAATAGAACTAGTTTTTACCATTTCATTTTGATATGAAAGGTCTACAACAACAATTGGTGCATCATCCTTAAATTGTGGGATTGAGAGAAGTGGCTCTGAACTCTCTTTCATATAATAGCATTTTTTTAAAGTCTTCAGCGAAACCCATCACTTTTCTCAAAGACGAAGAAAAGTTGAAATATTTAGCATCTATTTGACTATTAAGAAACCATCCAGCATTTGCAAGCTTATTACGTTCTCCTTTATTCAATGACACTAAATTTTTCAATGTTGTAGTAGTACCAATATCATTGATTTCATAACGTATTTCCTGAAAAAGATGCGAAACGCAATTGTTTAGTAGTTTACCTGCTACTGCTTTAATAGGGGTAATATCAGATATAAATCCTTCAGCATTAATATAACTCTCGCAACTTATTACATATAGATCCTGATTTTGAATAGATATTCTATCCTCATCATTGTTATTAAATGATTGTAAATATGATGAATAATTATGATATTCTTTCTTTGTAATGTTCTCAAAACAATATGGTTTTTCTTCAATATTTATTACTTCCATTTTAAATATTCTTCACTTTTAGACCAATAGACTTTGTTAGCTTAGTGCTTGTACAGCGTGTTGACTCTTTTACTGAGAATGATTGACTGATACTGCTTTTATCAGTATTGCCTCTTTTATTAAAAATAATCATATTTATTTAGGTTTCAAGTGCAAGCGAATTGTAAATTCTTCACCACGAAAATCGGTCAAGTCTCCGTCTTGATCAAGTATTCGAATGGTTAGAGAACCTATCTCTCTAGTGTTCACGGGTAAATAGATAAGGTTTTTAGGGATTTCAGTAAATTTTTATCTTGGTGCGACATTAACAGCAAATTCATGTAAGGTATGTGCTGGTGTGTTATTCATATATGATGATTTTACAATACTACATTGGATTATCACTCAGAAATATGTGTGTTATTTTTTCGATAAATTGCAGATTTAAAACATAAAAATGAACCAATATTATATTAATTTTCAAAGTGTATATCATGTTTTTTAAATAAAATTGATTTCTTAAGCGTATTATTGTTTGCTTCGATTATCAAATCCTCAATGTTATTTCCCTTTCTTCTGAATTCTGCGCTTATTATGTTAACTATATCTGCAAATTCATATGCTCCAGTTGGAATTAAAATCACTTTGTTATTATAATAAAAACGATTATTACTGGGATTTACGTTTGCAATAGAGTTGTATGAATGAAAATTCACTAATGCACATTCATATTTCTCAGATAATATAATAGGAGGGAAAAAATATGCTGTTTTTATTTTCTACTAATTTCCGCTAACCGTCAGCTGTTGGAATATATATTTTGCATATTTAGTTAGTAAGAGAAACCCAAAATTGTTGTGAAAGTGAAAAGTGAAATGAACATATTGAATTTGCCTTTATTGTATTCTTGTTCTCTTATACTTAAGCTAGCATGTACATAAGTCGTCGTATGTTTGTATGCGACTGCACAGCTGTTGTGCCAGTCTGTCGACATAAACTCTCGCTTAAAACGCACGCACGCCATTAAATACCTTTTTGCGATTGACTAAGTTCTAAATAAATTGTAATTATAATTGAAATTGCAATTTGTTATTAATTTTTGATTTATCGATTTTTCATTGGCGCCCGAGCAGGGACTAGACAATTTCAAGGTTTGGTTTGGCTGTGCGTGTCGTTTCTGTTTTGTTTCCTTGTTTGCTGCTTTTGGTCTTCGAAGTCTGGACAATTTGGTTTTGATCTTTGGACACGCTTGCAGATTCAAGACTGTCGATTCCCGCCCCTATCCCAGTTATTGGAGAGAATACCCAGAATTGAGCCCATGACAAGGTAACAGTGCCCAAATCAGTGCATAGGGCAGCATACGTATGTGCATATGTATGTATGTATGTACATTAAATGCAAGCATAAATGCAGCATATTTATTGTACAAACAAAAGCTCCCTGCGTTTCGGCACTGAGTAAATAAAATTTGTGAACAAAATTGAAGCAAAACATACAAAACAGCTATAAATAAATATAAACCGTTAAAATTTTAATAGTTTATATATATATAAATATAGTGTTTATATATATATTTGAATGTACATAATTGTCGTTTGCTCTAGTTTTGCTATTCGCCAAGATCTGCGTACATACGGTGGTGGTTTTACATACAAACCAGAGAACTGCAGCGGTGGCTGTTTTGCGTACAATATGCATACATAAGAAAATTTATGTTGCGGTGTTACACCCACACAAAAAAATGCGATGGCGGTACTACAGGCAAATATAACCAATGCGGTACCAAAAGTACGCAAAAAAAAAATTTGTATGTATTTTTTGTTGTAGACACATAAAATCTAGCGATCATGCAAAACCATACACAAAAATTCTTAGAGTTGTTTCTGAGCGGTGGGTTTTTGACTAGTAAGAATATGATGCGGTGTTGCTTTGCGATAGTAAAAATATGATGCGGTGGTTTTCTGACTAGTAAGAATATGATGCGGTGTGGCTTTGCCATATCAACCATTTACTATGGGTCGCTTTGCCATACAGTAGATTTTGTGTGTGTCGCATTGATCCTTAAGACGATGAGACAGTAAAACCCACCCTAGTTTTTTTGTTGAAATGCGTTGATCGCTTGTGCGCACGGAAATTCCACTGCCAACACTTATCTCTCGATGCTCTTTCTGCCACTGAGTTTAATGCCAATGCATACGTGCAGCAGGCAGAAGAAAATCTGTGTGATAAGGCTTGAGTTTGGGAGGCAAAGGTTGACATAAGTAATAATGAACAGATAACAATGTTATTGCTTTAAATGAATTAATTTTAGACAATTATTTTAATTTTGATTTGATCAATCAATTTTTCTTACCGACATAAAAATTTTATTAAAATTTTAATTAGAAATAATAAGAAAGATACTTACAAATGCAAGGGCATCTAATATTCGGAATGATAAAATCCAATCATGTAATACTGACCTATGATCACAGAGACACAAACACAGAAATATGTTTTACATACATATTTTTTTGGTGTGCTTGCTTGCCCTTTGCCCATTTACGATGCGTTGCTTTGCCCTAGTAAGAATATGATGCAGAGTTTTTTGGCCATAGCAACCGTTTTCATTTGTTGCTTTGCCATAGCAACCATTTACTATGTGTTGCTTTACCCTAGTAAGAATATGAAGCGGTGTTGTTTTGCCATAGTAAAAATATGATGCGGTGTTGCTTTGCTATAGTAAGAATTTTACTATGGCTTGCTTTGCCCTAGTGCGCATGTGACTTTGTGTTGCTTTGCCCGCATCATAAAGTGTATAAACGCACTTTAGGGCAATAAACACCGCACCATATATTTGAGGGTGTTTTTGATACACATGGTGAAAAGCGCATAGTGATTTTAGGGTGTTATTTTTTTTTGCGGTGCCTCGCTGCAGGTCTCTGATACAAACATATAAAGCGACAACAAACATAGGTAAGCCGAGCAACTGCAAGCAAGTTGTTTTTGGTATGTGCTTTCGCTTGTTGTTGTTTTACTTTCGTGTGCTGCTGCCTATTATACCCTCTGAGGGGTATATTGGGTTTGTCAGAGGCGATTTGTATGTAACAGGCAGAAGGAGGCGTGGCAGACCCCATAAAGTATATTATTCTTGATCAGCATCAACAGCCGAGTCGATATAGCCATGTCCGTCTGTCCGTCCGTCCGTCTGTCCGTCTGTTTGTCTGTCTGTCTGTCCGTATGAACGAAAGGATCTCAGAGATGGTAAGAGCTACAAGTTCAAAGTTAATCAGTATCGACCACATATTTAGTCAGTCAATACAAGTTTGTTTCCTTTTTTTGATGCCACTCCCCATTCGCTCCCCACGATTGTGAAAATTTCACCAAAATAATTTAAAAAGTTTTTGACACAACGCAAATCGTTCCTTACAAGCAAGGCATAGCCACGTGCATGTTATTTGAACTCAAATAATTGGAAACGAAGCTGAGAGGGTATTACACGGTTGGCATGCCCGACTGACATTTTCTTTCTTTCTTCAGCGCTGCTTTATATACGCTTGCGCTAGACTTGTTGTTATCGCTCTACCCCCTTATATTTTCGCTAATCAGCCGATTATCTTTAATCAGCTGATTATCTTTGAGTATCCAAATATCTCTAATCAGCTGATTATATTTGGTACAGATATACATACGTGCATTAATTTAGAACCGAATTTTATAAAAATTCAATATGGCACATAAATCAGACCCAAATGAGACCGTTGTTGTTGATGGAGAAAATTGCCTTAGTGCCCGTTTGATACAGTTGTTTGTCAAACTAGAAAAAGTTGAAAGCGATATTGAGCGTCAGAGGAGTTCACTTATTAATAAAATAATGACTCCAAGCCAATTTGAGATACAGTGCCGGCTTGATATTCTTAACTCGTATATTTCCAAGGCGATGGATCTACAGTCAGAAATTGATACAATAGACCCTGATAATACTAGCCGTGCTTGAGGAAACATGTATTCTTTGCCGCTCTTCATACATGGCTGCTCTTAGTACACACCAAGTATAGGAGAACCCTCTCCAGTTTCTTACCGTTCTCGTCAGCCCAAACTTCAGTTGCCCAAATTCAGCGGTAAACACTCTGAATATAGGCCATTCATTGGTCTATTCGAAAGTTTGGTCAATTGTGATCGCGCACTATCAAATATTGGAAAGTTCAACCATCTGATATCGAAAGCATTAGATAGCCTGAGTCGAGTTTACGACAATAAATGCCTCATATTCTTTGACACTCTCGCCCAGCTTTTTGATATTGAACCGATGACCAAGCTATCGGCAGTAGGTATTCGCACTATGGTAGACTCGGTTTCAGCAATTTTCGACTCGTTAATGTCAGTTGGAAACGAGCAAGATTTCACAATTCTAATAAATATAGTATTGTCCAAGGTAGATTCTGTCACAAAATCTAAGTATGAGGAAAAGTTAGATTATAACATGTCCAACTGCATTGCGTCGAAGTGTAGAGTTTGTTCTCAGCCTCACAACACTCTTCTTCACAAATACGCGCCAGTTGAGCCGTCTCAAGAAACTATCAATCCTATTCAAGTGAACCATGTTGCTAGTATGGCCTATCAGATGGTACTTGCACATTTAAATGTATGCGGACAACCAGTGTGGTTTCGGCGATTGTTGTTGGAAAGAACGAAGCCGCACTGGTACGGCCCTTTATCAGCCTGCCACATTGGTATTGTTGCGCAAATCTACACGTTGGTTTTTGGAGAAAGATATGAAAAATGAATAAATTATAAAAAACGATCCTAACGAGAGACATAGCTCTTTTCCACAATGAACAACATCATTTATTACATTATAAAAAACTAAAAATATAATTTTTTATTTAAACATTACTAAAAAGAATATATATTAAAAATTGCTACAAAATTACTAGCTTGTTCATTACTTTTAAATATTTTATATTTAAGGCAGGTTAGCAATTGCCGGAAAAACACTTGTTGTTCGCATATGTGCAGTATGTGTATACATGAATACACACCGACACATGCTTACGCCGGGCATCGTAAAATACGAAATATCAAAAATTTCGGCAAAGCAAGCCGATCGACAATTGAGACACACACGCATACGAACACTAATGCATTTTTTCCCCCCTCCCCTCTTGCCGTCTCTTTTCCCTATCTTCTATTCTATTTTTGCTACGTCCATTTGAAAACAACAGTGAGCTTAGGCAAATTATTGTTGTGGAATACAGAGTAAAGCAAGTCATAAGCAATCCGCTGAGACCAAAGAGCTTTCAATGCTTGTGACTGAGACCGATACCCTGAAACGAAAAAGCTCTTTTGAAAGCTCTTGCCAATTGCAATCTCTTTAGTTTCAAAGCTCGTTGATAAGACCGAGTCGAAAGATTGTGAGCTACAGAATTCGTATATGATTAGATTGAATGTGAATTGTATCGAAAATGCTCGAATGGAATGCACTCTGCTAGTGCGAACGTGCTTCCATTGCTCTAGGCATAAACCAAAGCCAGTGGTGCAAATAATTGGTACCTTGTCGGCAGATCGCTTATCAGCTGTTTGCTTCTTTTATGTATTTGAGATCGATTTTTGTGGTCCCATAAAGGTTTCACTGCGAACTAGCGGACGTGCCCCTATAAAAAATAATATTTCGGTGCTCATTTATTTTGTTTCAAAGGCTGTTCACATAAAGTTTATTATCGATTTGATTACTAAAGCCTTTGTTTGCACCGTTAACAGCTTCATTGCTCGACCTGGCATCCCGCTCAGTTTATCTTGGACAAAACGACGTACTTCGTGGAGACGAGTTATCAGGGGAATGAATTTCCGGAGGCAATCGACCAGAAGAAAAACGATGCAACATGGTGGCGCACGCCAGCAAATACCTTTCCGAGATTGACTAAGTTCTAAATAAATTGTAATTATAATTGAAATTGCAATTCGTTATTAATTTTTGATTTCTC
The DNA here is from genome assembly GCA_035047385.1 of Drosophila tripunctata. Classification (NCBI taxonomy): domain Eukaryota; kingdom Metazoa; phylum Arthropoda; class Insecta; order Diptera; family Drosophilidae; genus Drosophila; species Drosophila tripunctata. The sequence goes on along the minus strand of JAWNPS010000131.1, from coordinate 116,407 downwards.
GATTTTTCGATAGTGACATTTTTATGGTATTAGTTTCAATATTATTTTTGTAGCTTCTTTTATTCGAACTTTCAAAATATCATCCTTATCGTTCCAACTATTGTGATCACTCTAAAAACCAAGCCACTTTACTAATACTTTACCCTCTTTTCTTCTTATAATTTGCTCTACTAGATAGCTGTTTTAGTAGTTTTTTTTCTTAATTCCTCTCCATAAAAAGACCCTTTACTTTCGCATCCATGATAGTCTTCTAATAAATATGTTCTTGGGTGTGTTTTTGCACTAGTCTGATTCTAAATATTTTGGTAGTCCATTTGGATGTATAGCCTTTCTCAAACACATGCTTTTATTTACTTATGCGTACATTGCCACCGATCTTTAACTTGGGTTTTTTAAATACCTGTTTATCAGCATTGTTATAAACTGTCTTTAGGAGACTGTACTCATTTGCCTTGTTAACTTGAATAGGGTCTCATTTTGATCGTTCTATGAATTGAATTATCGTATTTGTCAACCAACTCCCTATAAAATTCCTTATCCTTCCACATCATGTTTTTAAGAGTTCGATTGAAACGCTCAACAATTGACGCATTCAATACACTATACGTTAAATAATGGTTAATTCCTTCTTATTTCATCAGGTTTTGAAATTGCAAATTGAAAAACTCTTTCCTATCATTAGTCTCTAAGTTTTTCGGGAAACTGCCCAGTTTGAAAAAGCAATGATTGTGAGTAAAAATTTATATCCATTAATTGATTGAGAATGGTTCCCCATTCCAACCAAATAAGCTTGCCATAAATCATATACACCTTTCATAATAACATAACACCGTCTAAAGTTTTTACGCGCTTGTTGATGTATCTCGTTAACAATATCCCGCTTACTCATTGTTTTGAATATTTTAAAATTTTTTTTTAATATATTTTTTATTGTTAATGAATTTGTTTATAATTTGTTTCACTCTTACGGAGTTTTGTCTCATCATCATTTATGTTCTTAAATTGTTCTAAAACACTTTTCCATTCATTTTCAAAATGTAGTTTTAAGAGAACTTCTTGCTTTGCTAAAAGGTTTTCATATTTACTTGTTAAAACATTAAGCATGTTCTCAAATACATATCTTTCACGTTCTATTCGTTGTTCAATATGCGTTCCCAACTCTTTTATTGAATTTTCAAAATACTTTATAATAAAAACATCAGTTTGATTACTTTTATAGGAAGATCCCCTAGCAGAGTTAGAAGATCGTGCAAATTTATCCATGATTAGTATTAACATTCATATGTGGTAGTTCTGAAACGTAAAACGAGCCTGATTTTGATTAAAATTTTAGTTGTTGTATACTTTTTAATAAACAAGAATCGAGTTATTTTAACAAGTTTTTCTAAATTATGCTTCTACAATGATCACTCAAAATGTATATCATTAACTATTGTAGCGACTGTATTCTTTGAAGGATGGTAAAAGAATAACAACAATTTAATATTGAAGATAAATTTATTTTTAATTTCTATATTAAAATGTCTTTTCTAAATATATAATATTGGCTTCCCTTAACTCTTCAATAATAGAAATAATTTCATTATTATGATTAATATGTCCGGCTGATTATCATGAAATTAAAAGTCTCAGGCGTTCAACTAGCTCATTTGAATTATTCCAATAAATGTAGTTACTCTTTGCATTATTCAACTGCATGGGTCCATTTCCTTTATTTTGTACAGTAGTACAGGTGCCCTTTGATTTGCTTTTTCTCATAAACGATTTTTCTTCCTCAATAAATTTTTAAATTAAATGTGTATATTTTGTAGCTCTAGATCCCCTAATTTGATTAGTGGAATCATAATTTTTTTGAAAAACATTTGTTGACAATATCATATTTTTATAATTTACTTTGTTACCTTCAGTGAATCCTAGAAGTGACTTGGAAAATATCAATGAAATGAATCCTGGTGTTACTTTGAATTTTTCATCTCCCAATATAAAGTGTTCATTATCAAATTGAAATGGTAAGCTCCCCCAACTCCATTCTCCTGTGGGTTGCAATTATAAAAGATGTATGAGGTAGGTCAGCAGAGATAGATCTATCGTGATCTGTATCATTGTTAAAGGAATGGAAATCATACTCATGTAAACCAACGGAAGTATCGCCAATGTTGTTATTAAAGTTGAGGGATTTTTTTTTTATTTTGGGGATAGTGTTACCAAATAATTCTGCAAATTCATGATACTTTTCATCAGTAGACTCTTGTTTTCCTCGAATTAGATTTCAAAGATGTAGATTTGCTAATGAAATTATTAAGCGGACGTATAATTGGCTTGAAATTTTCTTCAAGCTTGAGTTCAATTTCAACTTGGCCATGTTTTAGACTTTAATATTTAATTTTCAACTCCTTTCTCGTCTTGACAAGTTCTTTTAAAATTTCTTCACTCATTTTATATAAAATGGGTGGGCGGTTTTCGAATTAGACCAGTTTAAAAATAGGGTCGGTTTTTTCGTATTTGAACGGTTTTAAAATGGTGTCGGTTTTTTTGAATTATAACCGTTTTTAAAATGTGGTCGATTTTTTCATATTGGACCGTTTTGAAAATGGGGTAGATTTTTTCCTATTGGACCGATTATAAAATGGGGTCGGTTTTTTCGTATTGGACCGGTTTTGAAATGGTGTCGGTTGTTCGAATTTGACCGGCATGAAATTTGAGTCGATTTTTTCGTATTGGACCGGTTTAAAAATGTGGTCGGTTTTTTCGTTTTGGAACGGTTTGAAAATGGAGTCGGTTTTTTCGTACTGGAGCGGTTTTACTCCTTCAACAGTTTGTATCATACTGATCTAATTATCCCTGTGTCAAATTTATTTAAACATCAATGCAAATATCAAATCCCAATTTATATCGACCTAAGTTTAAGGGATCGTCCTTACTTATACACAAAAATCCATATTTATCTGTCCAGCACAAGCGACATAGTTGTGTAAATTTGTCATAAGTCATATCACCACTGACATGATCATTATATATATGTTTCATATTTAATTCATCTTTTTCAATCATAAGTATCACATTTGCATTATCTCTAACAAGTTGTTTGACAATTCGTGTATACGTTTGTGAAAGATAAAATAAATCTATATTCTTATGGCGGACCATACAAAAATATGCTCTAACATTATTTTGATTTCCGCAGCAATATCGTCAAATATCATGATTGAATTGTTCTTTGCCTGATCTGGTGCTATAACATTATCATTATATGAAAAGGTAAAATAACCCATTCCTTTAATGGGCTTAAATGGGCCTCCTTCGCCCACTAAAAGCAAAATTTTGTTGTAACTTTACATGTCGCTGGCTCACTTATTTCTTAACGTATAGTTTTGTAACTTAGCATATATTTGCATACAAATACTACCAAACGGTTGTTTATCAAAATCGGATTATAGTTAAAAAAATTGTCATACAACGAAAATCGTTACTTTCAAGCAAGACATAGCCACGTGCATTGCACTGAGCTGTGCTCACAAGCTACAAAAGCTACAAAAACGAAAAACGTGTGAGCGAGATAGACATACAAATATGTGTGAATGTTAAGTTCTTGCAGCAGCTACTCCAATTTAAACTCATATAATTGGAAACGCAGCTCAGAGGGTATTACACGGTCGGCATGCCCGACTGACATTTTCTTTCTTGTTTTCTTTTGATGAATGTATTTTTTATCATCATCAACTTACAGGAATTGTCTTAAATACTCGTTCTGAATAAATTTGATGAAGTCTAGTTCTAACATTAACATATCTGCTTTAAATATCTTATTATCTGGTAAGCATTCTCAATAGCTTACTGAAGAAACTTTGTCTAATGCACATTTTTTTACACCCTTTGCCTTTTTAGATTCCTTTTGACCTTCTATTGCAATAGAATACATTTTATCGCGAAAGCGCAGATATTATACCACTATTACTCTAATCTTTTAACATTCCTTATTTCATTTTCTTACATTTGACAATCTGACACTTTTCAATAAGTTCTTCGGGGTAATCAGATGTATCAAATTTACTTACAACATCACTTGCTATATCTCGGAAGAAATCGTCAATTTGAATACCAAAAATAAAAGAATCAGTGTCCATATAATTCGCCTCTAATTTACTCATAAATTTCGGCTTCATATACTGATAATGAAAATCATACATCTTCCATTTAGATAGATCTAAAACACTAAATCCCAAATAAATTGGCTTATTGTATACACAATTCATTTTAGTCAATTGAATAACGTATACATCATCAGTTATCTTAAGGCTTTTATGAAAATTAGGTCGCACTATCAAGTCTCGAGTACCTCTAGAGTTTTAGTAGTAGTAGTTGCTTATATATAACCTCCATTGTCTTGCCATATACTGAGTCGTTCATTAGTTTTAAAAAATTTTTTTGAAATGCTTTTGTTGCCAAGGCTCGTTTCTGGGTATTTAAATCAATGTATTTTCATAACCATGGTGATTGATTAAATACTCAAATTCTTTGCATTTTCTTTAATATCAAACCGTTTTGTAAACATTGTTTTAATACCAAATAGTGAATAGGATACCTAGATTTGCTGGTCAAGTCTGCAATCAACTTTTTTTTGCTTAGAGTTAGGTGCAGTCTTGTTTTCAGGACAGAATGGGAGATCATTATGGTAATCGAGAATGGTTTGTGGATGTTCCAAGTCGACTTCATATATTTGACCGATACTACTGTCTGAGCCTGCACAAATAGTAAAATTAATAATGTTGGAATTAATCTATGAAATAATTGAATCATCTATCCACTTAAAACTACCCGTTAGAAGATTAGGAGACATTGCCCAACCGAATAGGTTATTGGCATCCAAATAGGCATATGCGATGATGGCTTGGAACAATCATAATTAGCCATATATTTGTTGTTCGCAATTGCCTGCCTTTATGAATATTGAACCAAACCTCCTCTAATTCCTCTTTCTATAAAATTATACTTCTCACCATCAGTTAAAAGTTCTAATTTAATACAAGTTGTTTTCAACATTGCATCCCAAGATAATCCAGGGATAGTATAATATTGACACGGATCAAGACTATAAACTCAAGAATTCAAAATAAATCATCGTCAAATGATTTTCTTTAAGCCTGACGGTAGGCATAAAACGATAGGGGTGTCTACCTGAATAAATGAGCCGGGGTTTTCGGTGTTGTCCTTAGGGATGAAAAATTTAGGAAGTCAAAGAAGAGGAAAAAGTTACGGTGCAGAGGTGGATACTCCAGTACCGGCGTGCAGGGGTGCTAGCACAGGCCCCGTAGTGTCGTCATTCGGTGACTGTGACAGTGGGGTGGTGGGCCGCTTGGCCACCCCATTGCAGAAAACTACAAGTGAAGGTCTGCCTCGAAGACAGAACGGTGTGGATCTGGAGCCAGGGGTCACAGAAACAGAATTCGTGTTCACCGGTCCATCCATGACGGAACTAGAGCTGGAATGCCGTTGGAAGATGGATCGGAGGACACGGAGGCTGCGGAAGTGACCGAGGCTCCAACCATACCCGAAGGTGTCGTTGCAGATAAAGGCGCAACTGAACACAAGCGCAAGAAGTGGAAGGGGTCGACCCTAGCTCACTGACTGCGAACGAGCGAAAGTTGCGCAAAAAGCATGAGCAATCGGTGAAGAGGTTCGAGAGATTTGCCAAACTTGACAATACTCTAACCTCCTCGCAAAGTGCAAGAGTGCTGAAAGAAGAGGAGAACCGGAAGGCGACCGCTTCCACTTCGATCGGAGGGGCCACCCCTACCCCCTCGAAGATGGTGGTAACGTCGGAAGGGAAACCTGGTGATCAAGTGGAGCAACCCGCGGGACTGAAGAAAACAGCCGCACCAGCCAAGCTTTCTCAAAATAAAAGAACGGCTGCGCAAAAGGGTAGCATCTACAGCTCCAAAAGACAGAGGTCAGACGACTCTGCGAAGGCTTCGGAGAGCAAGAGGCTGTGCCCGGAAGGGATTCTAGCAGGCCTCAGCTCGAAGCCCGAACTCGAGGCAGTCGTAATAGACAGAAACCACCCGGAAGGGAAACTTTCTGCTGAAAAATGGCTAGCCCTGGAAAAATCGATAAACCAGGCACTGCTTGATGCAATGACCCGGCCAGTGAATCCGTTCACTGCCGAGTTTGACGGCGTCAAGTGCTACAAGGGCGCCGAGGTTGTTGCCTCTGCCAATAAGGAATCTTTGGAGTTCCTTAGGGACATGGTCCTCAACATCGGGGAACCTTGGCCTGGTGCAAAGATTGATGTCGTCCCCACAGACCAGGTTCCGGAACGCTCAATAATCAAGTTTTGGATTCCACCTCCAATTATGGAGGATCAAGCCACCCTTGGTTTGTTACAGCGCCAGAACCTGGACTGTGCGTCTGAAGACTGGCCGATCACAAGAGGGCTGGAACGCCACAAGGGAAACGGCAAGGATCTCTGGATCAGTATTGGTCAAGAATCCAAACGCCACATCCTCCGGAAGCAGTGCCGGCTAAAGATGGGATTAGGGTGCGTCAGAGCATTCTTTCCCGGAGGAGGAGCGGAGAAGGATGTTAGGTCAACCGAACAGACTCCAAGTAGTGCAGATTAATCTGCATCACTCGAGGGTCCCCTCGGTTGACATACTGCGGTTTATGGACAAGGAGAGGGTTGATGTGGCACTCATCCAGGAGCCCTGGATCGTAGGTGATAGGGTTCGTGGACTGAATGCTCGCGGATACCACCTTCTTGTCCCACAAACTGTGGGTAAGTCAAGAACCTGTATCGTGGTAAGAGCTGGACTTAACGTTCTTTTTTCTTCTCGTTACTGCAGCAGCGACTTGACGGTAGCACTATACGAAAGGAGGAACGGGGCTAACCTATACCTGGCCTCAGCATACCTACCGTATGAAGAAGAAGAACCGCCTTCGGATAATATCAAGGCTCTCATTCAACATGCGATGAAGGAAGGCACCGATGTGGTCCTGGGTTGCGATGCAAACGCTCACCACACTCTGTGGGGAAGCACAAGCATCAACAAACGAGGAGAGTCCCTATTGGAATTCGTACTGTTCTCGAGTCTTGAAGTGTGCAATCGGGGTGATCACCCCACTTTCCGCAACAAGAGTCGAGCAGAGGTTATTGACATAACCTTAGCGACCAATAGTGACTCCCTCACCATAGACAACTGGCATGTATCCCGGATCACTACAGGATACTTTTTGAGATCAGGTGGCCCCAAGATAAGGCACCACCCTTCAGAAATGCCAAACAAACGGATTGGGTCAAATTCTCAAGATATGCTAAGGAGTTCTTGCTCAACCACCCAGTGGGACAGCTACGACACCCGGGAACGCTTGAGAAAGCAACCCAAACCGTTACGGATGGACTCTGTAAAGCCTTTCTCAAATCCTGTCCCATCAGTCGAGTTCCAAAGTCCAGGCGACAAGCTTTGTGGACAACGGAACTGAGGCAGACACGGAAGGAAACTAGGAGACTTTTTAACAGGGCAAAAGACAGGAACACTGATAGCGATTGGACCGCCTATCGTCTGAGCTTCAATATGTTCAAAAGATGTGTAGGAAAGCCAAGAGAGACTCTTGGGCAAAGTTCTGCGAGGATCTTGTCAGCACCACCGATGCATCGAGACTTCGAAGGCTACTGGCAAAAGATCCAGCCAAGCCTGGTCTACTTTGCGACCAGGATGGCAACTACGCCAAGAATAGCCAAGAGTTTCTTGATCTTCTCATGAAGGCTCATTTCCCAGGGTGTCTAGAGGTCGAGGGTGAAGACCATAGTCTCATGCTCGACCAGATACCAACGGATTCGACCCTTATGTGATGAGACCATCATCAACAATATTATTAGCGAGGAAAAAATAGCCTGGGCCATCAAATCGTTCAAACCACACAAGTCGGCGGGACCGGACGGTATTAGACCAGCTATGCTTCAAGCCGCGTGCAATGATCTGTTGCCGTGGCTGACAAGAATCTTCAGAGGATGCATCCTTTCGGGTTATATCCCACGAAGCAAGAGGCTGTGCCCGGAAGGGATTCTGGCAGGCCTCAGCTCGAAGCCCGAACTCGAGGCAGTCGTAATAGACAGAAACCACCCGGAAGGGAAACTTTCTGCTGAAAAATGGCTAGCCCTGGAAAAATCGATAAACCAGGCACTGCTTGATGCAATGACCCGGCCAGTGAATCCGTTCACTGCCGAGTTTGACGGCGTCAAGTGCTACAAGGGCGCCGAGGTTGTTGCCTCTGCCAATAAGGAATCTTTGGAGTTCCTTAGGGACATGGTCCTCAACATCGGGGAACCTTGGCCTGGTGCAAAGATTGATGTCGTCCCCACAGACCAGGTTCCGGAACGCTCAATAATCAAGTTTTGGATTCCACCTCCAATTATGGAGGATCAAGCCACCCTTGGTTTGTTACAGCGCCAGAACCTGGACTGTGCGTCTGAAGACTGGCCGATCACAAGAGGGCTGGAACGCCACAAGGGAAACGGCAAGGATCTCTGGATCAGTATTGGTCAAGAATCCAAACGCCACATCCTCCGGAAGCAGTGCCGGCTAAAGATGGGATTAGGGTGCGTCAGAGCATTCTTTCCCGGAGGAGGAGCGGAGAAGGATGTTAGGTCAACCGAACAGACTCCAAGTAGTGCAGATTAATCTGCATCACTCGAGGGTCCCCTCGGTTGACCTACTGCGGTTTATGGACAAGGAGAGGGTTGATGTGGCACTCATCCAGGAGCCCTGGATCGTAGGTGATAGGGTTCGTGGACTGAATGCTCGCGGATACCACCTTCTTGTCCCACAAACTGTGGGTAAGTCAAGAACCTGTATCGTGGTAAGAGCTGGACTTAACGTTCTTTTTTCTTCTCGTTACAGCAGCAGCGACTTGACGGTAGCACTATACGAAAGGAGGAACGGGGCTAACCTATACCTGGCCTCAGCATACCTACCGTATGAAGAAGAAGAACCGCCTTCGGATAATATCAAGGCTCTCATTCAACATGCGATGAAGGAAGGCACCGATGTGGTCCTGGGTTGCGATGCAAACGCTCACCACACTCTGTGGGGAAGCACAAGCATCAACAAACGAGGAGAGTCCCTATTGGAATTCGTACTGTTCTCGAGTCTTGTAGTGTGCAATCGGGGTGATCACCCCACTTTCCGCAACAAGAGTCGAGCAGAGGTTATTGACATAACCTTAGCGACCAATAGTGACTCCCTCACCATAGACAACTGGCATGTATCCCGGATCACTACAGGATACTTTTTGAGATCAGGTGGCCCCAAGATAAGGCACCACCCTTCAGAAATGCCAAACAAACGGATTGGGTCAAATTCTCAAGACATGCTAAGGAGTTCTTGCTCAACCACCCAGTGGGACAGCTACGACACCCGGGCACGCTTGAGAAAGCAACCCAAACCGTTACGGATGGACTCTGTAAAGCCTTTCTCAAATCCTGTCCCATCAGTCGAGTTCCAAAGTCCAGGCGACAAGCTTTGTGGACAACGGAACTGAGGCAGATACGGAAGGAAACTAGGAGACTTTTTAACAGGGCAAAAGACAGGAACACTGATAGCGATTGGACCGCCTACCGTCTGAGCTTCAATATGTTCAAAAGATGTGTAGGAAAGCCAAGAGAGACTCTTGGGCAAAGTTCTGCGAGGATCTTGTCAGCACCACCGATGCATCGAGACTTCGAAAGCTACTGGCAAAAGATCCAGCCAAGCCTGGTCTACTTTGCGACCAGGATGGCAACTACGCCAAGAATAGCCAAGAGTTTCTTGATCTTCTCATGAAGGCTCATTTCCCAGGGTGTCTAGAGGTCGAGGGTGAAGACCATGGTCTCATGCTCGACCAGATACCAACGGATTCGACCCTTATGTGATGAGACCATCATCAACAATATTATTAGCGAGGAAAAAAATAGCCTGGGCCATCAAATCGTTCAAACCACACAAGTCGGCGGGACCGGACGGTATTAGACCAGCTATGCTTCAAGCCGCGTGCAATGATCTGTTGCCGTGGCTGACAAGAATCTTCAGAGGATGCATCCTTTCAGGTTATATCCCACAAAGCTAGAGAGAAGTGAGAGTGGCATTCATTCCCAAAGCTGGAAAGATAAACCACTGCTCACCCAAAGACTACAGACCCATCAGTCTATCATTGTTTTTACTGAAAACGCTAGAACGACTGTTGGATCTACACCTAAGAGAAAAACTCACTCCTCAGACTTTCAGTAGCTTTCAACACGCCTATCTCAAAGGTAGATCAGTTGAGACAGCGCTGCATGAGGTGGTGAGTGATATTTGGACGTTGAAGTAGTACTAAACGCAGTACTTTCAAGTGGCCCATACGACACCAAGCACGGGCTTGTTAACGCGCGAACCGTAATTTATTAATATAAATACAACGACGAAAGTCGCGAACAATAAACATTGAACAAATACAAATACTAGTTACTAAGCATAAACTAATTAAAATAATCTATAAACTAGAAAAATGATCTATAAACTAGAAAGATGAGAAGTGAAGATTTTAGAGTAGTGGTAGTTGAAGAATTACATACCACACGATATTATATGAAGAACATAAAACTCGAAACGGGTTATGAATAGAATAGTTAGTAGTACAGATTTGAAGTGACAGTGGTTGAAAGTTTCTAGTGGGTCTGATCGGAACAGCAAAACTAATTTGGCTAATTAATTCAGACGAATCAATTTCACCATTTATAAGTTTGTGCATAAATATTACACCAAGCATGGTTCTACGATCAGACAGAGAGGAAAGATTGATAAGTAAAAGTCTACTACGATAGGGAGGCAACCGGATGTTAGGGTTCCAGTTAAAGCCCCTTAGAGCAAAGAGCAAGAATTGTTTTTGGACAGATTCTATTCTGTCTTGATGAATCTTGTATTGGGGAGACCATATACAAGACCCATATTCAAGAATAGGACGTACGAGTGAAGTATAAAGAGTTTTAGTTATGTAGGGACCGTTGAATTCTTCGACCAGCGTTTTATGAAACCCAAGACACCAAATGCACAGTTGGCAATAGAAGCAATATGCCTAGGGAATATGGAAGTGGCCCTCAAGAGAAAAGAGTTTACGTTGGCGGCATTCCTCGATATCGAGGGTGCCTTTAACAACGTACGGATAGAGTCTATAACGGCTGCATTGGTCAACATAGGCTCGCACCCGTTGATCACCCAATGGCTTAGCAACATGCTCAGCTGCAGGATGATCAATTCTCACCTCGGCGTGGCCACAATTAGGAGAAAAGCGACGAGAGGTACACCCCAAGGGGGAGTCATATCCCCCTTGCTGTGGAACCTAGTACTGAACAGTCTGCTTTTCAAACTAAAAGATGAAGGGTGCAGAGTGACAGCATACGCGGATGATTTAGCTCTATTGGTTACGGGCAAATTCTTACCCACACTAAGCGAGCTTCTTCAGAACGCACTGTGCTTAACCCTGCGGTGGGCAGAACATCATGGTCTGGGGGCAAACCCCAACAAGACTGAGGTTGTTCTCTTCACCAAACGATACAAGATACAGAGCTTGTACCTTCCAATGCTTGGAGGAACACAGCTCAAGTTATCCAGGGAGGCAAAGTACTTGGGCGTAATACTTGATTCAAAGCTCTCCTGGAAGAGAAACTCAGAGGAGAGGATGAAAAAAACACTCCAAGCTTTTTTCATCTGTAAAAAGACCTTTGGTAAAAGGTGGGGACTACAGCCGTACAAAATCCATTGGCTATACACGGCTGTGGTTAGACCCATCCTAACCTATGGAGCATTGGTGTGGTGGGAGGCGGCTCCGACCAAATCTCATCTAAGCAATCATCAAGGATGGCCTGCCTGGGCGTGACAGGATGCACACAATCCACTCCCCAGGCAGCCCTCGATGTTATTCTCGATTTGAAACCGATCTACATTTTCCTTAAGTACACGGCAGTGAGGAGTGCAGTGAGATTACTCGAACTAGGACTCCTCAAGCCTAGTGCCACGGGACATGGCAGTATTCTGAACTCTTTCGGAGCAACTGTTATGTCGGGGGAAAGTGATCGATGCGAAGAAGAATACAAATGAAATGACGTTTTCAACACAGTCATTCCCGATAGGAAAGATTGGCAGCTCGAAACTCCGATAAGGAGAAATAAACTATCAATCTACACAGATGAATCCAAGACAGATGAAGGTACGGGGGCTGGGGTCTACTCACAAAAACCACCCACACAACTTTCATTCCGTCTCCCGGACTGGTGCTGCGTGTTTCAGGCAGAAATCTACGCTGTCTGGCAGTCGGCAAAACTAATATCCACCTTGAAAGATGTCCCAAGGAACATATCTGTTTATGTCGACAGCCAGGCAGCAATCAAGGCTCTGTCCTCTAACGCAAACAGAAGTAAGCTTGTTCGCAACACCGCCAGGGCGCTAAACCAACTCCACCAGCACTCTGTCAGGCTCGGTTGGGTGCCAGGTCACTCAGGTGTGACAGGCAACGAAATACCCGACGAGTGCGCTAGAGAAGGATCGGCGCTACCGGCTAATTGGGCAATAAGCGATATACCCAGACCCTTTCAGCACATCCTCTCACAACTAGAGGGCAGTGCTAGAATTATGGCAAATACACGCTGGACGACCTTCTGGGCTGTCTGGTATCGAAAGCGCTATGGCCATCCTATAACCAGAAGCGAACATCTCAACTCCTACACTTTAACAAGAGTAGGATAAGGATGCTGACAGGAGTCCTCACGGGACACTGCCCCAGGACTGTCACAGGACTTCTGACGCAGCTGCTGCGATGAGGAGGAGGAAGAAAGCATTCAACACCTCTTGTGCTGCTGCCCTGCACTCAGTAGAAGAAGATCCCGATTCCTCGGGGAACCCTTCTACGAAGACCTGTATAGCCTCGCAAATCCGTGACTAGAGGATCTGGTGCTCTTCCTTGATTCCACGGGTTGGTTCCGGGTAACTGGGAACAGCCACTGGAACTAAAGACACGTCTTTTCATCCCCGTTATATCCCAACAACGCCCCACCCAGCACCTATATTCCCCCCCATCCCTAATCTACACCAACAGCTGACGGACACCACAATGGGCCCCGAGTGTACTCGGCCATTGGCTGAGCGGTCCGTATTACCTAACCTAACCTAAGTATGTGCTGCCCCTCTATATTTACCGGTAAGGTGATCGTGATCGCGAATTTTATGTTCCTCTACAGAAAATGCTTTGCTACAAATATGGCATGTACGAGCAGCTTTAAATAAAGATTCTTCATATTAACTTAAATTCATTTCGACAATTTTTCCTAAATGGTGTTTCTATAAATCTTTCGCCTTAGCAACAATATATTCTACAAACTGTTTAGCAGCACCTGGGCCAACTCCAACTACAAATTCATCTAGTTTAGAGTCAAATGTGCATTTTACATAGTAACTAAATGCATATTGGGTATGCATTTTCTAGAACACATTCAAAATCGGCATAAACTACAAAAGGTACATCTAAGGAACGTTAAAAATTTTTAAACTGTAGAAAATTGGCAACAATGATGGTTAATGATGACACTGGATGATGGACTTCCGCTTGCGAAGTTGTGCGCTCTTCAGACAAAAACTAAAAACATAAAATTTTTATTAAATAACTAGGAAATCAAAAAATTTTCAGGGAGAGAGAAAACTGCCTTTAAAATGTTCAACCATCGAGTTCATATATGGGTAGGTGAAAGTCAATTGAAAGACATTTGTTTTCATCTATGTAAGTGTATATATATTTTTTTATTTATCTATAATTCTCAAGCTATAAAGAATTTTTAACAAAAATTATTTCTATTTTATTTATTTTTTTTGTTTTTCTTATTTATACTTTTAATTTTCTTTTAATTCTATTTTAAGTTGATAATGTTTCTCACCTCCTCCAGTTGATAATACCTTCTCACGGATGATATTAAATTCTCCATTATTGAAGGCCGCCAGTGTAGCATCTTGCATAGCGTTATATTTTTTTGATATATATATAAGTTTATCGCTTACTTCTAGAACAATGCAGGATAAAACTGGGTAGTCGTTCTAGCTACATTTGTTATACGATACTTTTGCTCCAGTATCATGTCTTTGACTTTCAAAATAGTCTTTGACATCTTTGTGTTCAAATCCAGAATAACGGAGTTTGTTTACTGCATGGTTATATATTTTTGTATTTTTTACAATATTTTCAAATATTTAATTTTGAATAACATTTTACTTCTACATCAAAAGGGAATATTTTGTTGAATGGCTATTGAGCTGACTTGTTGTTCTTTTATATCACAATTTCTAGCTTGGTGTATTGAAAAAACGTGATAAAATGAAAAATTTATATTCTCATTTAAATATTTAAATGTATGCTAATGATCGTATCCCAGAATTAATGATTCTTTGCAAGTTCTGCTTATGCACCTGGAAAGAAACCTTGTTGGAATTTTCATAGAACAACGCCATATCGTATTCTGTACTAGTCTGACCCTTTGACGCCAATTTTATTAACGTTTCAACAGGTTGATAGTTTTTCTTAGGGATTCTTCATAGCTAACAGCGCAAATGTCTGTACGTGAGCCAACAATCTTCCTTTAGGAGCCTACATAGGCTACTCCGGAAATGCCAGTACGTGAGAAGAAAATATCCTTCCTTAAAATGTATGCTAATGATCGTAAACCAAAATTAATGATTCTTTGCAAGTTCTGTTTATGCACCTGGAAAGAAACCTTGTTGGGATTTGAAGTGTTTTATCATATTGTGTACTAGTCTGACCCTTTGACGCCAAAGTATATTAACGTTTCAACAGGCAACGGTAACGGTAACGGAAACGACTGTACGTGAGAAGAAGAAATTATTCTCTCTCACAGGGAAATTCAGCCCTTAAACCTGATTGGTAGTTATACACACAGAGAGCAAACCTAACCCAGAACAGGTTCTGAGAGAGGTAAATTTTTAGAGGAAAAATTTTCAGAGAGAGGGGGAAAAAGGTTGTTGATCGGTGGCGTGTGTCAATGAGAGAGAAGGCAAAAAGAGAGAGGGAAATTTTCAGAGGAAAAAATAATGAAAGAGGGATAAAATGAGAGAGTTAAATTTTCAAGGGGAAAAAATGAGAGAGTGAAAATTTTCAGAGAGAGGGGGAAAAAGGTTGTTGATCGGTGGTGTGAGTCAATGAGAGAGAAGTGGAAAAGAGAAAGGGAAATTTTCAGAGGGAAAAAATAAAAGATTTAAAAAAATTAGAGAGTGAAAATTTTCAGAGATGAGAAATATTCTGAGAAAAATATTGATTGAGGAGAAATTTTGAGTGGGAAAAATTAGTAGAAGGGTAAAAAATAGAGGGAAATTTTTCATCAGGATGAAATTTTGAGAGAGAAATTATTGGTAGAGGGGAAACTTTCAGAGTGAAAAAAGTGGGATCGGAGAAATTTTCAGAGAGAAAAAATTGGTAGAGGGGAATAAAGGCAGGGAAATTTTTCATCATGGAAATTTCCTCCTCCGCTCCTCCTCCGTACTATGCGCACTATTTTGCACCCCGAATTACTAACTACTCATTCTCAGCTTCGCCTGTTTCTAGAACAAACGCCACATTTGGTCTACAGGCCACCGTTTCAAATGTCCCTAATAATAAACAAACAACTAACAATAAACGCTCACATAAGCAAGAATCAACTAATCGAGCCACTGTCACAAAAACACCTTAAACTTGGCTAAATTACTCAAGTAATTTTGAACCGAAATAAATAATATTGTCAGACAGGATTCGTATATAATTTAAATTAAAGGCCCCAATTTAATTTGTTTCAACCCTGGCTCTTCAGAAACATAAAGGTCTCTAGTCAACGTTTTCAAAATAAAAAAACTAGAGTTTCACACATATCAGCCCCGTGTTGAACGCTCTATTCGGATTGTCATACGTGGCATCCATTTTTCAATTTCAACAGATCGCATCAAAAGCGAAATAAACAAATTAGAATTTTCAATTCAAAGTGTCTTTCACCCGACCTTCACAGATCATCATGGCCCCGGCTTACATAATCCTAATCTACACTTCATAGAATTAGATCCATCAGCCACTAACAATTCAAAGATATTTGAACTAAAAACGTTATGTCAATATGCCATTCGTATCGAATGGCGGCATAATAACAATGATTCCCTCGTACAATGTATGCGTTGCCAATAGTTCAACCATACAGCGAATTACTGTCATTGTTAGCCGGTCTGTGTAAGGTGCGGGCAAAACCATTCAACCCAAACATGCACCAAATGCAGAGCAACCCCAGCAGTTTGTGGAAACTGCAAAGGTGACACTCCGATAAATTATAAAGCCTGCCCATACTATTTAAAATTAGTTAATAATAAATCTGCTTCTCTAAACAACAACAATAATAATACTAACAACAATTCTAACTCAAATTCGATACCAAACCAACGTCAACAATTGATGGAACGCCAGAAACATGGCAAATGTTTCGGGAAGCGTTTGAGATCAAAACAGAAAAATACGGCTACAGTGAACGTCAAAATCTGTTGCGCCTGCAGAAAGCAATTGTAGGCAAAGCTCGAGAAGTGGTTGAGTTAAGTGATGGAAACCCTGAAGGAAAGGTTTGGAAAGCCGGAGCAGCTGGTAAAGAGTCAAATTAAGCGTGTCGAATTGTTTCCAAAAATCACGGAGGATAATTTGGAAAAACTGGTAGAGTTTTCTACAAAAGTTAGCAATCTGGCGTCATTTTTGTCTGCTGCAAATGCACAGCAGCACCTGTCTAACCCGACACTGATGGAGACCCTGGTTGGTAAGGTCCCAGTTCAGCAACGGCTCAACTGGTCGAGGCACTCATTGGCATGGAAAGGCGATGCGACAATCAAGGACTTGAGCATCTGGCTGCAAAAGCTAGCGAAAGTTGTTCATGGTGCTTGTATTAGTGACCAGGAAGCGCCTTCCAAGAGCAAGAAAGAAAAAACGAGACTGTTTCATGCGGATCATCGACCACAGGGGAATGATCGTATTATAAATACATGCATCATGTGTGATGGCAGTCACAGTCTGACGAAATGCGATTAATTTACAAACCTGGATTGTAATGACAAATGGCTGTTTGTACGGAAGAAGAATTTGTGCTTCAATTGCCTCAGTTGAGGTTACCGAAATGATAAATGTAAAAGTCCACTCAAAAGCGAGGTAGCAAACTGCAACAAAGGCCATAATTCTCTATTGCACAAGGCGAAGGAGAATACTGACGAGGACTAGGAAACCAGCAACGGTGCATTCTCTGGCATAGCTTCCTATGGTGGAGGATCGTCACTCCTGTTTAAAATACTGCCTGTAAGACTGTATGCTAACGGGCACACAGTGGAATGTTTTGCGTTCATTAACGAGGGCTCTGCAGTATCCCTGATGAACGAGAGTCTGGCCGGTGAACTGTACTTGAAGGGTTCAAAGGAGAATCTCACGTTGCAATGGTTTGGAAATAAGCAAGTTACTCAAAGGACCAGTCGTTTTGATATGGGCATATCAGATGTGAGCGGTCTCACGATTTAAGGGCGTCCGAACAGTAAGGAACTTAAAGTTACCCAAGCAAACGATTACCTGAAGAACATACCAACTCAAGAATACTATGACATAGAACCACAGCTTCTGATTGACCTAGATAATGTGCACTTAGGCATTCCAAAGAAAGTCAAGTTCTCGGGCTGGAGCGCACCGGTAGTAGTGAAAACCAAACCTGGTTGGGTGATCTACGGCAAATTTTCTGGTCAAGCTAACGGTGCACACTGGGCGGAATTGCCAAATAAGTGGCATAAAGTCGAAAATTTTGTGGAAGCAAATAATAATTATATTTCAGTATATTCAAACTAGAGTCCCTAACTAGGAAAAATCTATGTTCGCTTTTGGCAAACATGCAACACTGTCATTCTGATCAAGGTTTAAAGTCAGGTGATTAGTCAGCTGATGCCTGCGACAAAATTGGCGGGAAATTTTTATTCACTTTGAGCGCTTGGCAAATTCACACAGAAGTAAAATAAGATATTGTAAAAAATGAATTTTGGAGGCCAAGGTATGTAGAATGGATAAAACAAAACAATTTAATGTTCAAATTTACTATATTTTATATATGTGTACTTTTTTGTATTGTCCAAAAAGCATATGTGTTCGTCTTCTGTGGAATAAAAACTAATCTTCTGCGTGTTTCTGCGATATGTAATGTATGTGAAAATAAAGTAGAGAGTGTGTATAAAATGTTAGTAATATTCTTATTTGCGGCTTTGGCGGTATTTTGAACTTGTAGATCACATTGAGTTCTGTTATTCAACGCTGCTGGACGTATTAGATGTGGAAAACAAGTAAATTAAGATTTTTTCTTAAATTGTTAGTAATTATGACCTGTCTTTAAGTAAGAATTTAATCATAATAAATATTATATTACTATCACTAATACATAAAAAATATTACAATTTTTGTACTTTATATATAGTTCTCACACTTTCCTTTGTGATTACGTATACGCATTGTTGCCTCATATGGGCTATTGGGATAGGCGTGGTCAAATGAACTTTAAATTTTGTTTTAATATTTAGAGTGCTATTCTTATCAAATAAACCAAGTTTCAGCTCGATATCTGCGTTATTCGACTTTATGCCACTTATTTGGCAACTCCGCCCAGTGTGCGGTGGCGGGAATGGCGTGTACATTATTGACAATCGTGATGACATCGACGTTCAGGTCCGGAACTACATAACAGATGTAGAAATGAACGTACCCAATGTGAAAACTCAGCTTCAAGGACATGAACTAGAAAGAGCCAATGTAATCCTGGAAAAGACAACAAAACGTGTTAGTGATCGTTTTGAAGCTGGTTTGTTATGGAAGTTGAACGCACCTGACAACAAAAAAATGGTCATCCAGAGACAGATGGCGTAAAGGAAAATTAAAAAGGATCAATAATTCCGAGATCAATGCTGTCAACTGATGTTGTAGTACGAAAATAAAGGGTATATCAGGAGTATCCAGGACTGCGAGCCTAGAGTTGGCCAGGGTAAGGAATGGTATCTGCCACATTTTGGAGTAAGAAACCCAAATAAACCGGGATAGCTCAGGATTGTATTTGACGCGGCTGCAGAAGTATATGGTGTGTCGCTAAACACATTGCTGTTGAAAGGACCTGATCAATGTCAACCGCTGATCTAAGTTTTGAAGTTCAGGCAAAAGGCCGTGGGCATCTGTGCAGACATAGCTGAAATGTTCCATCAAGTACTCATTAGTAAGGAAGATCGATGTGCACAACCGCTGAACCTACACATTTCCCAAATAACAGCAATAGCCCATCTGTAATCGATTTTGCCATCAGAAATAATATATCCCCTCAGCGATTTAAAATATATTGAAAAATTGATCTACTTAGTGATCACATTCCCCTTAGCGTTGAATTTTCTGTCTCATCCCATTTCATAACCCAAAATAGTCATCATCTTCTTACCCATCGCTCAAATATAAAACAATTTCAAAGTCATCTCAGCGATAACGTACATTTAAATGTCTGGTTTTGCCTCAAAACAGCCATCAAAACATCCCTCACATAATCCACGCCAACCCTTTGATCTCTCGCGTCCTCCCATTGGCGCCAATACTAAAAATTGATTCGTTTAAAGCGTAATCTTCGCAAGCGATACACTCGTACCAGATCCTTTGAACATAAATTAGCCTGGCAACAGGCTAGCCGTAGGCATTCCCAAAAGCTGCAACAATCTCGTTCAGACCACTTTGACAATATTCTCTCCAACGCCGATCCTTCAAAAAAGGGCAGTTTTAACTTATGGGGTGCATGTCAGGGGCTCAAACAGCAGCCCCACGTGCACACCTCTGTAAGAAATCAGGCCGGCAATTGGTGTCAAACTGTTCATGAACAGGTTGAAACCTTTGCAGATGAACTTGAATCTAGATTCAAACCATTCGATTACAGTCCCCCAAATCATATTCAGCTTCACCAAATCCGAATGCTGGCAATGAAAGTTCCACAATTAGTTATCTTACGCTAGACGAAATGAAAACAGCAATTAAATTACTTCAGTCTAACAAAGCCCCTGGCTATGATAAAAAAGACAATTTTATACAAAAAAGTATTCCCCATCGAGCCATTATGTTTCTCGTTAACCTTTATAACGTCCTTTTACGCCTTTGCTATTTTCCCCAATTATGGAAAGACGCTATGGTTTCCTTGATTCTTAAAGGCAGTACCAAATTGCAGTCAGCACTGACAAGCTACAGGCCTATTTACTACTGCCATCCCTATCCAAGCTCTTCGAAAAAATCATTTACGACGTCTAATGATCACAGTACCATTCAGCAAATCCACCGAATTGTACAACAAGATCGAGGCATAGTATCCACAACCCTACCTATACTATCAGGTGTTCCCCAGGTGAGAGTCTTGGCTCCCCTGCTATACAATATTTACACCCATGATATGCCAACGGTTGCAAGTTCATTACGCTTTAATGATAAAAGCTTAACAGCCACATACGCAGGTGACACTGCATTTCTGGTTAGCGGTTCCATACTATTCATTACGAAAGATATGTAGCTACACCTAAACAAATTCCAATTATGTGACAATAATTAGAATATTAAAATTAATGGCATGAAATCAAAACACCTTATCTTCTCTATAGCAAACCGCATAATTTGGCCTGATGTTATGCTTAACAATTCCAAAATCCCCTTAGTAAACTCAGTTAAATATCTCAATTCAAAAATATGTAAATATCACTTTCTCCTCAATAACATATCTCGTTTATGTACTTCAAATAAAATGCTTATATATAGGCAAAAAATCGCTCCATCCTGGCAATGTAATAACGAACTGTACGGTTGTGCAGCAGATATACATATTCGCAAAATTTAAGTAGCCCAATCAAAAGCCCTTCGCCTTATTCACAGTCCCCCATACTATGTGAGCAATAGACCAATTCATACTGATCTCAATACACACTCTGTATATGATCTGTAGGATCAGGAGCGTTTTTCATTCCAGCATGAGTGGAAACTAGAGGACGGTCGAGCTCTATTAGATTCCTGCTTACAGGTGAACTTCATCTCAGAACAGTTCGCACAATCACTACACTTGCCAAAGGTCAAACGGCATATGCGAATCAGAAGCATTGGCGAATCACACACATACATCAAGTTTGGCACTTCGGCCACAATCAAGTCACGTTTGGAGGATTTTAAGATGCCCATTGATTTTTGCGTGATGTCACACATTGTATATCAGCCGGATTCGGACATCGACATTTCGTCTTGGAACATACCCAAGAACACACCCTTAGCTGATGAGCAATTTCACAAAACTCGGCATATCGATTTACTTAGTGGAACTGAAACTTTTTTGAAATTCTTGCACTGGGACAAATCAAGTTGGGTCCCTGCCTTCCTACGCCTCAGAAAACAATACTCGGATGGATTGTATCTGGACGCTATGAAGGAACGCAGCGACAGGCACATTGCTACTCGCTCTCACAGGAGGAGTCAATCAACAAAAATTTGAAGACTTAAGCAAACCAATCGACAAGTTCACACCTGAGCAACTGCAGTGTGTATTATTCGTCTACCATTTAAGGATGACCCTTGGTTCATCTATCTAGGATCTTCATACGAGTCAGCCAAGCTGAGATTTGAGTCATTGGAACGGCGCTTAAATCGCAATCCGCAGCTAAAGGCATCATATACGGAGTTTCTGCGCGAATATGAAGATCTGGGACCCATGAGTTTGGTGAACTCACCAAGGCTTGACGAGCCACACAATTACATACCACATCACTGCGTCTTTAAGCCAAATAGCACTTCAACGAAGCTCAGAGCTGTCTTAGATGCCTCAAATGGAACTTCAACGCAACGATCACTTAATAACTTGTTAATGGTTGGACCGACCATTTAAACGGAGCTATATACGCTTCTGCTACGCTTTCGAACTTACAAATATGTACTCACTGCATTTTCACTGTTGTGAAAATGTTCAGGCAAGTATTGGTGGACTATCGTGACCGCAAATTTCAATACATTCTTTGAAGAGATTCCTCAGATAAGCCACTGTTCAGAGTATGGGGGTGCTGTTCTACTAAACTAATGAGCTGTATATTAAATTCAGCGCATCGTAGGCGCAACAGTTTATTCAAGGTTCTCGTTGTAGACTAAAAATAGGAACGTATGAGCAAGCGCAGCTTGCTTAAAGTTAGGCGAATGAGTGTAAGATGGGAGAGTTTAACAATGCAAGAAAGACAAGGTTTAGGGTGGACCTAAATATAAGAATGTAGGTGTAATTCCACTTAAACAAATATGAGTGATTTGACCCAGCATCCCGGCCGCATTGAATGACGCAGTCTTTCAAGAGACAGGAAGAATAGCTAATTTGTGAAATGGTTTCCGGACTATGCCTTTGGTAGTGCGGACATCTACAACTCGTTCTCGTTGATCTCGTCCAGGAATTGTAGCTGTAACCCGACCCATTATCCATTTCTGAGAAAGTATGTTGTCCTCATGTATGAGAACCATGTCACCGATAGAGATACTGGGTGCTGGTTTTGTCCACTTGTAACATACGTTCAGCTCATTGAAGTAGTCTGCTAACCAGCGTCGCCAAAAATGTTGTTTGATACCAGCTATCAAACACCAGCGGTCCAAAGATTTCAGTTGTTCGTCTTCTATATTTGGGTTCAGGCAATGCTCGCAAGGAGTCTCCAATTAGGAAATGAGCAGGTGTGAGAGCACCCAAGTCACTTGGATCTGATGACAGTGGGGTGAGCGGGCGCGAGTTGAGAATAGCTTCTACTTCCGCTGTGTTTGTGGCTAATTCCTCAAACGTGCAGCGGGCATTCATTAGGCTGCGCGTCATGAGTCCCTTGGCGCTTTTTACTGCCGCCTCCCAGAGGCCGCCAAAGTGTGGTGCTCTGGGTGGAATGAAACGAAAGTTTATGAATTCATTTGTGCAAAAACTGTTGATTTTCTTGAAGAAGTAGTTTCATAGATCCTTTAATTGATTGCTTGCTTCAGTGAAATTCGTGGCATTATCGCAAAATTTGTTCACAGACAGTCCACGTCGAGCAATCATGCGCCTCACAGCTGCTAAAGAGGCATCCGAAGGTAGACATTGACTGGTCCGCAAAAGTCAATTCCACAGTGAGCGAAAGGTCTCGATGGAGTCAAACGCTCTACAGGCAAATTTCCCATGAGTTGCTGTTGCAGCCTTGGCTTGTAGCGCACACAGTGCACGCATTTCCTGATGATAGAGCGAGCCAGGTCTCGAGCATTTACGATCCAGAATTGAAGACGAAGTAGTGCAACAAGTGCCTTTGAGCTAGAATGGTAGTGTTGCACATGAAGGAACTGAACGTAATGACGAATGAAGTCATCTTTGCTGGGAAGCAGGATTGGATGTTTCTGAGCCTCTGGTGCATTTGCCAATTCGAGCTCCAATTTGGTAGCGATAACTTACGAGTTGGTGCTACTCTGGACTTTGACGTAATCAGGTGAACTTGAACCTTGCCGTCCGTCCAGCATCCTTATGCACGAATGGAAGCGTCACAGAATCCATGAAACTGCAACTCCTTGGTGTTCGACTGCATACAGAATCGAGGTAGTAAACGATTTCCAAGCTAGGCAAAGTGTTTGCTGCACAGGCTCATCCCATTGCAGTTTGAGTATCCACAGCTATTGTATCTTTGCAATCACGATGACTGTCGCTACCAGTCCCAATGGATCAAAGAGTGAAGATGCTACAATTAAAATTGTCCTCTTAGTGATTACATCCATAGAGCATTTCGGTCGAAAGCAAATAGCTATACGTCCTGACATTGATTCCAAGCTAAGCCCAATGTACTTGTAACTGAACCATCTTCGAGATTCAAATCCTTGATAGTGCTGTCGTCGACAAAGTCTTGAATGCCATTTTGCTAGTTCAAACTTGGCTTTACCAAGTACCTCGATGACCTCTGCCTTGAGTTGTTGCAGGCCTTCCACAGTGTCATGCCCACACAGAAAGTCATCCACGTAGAATGATGAATTTATAGCTTGTGCACCAAATTTGATGCTTGCGCACCAAATATGTCATATTGCGTATAGCGAGATATGGTGCTGTAGCCGTACCGTACGTGACTGTGTTTAGTTCATACGTCTGCACATGATGCATTGACGATGGTCGTTGCTACAATGACATCGTTTGAATTCGAAGCGATGGGTAGTGTAGATGGTGACCTAGTCGCAGCTGCCTCGCGATGTAGTAGGCTGTGATGAAGTCTCGAGCAGAATCGAAATTTTGAGTAGACGGACACTTGGCTGCCTGGTGGCCTTTGCCAAGACAGTTTAAGCACAGTTAAGAGCAAGTCGTTTGGCTGCTTCGTAGCGCTCTGCAACAGATATCTCCTGAAGCCGACTGCAACGTGAAACTTGATGCTCTGAACTAAGACAAAGAGGTCATGAGTGAGTTGAGCAATTAAATTCTCAATTACCTGTACACACAAATTCCACGTGAGTAACTTGGAAAAATCCAATGATTCGTTTCATTTACGCATATATTCCATTAGTTTCCATATCCATCTTATCCATGACAATGACTATCAACATTGCCTGCGCGATATGTGATTCGTTGCCTAGTGATTTTAGTGGTTTGTACCATGCTGTAGAGTTGTCAATCAAACTTCGAATTTATTGACTATTGGACCTTGACGCACTCTTGAGCATAAACAACGACGATATTTTATCCAAAAAGACTAATGTTGGATTGTCGTAGCGTTGATTCAAACGATCAAGTGCCTTCCGATAGTTTTCTGATGTGTTCTGAAATACCTATACCGTTTCCAATGCTGCTTTCCTTAAGCAGCTGATCAACTGATTAAACTTCTCGATGTTTAAGAGTCTGTTCTGTTGATCCACCATTTGATTGAATAGTGCACTAAAATTCTTGTAGTCGGCATAATTGCCATCAAATGTGGGTAGCGTAAGTCTAGGCAACTTGGCAAATGATGAAAATATAGGCCCCGATGGCGCAGCGAAAGTTGAATCGTGCATCTCTTCTGTAAGTTGTTCTGTAATGCAAACCTTTATGTCGCTTGAACATTATTTTTCAATTTGAGTCTGTAATGCCATTGCTTGCATAAAGTAAGCTTCCAAAATTTCCAGGCGGCACTTTAATTCAGCTTGAACTGGCGTAGATTTTCCCTTTCTTAATTTTGTGTTTTGAGGCTCTCCAAAGACACGATTTAAACAACAACAACCTTATGTTTATATTTAAATAAGCGTTGATCAAATTCACTGCCAAAGCTAATCCAAATTACGTGAAATATTTATCAGATCGACGAACAATGCAAGTGGCAACTTTTTCTAAACTGAACTTAATGTCGCGTGCAGAATACTAGACGTAGAAAAGCAATGTAAGAGACGAATTCCACTTAACTGTTATTGCCGTTATGCTATGTCGCGCAGTTGGTGCCTTTGTATGTATTTAAGTGCGTTTTGTATGCAGCTGTACTTATTTCTGCTTAGACGAATGTGATTTATCCAAACATTTAAGGAATATGATGGCATAGCGCAGTATCGGTAACTTGTTGCTGTGATCGCGGGGGGATCGTAGGGACAGCGAAGTGACGTTGAGTATGACGATTGCAAAGCAGATGCTGCCTCACAGAGCGACAGCGAAGTCAAGCAAAGCGAAGCGAATGAACGGTGTCTCGGCGGTGCGAATAGCAAGGCAAGGCGAATGTATGCACAGTGAGCACCTTGTATGCTGGAACATTCCGGTTTATGTTCATATATATTTATGCAGTATATATATGTACATATATCAAATTTAAACTTTAAATATGTTGCACGGAATTTTAAACAGCACTGCCCAGTCCAGCACGAGTTTCAGAGTATGGGGGTGCTGTTCTACTAAACTAATGAGCCGTATATTAAATTCAGCACATCGTAGGCGCAACAGTTTATTCAAGGTTCTCGTTGTAGACTAAAAACAGAAACGTATGAGCAAGCGCAGCTTGCTTAAAGTTAGGCGAATGAGTGTAAGATGGAAGAGTTTAACAATGCAAGAGAGACAAGATTTAGGGTGGACCCAAATATAAGAATGTAGGTATAATTCCATTTAAACAAATATGAGTGATTTGACCCAACAGTATCAGTTGAATGTTCATGCATCCAGATATTGGAATCGCATTGATTCTCACCCAAATACATTAATTAAACCCCTAAAAAGATGTCACACAAACTCAACCTGGCTTTATTAACACACACGCTTGCACACAGAAAAGCTCTCTGTATCCTACTCCATTTCTCTTTTTATATTTTGTGATAATTTCATTAATTCCCTACTACTACTCTTTTATTTACGGATACACCCCGATAGACAGCATACACCATACACACACACCTGGCACTCTTGGAGCAACAACCATGGCACATCTCCTATCACACTACTGTATCACCCATACCCACCATCATCAACACGTACAGCACACTCGGACACCACTCAAACGCACACACACACACAAACCATCCACCACCAGGGGATCCGTTGTCGTACAGACCAATCTGCCTCCTCGACACAATCGGCAAGGTGTTCGAGAAGATGGTCTGCTCCAGGGTGGAGAACACTATCGACATGGCAGGCGGACTGTCCCCAAACCAATTTGGCTTCAGGAAGGCCAGATCCACACTGGACGCGCAGGAATTGGTTGTCGACATAGCCACCAGGGCGATACAGGGATCCAGATGGTACGGAGGTGCAAAAAAGTACTGGCTGGTAGCAAAGCTAGATGTTAAGAACGCATTCAACACGGCGAAATTGGACAAAATCATCAATGCCCTCCAGGAATTTCGGGTTCCAGCGTACCTGACAAACCTCTCAGTAGCTACTTCTCTGATAGAGTACTACAATACAACATGGAGGAAGTTACTGCTGGTGCTCGACAGGGCTCAGTTCTTGGAACGCTCCTATGGAATATAATGTACGCCGGTGTGCTGAAGTTGGCTCTTCCCACCGACTCACACATTGTCGGATTCGCCGACGACGTAGCCATTGTTACAGTTGTAAAGGAGCTGACGGATGCTGAGTACATATGCAATCGCACGCCGCGTCAACGATTGACTAGCTTCAGCAGGGCTGGAGCTAGCTGCCCAAAAAACCGAGGCGGTATTAATTAGCAGCCGCAAAAAGGTGGAGACTGCTCGCATCATTGGTTCCTGTGAAGCATTGCTAAGTCGGCCGTACCGTAGGAACCTGGATATTATTATTGTACTCTTACACACTCTACCTTTTTCTAATCTAAGCTAAGTTAATAAAGAAATGTTACTTGTAAGTCCTCCGAGGAATTAATAAACATAAGTTTTAATACCTGCAAAAAAACAACAAACGATATACAACAAAGCCCACGAGTTTAGTGACTACACACCTGCTAGAATCGCTAGCTCCATTGGCTTTTTACCGAGAATTCGGAGATTTTATCCCGCAAAAAACTCCCTTGACGAGGAGAGTGAGGTAAGGGCGCTTGAGCGAGTTGAGAGTTTTTTTTTTCTTTGTTATTGTAATAACAATAGAATCTAACACTCGAGAAACGCTCCCGCCGTTTTTGCTATTCACTTTTGCCGGTTTTGCATTGCAAGCAATCAGCTGTCAGCAGTGCTGCATAACTCTGCCTAACAAGTTGTAGACGCGGTGAGTGTTGAGGGCGGATCAGCCGATTAGCCAATACACCCACCAGCTTTTGGAAACCAGGCAACTTAGCAAATACGCCTTGCGTGTAGCATACCTTCAGGAGTTACTGAAATAAATGCATACCCTAAGGTCTAACTACTACTGCCCGTGGGACATACCACATATATACCCGTTACTAGCACAGAAGCAGCTAAAGGTTGCGGACCAGACCGATACCAACCCCTCCGCTTAGGCGGTGCTGGCAAAAAAGGGCTCTCGGGACCGAGACTGGGCGGTATAACCCATTTTCAGTCAAGTCTAGGGAAATCTGTGGCCAACGTTGGACTGTGTAGTGTGACGTGGTATTAAAAGCAGTAATGGATAGGCGTAGAAGGCTCGAACGCCACCAGGCGGTGGGACAGCTTTGGCACGTCGAAGAAGAGGCCAAAAAGGCTCACAAGAGCCTAATTAAACTAACGGAGGAGTTGGGCCGGTAATTGCTGAGGTAATACAAGTCTTTAGGCCAAAAGCAGTCAGAAAATCATTCGCCGATCAGGTATGCGAAGTGCCACTGTCGCCTCAGACTGTGGGTAACAGCGCAGCAGAAAGCACGAACAGCAGTAAATCCAACGGCGTCAAAGAACCTCAGTGGCAAACGGTTAAGAGCAAGCCAAAGCTAGTGCGAAGCCGTAAAAAGCGACCTGATGCAATACTAGAAAAGTGCATGGGTTCAGCTGACTACGCTGAGGTGCTAAAGTCGGTACAAAACAGGAGTGAGCTGGAAAAGTACAAGGAGAGCGTTCGTGGTGTAAGTCGCACTGTCGCAGGTGAAGTACTCTTGCAAATGAGCGAAGCTGCGGATGGGACCACCATTCAATTGCACCAGGCTGTGCAGAAAGCACTTGGCGAAGCGGCTGAGGTATCAGATGAATCGGCACCAAGATTGCGTAAAGCATATCGCGGAAAAAACATACGTATAGGCTGGGCAATCTGCAGTATTCGTAGCATGGTGGAACCGCGCAGGTACTTCAAGCGCCTGGACTTTAGACACACGGCAGTACAGTGCAGAAGCAAACACGACGCATCTAAGAAATGCTTCAACTGAGGCGGCGAGTATCACGCCTCTAAAGACTGCGATAAAACCGCATGCTGCATACTCTGCTCCAGATCCGGACAGCAGAAATCTAACCATCATACACTGAACAAAGGATGCCCTTTTTTCGTGAAAGCATTAAAAAACGCTGAAAATTAAGTTTCTCAAATTAAACTTAAACCACTGACGGTGCGCGAAAACGAGACGGACGTTGCCATATGGTGTGAGCACTACAGAGCCAAACAGAACGGAAGCTCGTTGCCGGTGCAGCTATATGGAGCTGCGCAAACCCTGCGGACCAACTGGTGGAAAAAAAACATTTTTACATACATATACAGCTGCTCTATTGCGCCCACCATATCGATCTTGGAATATGCAGAAATACTGGTCGAACTGGTGCAAGACGTGATAACCCGCTCTCCGGTACTAATTTCGGGGGACTTTAATGCCTGGGTAACAGAATGGGGTAATAGCCGGACAAGTGCCAAGGGGAAGAATCCTACTGGAGGCTTTTGCTGTCTTAAATGTGTTGCTGCTTAACACCGAGAATACAAACACATACGAAAGCAGGGAGGGGATCAGTCATAGACCTTACCTTCGCCAGTCCAATCCGGGCAAGAAGCTCGAAATGGACAGTAGCCAACGGCTATACCCACAGCAATCACCAGGCGATAATGTACAAAATTGAACATCACCGAAGCACAGAAAGGAGGCCACGGCTCATACGCTGGGCCCAAAATTCGCTGAACGAAGAAGCATTGCTGCTAATGATGACCCATACACACGTTCGACCAAGTGATACTGTCAACGAATGCGCGAATATTATCGCAACTGCTGAAAAGAATGCCTGCAACGCTTCCATGATCCGAAAAAAGATCGGGGGCAGAACCCGCAAACCAGTACATTGGTGATATGATGCGATTGCAGAAGCAAGACGACAGTGACTCTTATCAAGGCGCCGACAACAACGAGCTAGAGGAAGACCAGGCTTTGTGCAGCTATTAAAAGATTTTCAAGCTAAACTAGCCACACTAACAAAGAATATCAGAAGAAGTAAAGCTCTTTGCTGTAAATGCCATTGTGCCGAATCAGACTGCCAGTCTTTTGGTGCAGCGCAAAAGGTAGTCATGGGGAAGCTGTCTAGGCGCCCAATGCCATCGGAACCGGACCAGTTGTCTACCATTGTTGCGACACTCTTCCCAGAGCACCTGCAAACTAATCCTGTAGCCAGGCCGGCACATGCCCTTCGAAAATATACAGACCCAACAGATGTACTCAAGGAGGCCCAATTACAAGCTGACAAAGCCCCATGCCCAGACGGAATCCGTATCTGTTTGCAGAACTCTTCAACTTCTGCCTAAGACAGCACGCGGTTAAAAAAAGGTGGAAACTGCTGCTACCAAAATGAAATAGCGAGTACAGACCACTCTGCATGTTAAATGTCGTTGGCAAACTCTTAGAGAGGATCATCTGTAATATACTAGAAGACGAACTGGAGGAAAGGAACGGACTCTCGGACTGGCAATTCGGCTTTCGTTAAAAACGAAGCACCGTGGATGCCATTAGCACGGTGGTGAAAATAGCCACCGAAGCTATAGAAGGCCAGAGATGGAAAGGTGGAACTAAGAAGTACTGTCTTGTTACTACTCTGGATGTACGGAATGACACTATGGAACGTAATGTACGACAGTGTAATACGGCTACCGACACGTCATGGGATAATGATACGTATCCCGCAGATCAGTGAGCTGGAAACAATCACAAACAACACCATCAGACAAGTCGTTGATTGGCTAGGAAACAACTCGCTTTCACTAGCCGCCCATAAAACAGAGACAGTACTAATCAGCAGCAGAAAAGTTGCAGAGACTGCAAATATCGAGGTCTTAGTATGTAAAGTATCCTCGAAGCCATCCATTGAGTATCTTGGCATTCAGATTGATCATAGGCTGACCTTCAAATATCATCTGGATTATGCAGCGGAAAAGGCTTCGAACACGACTTCAGCTTTATCACGAATTATGGCTAATGTGGGAGGTCCCCGGCAGCGCAGCATATGGCTAATTAGAAATGTAGTCAAACTAATACTACTCTATGCAGCTCCCATTTGGGCACCGGCAATGACCGATAAAACATATGGAAGAAACTGCAGGTCAACCTACCGCACATGTGCGCTGAAAACAATAAGCGTTTTTCGAACAGTCTCAGAGCACGCAGCACATGTCCTCGCCGGAATGATCCCCCTGGATCTTCTCGCCGCGGAGAAAAAGTACAGTGGACTCCAAACTGTCCTTCTTTTCCAAGATTTTCTGTCGAATGAGAAGAATTAAGCCTTAGAGTTGGTCTGCGACATAACTGAAATAAGAAAAAAAAGGGTTCCTGCTATGTTTAATATTCCTCTTTTATTTCTATTGTATGGTGTAATAAATTTCATTTTTGCTTTTATTAAATACATTTCAGCTAATAATTCATCCCTGTGTGTAATATTAAATTTCTGAATGTTTGTTTCTATTTGTTTCATGATATGTCGAAGAGGGTCAATATTGATTATTTGTAATATAATAATTGTTTTGTTAACAATATCCGTTGTATATAGTTGTATGGGTGTATACTCTGCATTTCATTGTTTTTGTTCAAGATGTAGCCTAGGTTGTACCATGGGCAACTTGGATAAAATGATCCATAAAAGTATTAATATCTGGGAATAAAAAAAATCTTTGTTGCTACTGTTAATTAAAATATTTTTATATATTTTTTTTAATTGTTTATTTCTTGATTTAACTGTCTTTTTATATTTATTTGATGAATATTTTTAAGTTCTGCAAATCTAAAATAAAGTTTATCCTTATGTCTTACTCTTTTATAGTTTTTTATCGCACCTTCCTGCCTTTGTTCATTATATTTTTCTCGTTCATAATTTTTTTTATTTATTATCATTTTCTTGCGTTCCTCAATAGTCATTTTTAATTTACTTTCGTCTTCTGTGTTTTAGCATAATTTGTTGTGCATTTTATTGTTGAATGATAACGTTTGTTATATGTTGTTATTGCCAGTTGTATTTTTGATTCAATGGATAATTCATTACTTTCTTTGGCAGATATTATTTCAATTAGTGTCGAATGTAATCTTCCTATGTCAGCGTTTCCTGCATGTGAATTAGGCTTTGTGTAATGAATTTCTATATATTCTTTGCTTATGCATCTAATTGCATTTTTAAGTCGGTGATTACGGAAAGTTCGCTTTTAAGTGATCTAAAGGCAATAAAACCAATATTTTTACCAGGACCTGATGGATTACCAGGCTGTGTTCTAAAGTACTACGCTGAAGGTCTTTTGAAGTCTTTGTATAACATATTTAAATTGTCTGTAGAGTCGTGCAGCTTTACCGAGATTTGGAAAGCATTATATATTATTCCTCTCCTTTCGAAACAAATTGCAGACCGATGTCATTTATACTGATTTTAGTAAGGCATTTGATTCTGTTAATCATTTTAAATTGCTACAAAAACTCAATCTGCTGGGCTTTCCAAATAACTTCATTCTTTGGGTTTCTAACTATTTAAGTCCTAGAACACAAAACGTTTATTAAAATGGTACAGTATCTAAATCTGTTAAAGTAACTTCTGGTGTACCTCAAGGAAGTCATTTTGGACCCTTGTTATTTACTCTGTTTGTTAATGATCTGCCTTCTGCACTGAGTCTTTCTCGTGTGTTGATGTATGCCGATAATGTTAAACTTTGCGTGTCGGCTGCAGAGTCCAACCTTGGTACCATGTTACAAAGTAACCTTTCTAATTTTGAAACATGGTGTAAAGTAAATTCACTAAATCTTAATTATAGTAAATGTAATGTTATGTCCTTCAGTAGGCTAATTCCATTTTTTAAAAATTATGTTATTAATAGTAAAGATCTTGATAGAATTAAGTCGGTCGTTGATTTAGGTATCCTCTTGGATCCAAAACTTAAGTTTGACAGGCATATTGCTTCTATTGCCAACCGTGCATTTGGTGTCTTGGGATTCTTAAAGCGCTGGTCGAAAATATTCAACGATCCCTACATAACTAAAACTCTTTATACTTCACTCGTACGTCCTATTCTTGAATATGGGTCTTGTATATGGTCTCCCTAATACAAGATTCATCAAGACAGAATAGAATCTGTGCAAAAACAATTCTTGCTCTTTGCTCTAAGGGGCCTTAACTGGAACCCTAACTCCCTTGCCTCCCTATCATAGTAGACTCTTACTCATCAATCTTTCTTCTCTGTCTGATCGTAGAACCATGCACAAACTAATAAATGGTGAAATTGATTCGTCTGAATAAATTAGCCAAATTAGTTTTGCTGTTCCGATCAGACCGACTAGAAACTTTCAACCACTGTCATTTCAATTCTGTACCACTAACTATTTTATTCATAGCCAATTTCGAGTTTTATGTTTTTCATATAATAACCTTTATCGTGTGGTGTGTAATTCTTCAACTACCTCTACTCTAAAAACTTCACTTCTCAGTCATCTTTCTAGTTTATAGATTATTTAAATTATGTTTATGCTAAATAACTAGTATTTGTATTTGTTAAATGTTTATTGTTCGCGTCTTTCGTCGTTGTATTTATATTAATTAATTACGGTTCGCGCGTTAACAAGCCCGTGCTTGGTGTTGTACTGCGTTTAGTACTACTTCAACGTCCAAATTAAAAAAATTAAATATTGTTAATTATTATTATTGTTATTATTATTATTATTAATTATTAACTCAGTAGTTTCTTGTCTGCTTAAAAAATCTGCTATTTTAATATTTTTACCTTTTAAATATGTAATGTTATCATCAAACTCCTGAAGTTCTTTGATGTCTAGCTGTCATTTTTTTTCCTTTGAATTTTGAATTTAAGTACTTTATTGGAGTATGGTCTCTTATTATTTGAAATTTATTTCCCACTTAATATGTGGCTGGAGCATTTTTCAGCCCGAATGGCATTTTAACATATTCATACAATCACAGTGGTGTGATAAAAGCTGTTTTTTCAATGTCTTCTTCTGCCATTAATATTTAATAGCCTTTAGCTAAGCTGCCAAGCTTATCTAATGCAGCGTGCATAATAGGTGTTGCATATATATCTGGAACGGTTACTTGGTTTAAGCATCTATAATCTCCACAAAGACGGTATTTCTGATTTCCTAAATTATCAATTTTTTTCTTAATGACAAATATAGGAGAACTGTATTAACGTTTGATTTTTCTTATTATTCCGCTTTTTTCCATTTCAAATATTTGCTTTCTTATTTATGTATTTTGGAAAAACCCTATAGAGTTTAGAATTTATAACATGATCAGTTATTGTTTTTATACTGTGAACTATTGAATTCGTATTAATTGATAATTGATCGCCTTCTTCAAAATATAATTTTTTCATATTTTTTGGAAAGACTTTTTATTATCTGACAATCTTCCACATTGAGCTCTTCTAGCTTAAGGTCATCAACTTCGCCTACTTTCATTACACAAATATCTTCCGATAATTTGGAAAGGAATGGAATTTCGACCCCATTGCCAAGCTTAATTAGTTGGTTTTTAAAGTTAATATTTTCAAAGTTTCCTAGGATAAAATCCATGCCCAATAGAAAATCATATCTTTTTTCCAGGGACATAGCTACTCATCTTGCTCTTGCACAATCTGCATATCTAAATTCTACTGGCAATTTTGTTTTAACTAAATAATTATTATTTTTTGTCTCTCCATTGATAGTGTAAATAGTTTTTGAAAATTTTTCAAGTATTTTATATTTTGATTCATGTATATTTTTAGTGTTTAGTATACTAATAGTAGATCCCGTATCCTCTAAAATTAAAAAAAATCTCCCTCAATTGTTCCTTTAATAAAAATTTTTCTTTTTTCCAAGGATAATTGGTAAAAAAAACTCTTGCTGATTGTTTTTGTTGCTTGAATTACTATCAACGTCTTGGTCATTTAAATTGTCTACACTCATTGCATCTGGTGGTGGTTGCTGAGAATTTTGTGGTTGGTTTACATTTTGATTGTGTGTTTTATTTTGACTTTGTTGTCTATTGAAGTTTTGATTTTGTCCTACATATGGGCTTTGTCTGTTAAAGTTTTGATTAGTTTTTTTTTGTAGTCTATTTTGTCTTTGATTGTCATTATTTTGCTGATATTGTTCATTGTTTTTATTATTGTTGTCGCAAGAATTTCTATTGTATCTTTGTTCATTGAATTGTTTGTTATTGTTGTTTGAATGGTAATAATTATCTTTTTTAATAATAATTTTTGAACTAAATTTTCAAAATTTAGACCAACAAAATTAGAAAGTTCATTTCTTACATCTGTTAATGTTGTTTTATTCATCAGAGCAATTGCCGTTGGACCAAATGCTACTTTTTAAGTTTTTTGTATTAATAATCAATTTAAGATATCCACTAATCTACTATTGTTTTCAAAGACAGAAAAATCCGTAATTTCTTCAACAATTGTTCTTATTTTATTATCTAAGTCTCTTAAACTGGATACTCTTAAACTGTTAATTTTTCTGGTAAGTCCCATCTGATCTGTTCGATCGATAATGATGCCTCAATCGAGCCTTGCATTCATCCCAATTTTGTGGTGGGTTAATATTAAGCATTGTTCTAGCCTGACCTTGTATTTTTGTGTTGAATATGACGGTGAAAACCTGATAGTTGTCGTCGTATTCCTCCATGATTTGATGCACTGCAGACACGAATCCGTGGAGAGTCCCATCTTTGCCATTGAATATTGACAAGTACCTTGTTTCTTATATATATAATTTTCGAACGATATCACTTATTACTGTTTGTAACACAATTATTTTATTGTTTCGTTGACTTGAATTTACTTTCAAAGTTTCAACAATAATTTTTGAACTGATTACTTGAATACCAGCTGCGCCAATTAAATAAAACAACTCCGTTTGAGTTATCTTAAGGTGTATTTATTTTTGGGGTCAGACTTCGACTGCTACATAAGTGGTTTTTAATTTCCAAGCAAAGCTCGGATGGATCTCATTATTTGAATTAAGTTTACTTAAAGCATCTGCAGATAGCTGTTCATATAATGTAGCTGAGGCTGAATTTGGGCACTTCGGCTAATTGTGCAATCCTCATTATTGTAGATTGCAAACCTTTTGTTTCTATTAAGTTTGAAGAGAGTGATGCTAATGGCAGAACTCGCGTGATGTTATAAGGCATATTTACACCGCTGTAAAATGCCCTTCTGAAACCTAGATCAACAACCACTAACACTTTAGAGTTTACATCACTTGTAATTAGTGGATTTAAAAAAAGAATGCAAACAGGCGTTTTTAAATCCTTGACCTTTGACCTTTCTGGTTTTCCAAATAATCTTCTATGTTGGATTTTGAAGTACCTTACTAATAGAACATACCGTGTTATTTTAAAAAATATTTTTTCGAAACCTATTACCGTAACATCTGGGGTACCACAAGGTAGTCGTCTTGGCCCATTGCTCTTTACCTTGTTTCTAAACGATCTTCCAGTAATTATATCTCAGTCACACGTACTTATGTATGCTGATGATGACGTTAAGCTTTATTTATTTATAATGATCCTCTTTTTCACCATCTTATACAAACTCATCATAACTCGTTAGTTAGCGAGTATAACCGGCTGTTAGCATAAAACATATAGCGATCTCTTTATCGCATGTGCAATAGTGCACGTATAGTGATGCGCTATTGATTGGAAAAGAACAGTTACTTATTTTGTCACTGGAAGCAATTCTGGCACGTAGGCATCTGCTTAAGAACAACTCGTTCACTTTGTCTGCATCTCTAAAGGAAACCAAACGTGAATTACAAAATCTGTTTGAATAGCAATATTAAACCACGTGTTAGTTTAAATAAAAGTTTAATATCACAAGTGCAGTATTACACATATACTTATGACTATATCTAAAGCCGAGAATTAATAAGCAATAAAAAGTTTACGCAAGACACGCACATAAGGGTGAGATATCCACTGAGAACAGTACAGTTGCACTTGCGGCTGGAAGCCCCAAGTGAATGACAACAGGATTTATGTTGTGGAGCATGGTTCTGTGGACGAATCAAATAGAGGAATAACTGCACCACTGACAGAAGCTAGTGCTTATCAGCGCGCACTTAGATCGTAGATATCGAAGAGTATGTCAGATCGGCATAATGCTGACGTATGAGCTCGAGTCAGTGCACACACACGGTGTAGTGAACTAAACGGTATGCCCTGCAAAAGTTTTGGAGATTAACAGAATCGTTGATGATACATCCCGCACCGCAACTACATGAGGAGAAACGATGCGTCGTTTAGTGAATTCACCGCAAAATAATGCGATGATAAATATGTTTGTAGAAACTTAATATTGTTTAAGTAAAACATAGTTTGTATCCAAATTCGAATTTCGAATTTCAAATTTGATCGTTTTACCCGTGGGTACAGCCCAAATTTACAAAGCAAGAACCCACGCAATATCCGACGAGCATAGTAACCTAGCAATGCTTGAAGTGAACGAATTCCAAATCCTCAATATGCTAATGCAAGCCTGTTGGTTTGACTTAGTTGAATGCTACATATTACATAAAGTGGCGCCCAACGTATGGGGCCCGACAGCAATTTCCATCGACACAGAAGTGATCCCATTTAACTTCAAACAAAAATAGGGTAACCAATATTAATGGGTCCAAAACATAATCACTTAGTCGACGCAAGTATTTCTTTGGATCTGAGATCACGTCAGCTCAACATGAAGGATTCATGAAGAAAGGATTGCCTCACGAATAAGCTCAGTATTTCCATCCATTATTCCACAAATTTTTGAAATTTAGTTATGAAGTATATTATTATTACAATTATTGTATGGTTGAGGTTATATGTACCTTTGTGAAACTCGTGTTCTGGAAAAGCGATTCCAATTCAAGTTTCTACGAATTGATCGACTCATGGGAGTCACACAACGGATAGTATTCTTCAAAGTGTATATTTAACATTGTTGAGATAGAAATGTTTTAGAAAAATATTCTCGAAAATCGTTTTTGGAATTCGGTTGTAATTCGAGACATACGAAGACCTTTAAATGGAAGCGAACAAGCAACAGTGTCGTCATGTGAACATAAATTTCATCTCAATTGTATAAATATCCATATGAGAGAATCTGGCACATGTTCAACCTGTCGAAAAGTTTGTACATTAATGGTCTAAGACACGAAATTTAGGCAGCGCACAGTCAAATCGTGGGAGTAATCAGGTTCCACTACTTCGAGAATCTGTATCTGTACCTGTATCTTTTCATAAAAAACAAGTAAGGAAGATTACAGTCGAGCTTGCGCGACTGTAGAAGACCCTGAGCCAGTATTTTAAAAATAGTACTTTGATTAAAAGAAAATTTAATTGAGCAAACATCCAGGTAATATTTTTCCGACTAAAAGAAAATTTATTTGTAGGTACATGAATGTATTAATTTTAATACAACTCTACATCTCATCTATGAGAAGCATTTAGCTCAAAATATTAATTTTCGAAAAAACAATTCGGCTACAAAATGTTAACTTTACAGCTTCTTGTTAGCAATTTGTGGCAAAGGGGGCGTGATATCCAAATTATTTTAAGCGGTATATGTTTATATGGTTACTAGTATTATGCATACCAATTTTGGGCTTTCTAGCATTCATTTTAAGAAAGTCAAAAATCGAGATAGTCACACTGTTTCTCTAATTGTGGGGAAAGGGGCGTGGCATCCAAATTTAAAAACAAACTTGATCGGCGTAACAGAGGAACGAAGCTTCTGCAAAAAGAATGGAATCTCTAGCTATTATGATTGCTGAGAAACATGCGTTCATACAGACGGACAGACAGACAACAACAAGGGTCTAAAAAGTTCCGAATATAATCTAGAGATGCACATTGGGCCAGCGACCCCGATTTTCGACGTAAATTCAAAAATGTTGATGAAAATAAAACTTAATTTCGTTATACAATTTAAATAGCATATACTATAATTAAACAAAAACCAAAAGTAATTTTCTATTTAATGCATCCCTGGCATTTATGCAACGTTTCAAAGTCAGCTGTTTGATCAGATGCAAACGATAGTAAAAAACGCGGGAAACTGTTTGTTTACTTTGAAAGCTTACCAATTTAAAGCCAAATAACAAATTTGAAATCCAAGAAATGGAAAAGAAAGGCCATGGTATGTAGAATCATTATAATAAAAATAATGTTGCTCATGTTTGTTATTATGTTTTTGTGTGCATTAATTTGTGTCGTCCAAAGGTAGTGAAATTGTAACCAACGTGTCCGTCTATTGTAGTTTATAACTAATTTTGTGCGCAATTGTGCCAAAAAGTAATTATGTGTCATTGTAGTGCAAACTCTATATAAATTAATCCTAAAAACCGTTTTTGCGGAAATTTGCGACTTTGCGCGTATATTCTTCTTTTTTAGCTGAGGTTGAGTTCGCTAATGAAAAGCTGCTCAGTATATAAGTTAACTAAAGTCAACGATCTCTGGATTGTTGACCGCAACCCGATGCCAGCCAAAACTGCTGAATAAGCTTTTGGCCGGATGTCGCTGCATAGCCGGCAAACGCTGCATATTTGAGCGGCCTCTATGAGACGATTGCGAAACCATAAGTTTCGCTCTCGAGTAAGCTTAAGAATAATTATTAAGTCAGTTTCGAATAAAGCACAAAACATAGTGCATCGTGCTCCGGCATAGGTCGCTAAAAACTGTTATTACAATAAATAACTTACAATAAAAAACTGTCATAATATAAATTATACACAATTTATTTAACTCATCAACATTAACTACATTAATTGGCGTCCAACTAGTGAATCGGTTACCCACGAACCTGCAGCAATAAAAAATTGCAAAGTGCGGAGTATAGAATTTGCAATAAATGAAATTGCAAATACAAAAGTGCACAAACAAACACAAACTTAAAAAAAAAAAAAAAAAGACAGTGAATCAACCTCTTCTCTGGTCATAATTGACAGAGGTGCGTTTAAGCGCAACAATTAATAATTTTGTACACCGAAGCCGCTGGAGCTCTTCGGGCTGCGGCGTGTCGCCAGTTTAACTTTCAAGTTATCTGGACAGCGGAAAGCAAATACATTGACTGCAGCGCGGGAACATCAGCTCAACAACTCTCGACGTTTAAAATAGTTGTGTAGGATTTCCATAAAAAAATAAACATGTAAGTGGGAACTTTTTTATTGAATTTGCTTCAAATCTGAATTTCAATTATTTATTTAAATATTTTGAGCATTATTTCTTGCAAAAAAACGTCTATGGCTTTAATAATTGTTAATAAACATTATATTGAGGATTTCATTGACTTTAACAAATTGAAATTGTGTAAATAAAAAAAAAAGAAGAAATTAATTAAAAACTAATAACCAGAGCGCGCAATCCGCTCAGCGTATGAAATTTGAGCCACAGCTTTTATCCAGGCATATTTGTTGTTGTTTGTCTTGCGCTCAGTCGCCAGCACTTGAACTCAGTTGTTTTTGTTTCTTTTTGTTTTGTTTATTCATTTTGTGTGTGGGCCTATGAGCTCGCCGTTTTCGCTCTATAGAACCCCTTTGCATCGTTCTACTGATTCAGATTCAGATTCTGATAGTAACATTAGAGTTCTAAGGAACAGAGTCATCAAAAACAAACGTGACATTGTAGCTTCTTCTCCAAAAATGGACCCAGAACAGCTTCAAGCAGTGATTCGGGCAGCGATTAACAATGCCTTAGCTGAGCAGGCAGCTGTTACCCAGCTTGAACAGCAGGCCTTGTTGCACAGAATCAACGAATTGTCTGAGCAAGTGTCGGCAGCTCGCATTACACCTCCAGTAGTGCAGTCTTTTGATGCCATTGAAATAAGAAAGGACGTCCACTGTGACGAGCCGTTAGATGGCAGTTCTCGCCATTATCAGGCGGTCATCATCATTAGAAGCAAGATTAGAGGTGCCGCTGATGCACTGCTGTCTTCATTCGGCACAGTATTGAATTTCGACGCTATAATTTGTCGCCTTGACTTCACATATAGCGACAAACGACCAATCCACGTCATTGAGCAGGAATTGGGTACTCTCAGACAGGGAGGACTTTCGCTGCTTCAATACTATGACGAAGTAGAGAAAAAGCTCACTTTGTTGACTAACAAGGAAAGGTCCGCATTCGCAGCCAACTTCGCGAAAAGTCTAGAGGACAAGGAGCGCAGGCCTTATCCAAAGACGCAGGGTCGCCAGCAGGAGAGACAATCTCAGCAGGCTGACTCACAACCAAGCGGTTCAAGAAATCCGCATTTCAATAAACAGAGCAAGCCACAAGCCCAAAGCGATCAGCGAAGCGGCAGGCAGCAAAATAATAACTAGCGCTGGTTATGACTCTGATACCCTCAATTTTTTAGGGGGAGGTCCCTGCTGCCCGTCATCGGACGAAGAGTAGCGGGGGTCGATATGAAATTCCTAATAGACACGGGCGCGTCTAAAAACTTTATTCGACCACACAAGGGGTTAAGAGGCGTCCGCTCTGTTGAATCCCCCTTCACCGTTCATTCAATTCACGGAACGACAAAAATTACACAAAAATGCTTTCTCTCATTGTTTAATTTGAAGGCGACATTTTTCATTCTGTCGGACCTTAACACGTTCGATGGAATAATAGGCCACGACCTGCTAAAGCAGGCGGGAGCTTCGCTTTGCTTAGCCTCAGGACGGCTCAAATGGGGTTCGGAAGATGAACAAATTTCCTTCCATACCTGCTCTGATGTCAATCACACGAATGTAGATTGCTCGGACACGCCCCTTTATGTAAAGAAAGAATTCCTCAAAATGCTAAAGGATAAAAATAGGGCTTTCGCAGACCCTAATGAATCCTTGCCTTACAACACCTCTGTTGTAGCTACAATTAGGACGGTGGATGAGGAACCAATATATGCCAAGTTTTACCCATATCCAATGGGCACAGCTGATTTCGTGAACCAAGAAATCCAGAACCTGTTGAAAAATGGCATAATACAAAAGTCAGTCTCCCCTTATAATAACCCCATTTGGGTGGTAGACAAAAAGGGCACTGACGAAGCTGGCAATCGGAACATGCGTTTAGTTATGGACTTTCGCAAGCTCAACAAAAGAACCCCATGCCAAATATCTCAATGATATTGGGAAACTTGGGTAAAGCCAAATTTTTCTCAACACTAGACCTCAAGTCTGTGTATCATCAAATCATTCTCGCTGAACGCGATCGTGAGAAAACTGCTTTTGCAGTAAACGGGGGAAAGTACGAGTTTCGAAGACTCCCTTTCGGTCTGAAGAATGCCGCTAGCATCTTTCAAAAGACCATTGATGACATCTTGCGAGAGCAGATCGGCAAGTTCTGCTACGTATATGTTGATGACGTGATCATTTTCTCAGAAAATGAAGAAATGCACGTGAAGCATGTGGACTGGGTACTTAAAAGTCTACTCGAGGCAAACATGAGGGTCTCGGTTGAAAAATCACGTTTTTTTAAGAAAAGCGTGAACTTTCTCGGATTCATAGTCACCAGTAACGGTACTACTACAGAACAGTAAAAGCCATACAAGACTTTCCAGAGCCTAAAACGGTGTTTGAAGTTCGTTCGTTCTTGGGTCTTGCGAGTTACTACAGATGTTTCATTAAGGATTTTGCGGCAATAGCAAGACCTATTTCGGACATCTTAAAAGGGGAAAATGGGTCAGTCAGTAGATACAGGTCGCGGAACATTCCTGTGCAGTTTACCAAAGCGCAACAACAAGCGTTTTGTAAACTACGTAACATTCTGGAATCTGAAGATGTCATGCTTAGGTATCCTGACTTCAAGAAGCCGTTCGATCTAACGACGGACGCTTCAGCCTATGGCATAGGTGCGGTACTCTCTCAAGTGGGTCGTCCGATTACAATGATCTCAACAACATTGAAGGACAGAGAGGTTAACTATGCCATGAATGAAAGAGAGCTATTGGCTATCATTTGGGCACTAGCTAAACTTCGGCACTATTTATATGGCATTAAAGACATAAACATCTTTACTGACCATCAGCCTTTAACCTTTGCAGTATCGGAGTCCAACCCTAATGCAAAGATCAAAAGATGGAAAGCGCACATTGACGAATTCAATGCGCGAATATTCTACAAGCCCGGTAAAGAGAACCTGGTTGCAGACGCCTTGTCCAGACAACAGCTTAACGCTTTGGACGGAAATGAGCTCGACTCTTGCGCTGCAACAATTCACAGTGAGGTTTCCCTCACACATGCTATAGAAACCACAGAAAAGCCGTTAAATTGCTTTCAGAACCAAATAGTTCTAGAGGAGGCACGTTTTACAGGAAAACGCAGATTCATCCTGTTTGAAAACAAAAGGCGTCACTTAATCAGTTTCGCCTGTAAAGATTCTCTTATGAGCGAGCTAGAAGATGTAATCTTTCCAAAAGGCGTCAATGCCTTTCACTGTGATTTGCATACTCTAGCAATGATACAAGATGAGGTAGTTCGAAAATTCCCTTCCACTAAATTTTGGCACTGCAAAAATCGTGTCGTTGACATATTCAGTGTTGGAGAGAGGAGAGAAATTCTTACCACTGAACATAATAGAGCCCACAGGTCGGCTCAGGAAAATGTGAAGCAAGTACTTTCCGAGTAGTACTTTCCAAAAATGGCCAAACTGGCCAATGAAATTGTCCAAAATTGCAAGACATGCGCTAGGGCTAAATACGATAGACACCCTAAAAAACAAGAACTCGGTGAAACACCAGTTCCTTCGCAGATAGGAGAGATGCTACACATAGACATCTTCTTTACTGACAAAAAGTTTTTTCTCACCTGCATTGACAAATTCTCCAAATTCGCTGTGGTTCAGCCCGTTTCCTCAAGAACTATTGAGGACTTGAAGCCAGCCTTGCTCCAGCTCATGAACTTTTATCCAAAGGCAAAATCAATATACTGTGACAACGAACCAGCGTTGAATTCACAAACGATTTCCACAATGCTGAGCAATCATTTTGGAGTTAGCATTTCAAACGCACCTCCCCTACACAGTGTTTCCAATGGGCAGGTGTAGCGATTCCATAGCACGCTGCTGGAACTCGCCAGATGTTTGAAAATTGACAAAGGAATAAGTGACACAGTAGAAACCATTCTACTAGCAACAGCAGAGTACAACAAGTCAATCCACTCCATTATTAATAGGAGACCGGTTGACATTGTCCAAACGCGCTCAGATGAGATGCAAAAAGACATAGAAAACAGAATTAGGAACGCCCAGATTGCGGTCAGAACCAGGGAAAATGCATCGCGGCAGAATAGGGTCTTCGAAGTTGGTGAAAAAGTCTTAGTGAAATCCAACCGAAGGCTTGGCAACAAGCTCACACCTTTGTGTGAAGAGCGAGCCGTAGAAGCGGACCTGGGGACCTCGGTCCTCATTAAAGGGAGGGTGGTCCACAAGGACAACCTAAAGTAATCAAGGCAGCCCCTTTGTTTTCCTTTTTATTTTTAGCCACTAGGCAGTCTAGCATAAGTTAGTAATATTCCTTTTCATTCATTTTTAGCCACTAGGCAGTCTAGCATAAGTTAATATATTTTTTTTCATTTATATTTAGCCACTTGGCATAATTTATATTAAGGCTTTTTGGTGGTGGGTTGCCCCATT
The DNA here is from genome assembly GCA_035047385.1 of Drosophila tripunctata. Taxonomy (NCBI): domain Eukaryota; kingdom Metazoa; phylum Arthropoda; class Insecta; order Diptera; family Drosophilidae; genus Drosophila; species Drosophila tripunctata. Next base: position 71,926 of record JAWNPS010000131.1, on the reverse strand, counting down.
TCGAACAAAAAATAGCTAAAAAAATATCCACTCCACAGGTTCGGATTCATACTCGATATAGCATTCGGCAAACCTTTCGGAATATATGCGAATAGTGGAAGAAACGGTCTACTTAGTTGAGGCTAACGACATGTTTCCGCAATCGCACATGAGGAAATTATTGAGCGTGGACACAGCTCATCTCTTAGAGGCCTTAGGCGCACATCATAGAGCTGCCAGGAGTTTAGATTTCCTAGGTTCCATGTTAAAGGTTGTGGCGGGCACACCCGATGCTAGTGATTTAGAGAGGATCAGGTTTACAGAGTTACAGCTAATAAATTCAAACAACAAACAAATAGAAATAAATACCAGAGTTCAAGATCAAATTAATAAACTAACTTCCACTGTCAATGAAATTCTCAAGATAACTAAAAATTCCCAAATAGACACCGGCCATTTGTATGAAACGTTGTTGGCAAGTAATAGAATGCTGATGATGGAATTGCAAAATTTAATGCTTTCTATAACTTTGGCAAAGGCTAACATCGTAAGCCCAAACATTTTAGATCACTCAGATTTGAAGTCGATTTGGTTAAAGGAACCCACCAATACCCCCAGAGGGGATCTTAATTCTGTCTCGTCCGTCAAAGTGCTCCAGTCAGTTAACATGCTTTTTTTCATTATTAAGTTCCCGGTAATCAAATTTGCTTGCAAGAAGGTCACCTTGTTTCCCGTCATCCATAAAAGCTTCATTCTTCAGTTAAAAGACAACATCATAGCTGAATGCGATGGAGCGACTCACACTCTCGAGAGTTGCAACGATTCACCTGGAGCCACATTTTGTCGTATTGCATCAAGGAGCTCATGCGCCAGAGAACTTCACGCAGGGGGCACTGCACACTGCGAGACCCAACCGAGCAACCTAGACGCAATCACTCTGGTGGACGACGGGATCTTAATCATAAACGACAGATCGGCAAACGTAAAGGTTGACAATGGCACAGAAATCTGGATACACGGAACGCAGCTCATCACCTTCAGCGACCGGGCCACGATCAACGGAACTCTATTCCTTAACCATTACAACATGCAAAATAGAGTTCCTGGACTTGCCAACTCTCCACAACTGAACATCACCGCCAGTCAAGATGTTCTCAGCCTCCCGTACCTTCATCGCCTGAATATACGTAACCTGGAGGAAATTCAAAGGTTCAAGGAATCCGCCGGAATGGACCATGTGTACCGTGTGGCTTTTATTGCGATAGCCATATGTTGTGCGCTCACCTGTATTGGCCTCACCTATCGACGAATCACCGTGGCAAAGAAATCTGCGACGCAGCTAAGAGAGGTGATCGCCGGAATAGGGTCGCCCGAGGACGGCCTTAATCTTGAGGGGAGGGTAGTTAACTAAAGTCAACGATCTCTGGATTGTTGACCGCAACCCGATGCCAGCCAAAACTGCTAAATAAGCTTTTGGCCGGATGTTGCTGCATAGCCGGCAAACGCTGCATATTTGAGCGGCCGCTATGAGACGATTGCGAAACCATAAGTTTCGCTCTCGAGTAAGCTTAAGAATAATTATTAAGTCAGTTTCGAATAAAGCACAAAACATAGTGCATCGTGCTCCGGCATAGGTCGTTAAAAACTGTTATTACAATAAATAACTTACAATAAAAAACTGTCATAATATAAATTATACACAATTTATTTAACTCATCAACATTAACTACATTAATTTATACTTTTGACGTTAGACTTTTGATGAACTGAAGGCATACAACGTAAGCACGGAGAAAAGGGATGAAATAAATAATAAATTAAGGAGCTTTCATCTATACATACAAAACAATTTGGCAAAATGCGGCAGAAATATGTCTACATTTAAAAAAAGCATAACAAATGGCTTTTGTCCAAGATAGTTATCAAAGTTGAAATAACATCGTCATCTAAGAGTTCAACATCAAGATCAGTTGGACGCCCACCAATTGAAAATGTAAATGCTGGACCTCGTCAAAAGAGAAAATTGGCATCCGATTTGGCTGTCAATCAAGGTCACAACACATCTCTTCTTCTGCATGCTGCTGCTCTTTCGGCCGAAAAATCGAACGAAAAAGACACCGCTCATTTGTTGAAAGACACATTTCTCACTCCGGGCAACCCCAATTCGGTAAAGAAAAATCTTTTTGCCGTAAATAATGAGTCGGTATCACTAAATCCGGATGAGGCTTTAGCTTTTCTGCTGGAAAATTCGTTAACAAAAAGGCAATACAGTAACTTTCGTTAGCTCAGCAATAGCAAATCGTGCGATCTTCTTCCAGCTTACAACAAAGTGAGAGAAGCTAAATCTAAATGTAGGCCTTCAGATATTACTGTAACCGAAACAGTTGCACAAGTCTCGTTGCAAAGCCTTCTAGATCACACTAGTTGCCGCATAATTCAAATGCAAGGAGATATATTTGAGCACTTTGGATATATTTCAAATGTAACTCTTATTGCAAGCTATGGATTTGACGGAACAACAGGACAAAGCACATACAAGCAAAACTTTTATGGTAGAGATCCAATGCTTCTCGACCAATCCCTCTTCGCGACAACAATGATTCCTCTAAAATTAATGGATGATATTGGAAATATATTCTGGTTAAATCGTACTCCTCAGTCTATTAGATTTTGTAGGCCCATCAAACTGGAATTTGTTAAAGAGACCAAGGACCATATTCTCAAAGAAAAATCAAATTTGGACGATCAAATAAAAGATTTGTCTTCATATGTCTGTACTGTTGTAAGTGGAAGAATCATAACAGTTAAATATGATCTTCATATGACACTTTTAGACGGGAAAATTGTGAACATTTTGACTGAAACTAAATCTTGCCAATTGTGTCCCATCTGTGGAGCAAGCCCAAAAGATTTAATGGAAAGTGGAAACATGGATTCACCAAAATTTATGCCAAGACTTGGAACATTACAATATGGAATGAGCCCACTTCATGCGTGGATTCGATTTTTTGAATTTGTTCTTAAAATTGCTTATAGATCTGGACTCAAAAAATGGCAAATTAGAGATGAAAATGGAAAAAGGGATATGGCGAAAAAGAAAAAATAATTCAGGAGAAGATGTGGAAGAACATGGCCCTTTATGTGGACAAGCCTAAGCAGAATCGAAGTGAAAACACCAACGACGGAAATACAGCAAGAAAAGATTTTTCAAAACCTAAGCTGCTGTCTAAAATCTTAGGTTTTGCTGAGTTGCTTATCACATATTTACGAAACATTTTAAATGCGATTTCCTGCCAGCTGCGTTTATGGGCGGTAGAAGTAGGCGTGGTCAGATCGGTCCAAAATTAAGATATATATATATATATATCGCTGCTATCATGTGTACCAAATTTCAAGTCTCTAGCTTTATTATTTTAATTTTCGTCGAAGATCGGGGTCGCTGGCCCAATGTGAGTTGGAAGAAGTTTAGTTCGAAGGAATTGAAGGAAGCCTTCATTGCGTTATGAGTTGATGCATTTTGACATTAGCAGTCTGTCACGTTTAAGAGAAGAAGTTTGTACGCACGAACAATTTTGCCAGCAGGTCATGTCACTGCATCCCAAGAGTAGTGTAGGACAGCAAAGTTACGTCTCTCAGATTCAGCAAGAACTAGGTGTTAAAGAGCAAGAAGAAGTATCAGCAATTCAGCGTAGTAGGCAAATGAGATCTTGGAACTGTGAGAAGATAGGACATCGTTTCGATAGTTGTTATGAAGCTCGTAGTATTTTTTGCTACGGATGTGGAGCAAAGAACACCTATAAACTCAATTGTCAGACGCGTAATCCGTCGGAAAACAGTATGGGGGACGCGTCTGTCAATGTGTCTCAGACCCGAAAGAAACTGATGTCAGCAGTATTTTTTAATAAAGATAATCGGCTGTACGTATTCTGATATTAAGATAAATAACTAGCTTTACTAGATTCTGGAGCAAAAATCAGCTGTATTAGCGGCAGCGCTACCAAAGAACTAGTAAAACACTCAAAGTTTCGTAGATGCTCGGGGTCAATCAGAACTGCAAATAATTTTGAATGTTCTGTAATAGGAAGAATTTCATTAGATATAACTTATCGCGGTCACACAGGTCGTGTCGAATTTTATATAATTCCAGGACTGTTACAAGATGTTTATTTAGGAATTGAATTCTGGCGAGAATTTGGTTTGATAGACAAAATCATAGATTCAAGTCAAAATATTTCAGAACTCGATTTTGGGCGAGACGACGACTTAGTAAGTATGCCAAGAAACATGTGCTTACCGTCGCTTAACAGAAAAGACTAGAAGCTGTTTATTGTAAATTATCCTCTTACGAAAAGGAAGGATTGGGGCGAACGCATTTAATAGAGCATAGTATCGATGCAAAACCTATCAAACAGTGTCACTGGCAGAAATTGAAAATCTGTTAGCTCTTGATGTTATAAAAGAATCGAAAAGTCCGTGGAGTAGTAACTGCGTGTTAGTTAGTCATGGAGAAAAAGTTCGCCTATGTTTAGATTCCTGAGAGGTGAATAAGCTCACGCGAAAATACGCGTAACCATTACCATACGTTGATGGAATTCTAAGCAGGTTCCCTCCTGCGCGATTTATAGCAGGACTTGATATGAAACATGCGTTTAGGCAAATACATCTAGAAGAGAATTCTCGGCAGTTCAAGCATTCACGATACCAAACAGGCCACTATATCAATACAAAGTGATACCGTTCGGATTGTGTAACGCTGCGCAAACTCTCTGTTGATTGATGGACCAAGTAATACCAGCATGCTTGCAGACAAGAGTGCTCGCCTATTTAGATGACTTATTAGTGCTTTCCGATGACTTTGAGTTGCACATGAGGCTACTCGAAGAAATCGCAAGTTATCTATGAAAAGTGAATTTGATGATAAACATCGCCAAGAAAAAGTTCTGCATGAGAGAAGTTCAATAATTAGGATTTATTATTGGTGATGGGCAACTAAAAGTTGATCCAGATATAGTTGCTGCCATCAATGAGCTTTCGATTTCAAATTCAGTAAAGCAACTGAGAAGATTTTTAGGACTATCCGGTTGGTACCGACGCTCTGTCGATAAATATGCCACCCTCATGTTTCCATTAACCAAACTCGTCAAGAAAAATAAACCTCTAGAATGGAATAAAAATGCTGAAGACGCTTTTACTATAATAAAATATAAATTGACATCTTCACCAATTATTCGCTCACCAGATTTCTCGAGACCATTTATAATGCTTTGCGATACAAGTTTAAATGGACTCGGATATGTTTTGGCGCAGGAAGACGACAACGGCATTGAGCTACCAATAGCCTATATGTCGGAGAAATTGTTTATATGTAGAGGAATTATTTTGTAACTAAATTAGAATGCTTAGCTGTTATCATGTGCATAAATAAATTCAGAACTTACGTTGAAGGACAGGGATTTATCATAGTTACTGATCATGCTTCCCTTCAATGGCTCATGGAGCAAAAAGATTTGGACAGACTTTCGTTTGCTATTAAACATCGTAGCGGATCACAAATTGTTGTTGAAGACACATTGTCTCGGCGAGATGAGAAAAATGTAAGTGAATTATCGGAATCAAAAGAGTTTCGTTCTGAAGAATATATCGATTTTATTAACACAGTTCGAGTTTGTATATAAGCAAACAGAACATGCAAAAGGCAATAAAGTTTAAGAATCTCAATCCTGAAAAATTTGGGTGCCAATTCAATTGAGAAGACAGAATCTATACCGCGCTCATAACCCTCCAGATTTAGCTCACCTTGGCATGGGCCGAATGGTTGATAAATTAAAGCGGTATTTATTTTGGCCAGGTATGGTAACTCAAGGTTGTGCATATGTAGGATGTGGCAACTTAGTTGTAAAAGGTCTGGCCCATTTGGCAGTACTGGAAGTAGAATGTTCGAGAGATCGAGCCAATGTGGCAACGTCAAGGAAGGGAAGATGAAGAGTTAGTCTGCGAGCAGCATTAAGATCGTGTGAGTATTGAAGTAGAGTTTGCAACGAGTCATCAGCAAGAAACTGGAAAATTTAACCAGGTTTTAAGTACATCAAAGTCATATAAATATTATCAAACAATAAAAGTAACGTGCAATCCCAAAATAAATATATAATAACACATATAATAACATTGTAGTTATCATCTCCTACGCATATATAGCGAATTGCACAATTTGCAAGTCAACGAAAGGGTTCAACAAAGTCCTTAGAGCTCCAATGGGGAAGCCCATGACATCGGAAAGAGCTTTTCGAAAGTTATATATGGATCTTTTAATACCATAAACAGAGCTTTTCGGAAGTTATATATGGATCTTTTAATACCAAAACAGTTTAAATCAGGCTATTTCGATGCTTCCCTAACTCAATTTCACAAGCGAACGTGTAAATCGTTGTTTTGGCAGCTATACGCGCGTATATTGGTACAGATCACACAAATTGGAGCATAAAACTTGACGAGATTAGCTGATCATTAAGATCGAATTCTCATCGTAGTACAGGATTTTCTCCATATTTCTTATGCTTCGGACAGATCATGATACTCTACGGACAATATTGTGAACTCTTTAGGAAATTGAATTCGATCGCTGATGCTGTTGCTCTTACAGCCCCAGATTTATTACAAATTGCTGGTAGTAAAGCTAAAGAAAATGTTGTACTGGCTCACTCGGTTAATGCAAGAAGATACAATTTGCGAAGCAGAACCGTACAATTAAATGTAGGTGACGTAGTCTTTATCAAGGGTACGGTTATCAATAAAGTAAGCCCGAGCTATTACGAATTATCAAATAAAAGTGGCAAGAGTATAGGAGTATATCATTTAAAAAACATTCAAATTTAAAAAAAAATCACTAAAACTTATGAAACTGTACCTTTGTTTTTTTCAGTGAATTATTTCCGATAAGCCTCTCGCAATATTCACTGTGGTGTAGTGTTCAGTTTCGAGGGAGTACCACCATTAATTTAATAATTATTTCTCGCGTGTGCAATAGTGCACGTATAGTGATGCGCTATAAATGGGAAAAGAACAGTTACTTATTTGTCAGTGCACTGCAGTGAAAGAAATTTTGGTACGTAGGCATCTGCTTTAGAACACCTCGTCACTTTGTCTGCAGCTTTAAAGGAAACCAAACGTGAATTATAAAGTTTGTTTGAATAGCAATATAAAACCACGTGTTAGTTAGAATAAAAGTTAAACATCACATCACAAGGGTTAGATATCCACTGAGGACAGAACAGCTGCACTAGCGGCTGGAAGCCCCAAGTGAATGACAACAGGATTTATCTTGTGGAGCAAGATTCCGTGGACACCTAAAATAGAAGAATAACAACACCACTGACAGGAGCTAGCGTTTAACATCGCGCACTAAGATCGTAGATATCGAAGAGTATGCCAGATCGGCATAGTGCTGACGTAAGAGCACGTGTCAGTGCACACACCCGCTGTAGTGAACTAAAGGGTATGCCCTGCAAACGTTTTAGAGATTAACAGAATCGTTGATGATACATCCCCGCACCGCAACCACGGAAAAACGATGCGTCGTTTAGTGAATTTACCGTAAAATAATACGATGATTACTAATGAAAACTAATTCGATTTCAGTTTTTTGTAAATGCGTTTGTATGCAACAGTAATGAAGTAATGTTTAAACCGATATATCGTTTCTCTACATACATCTATTAGCAACAGCACAACCACATCCACTTCTATTCTTCGATGGGCCCAACGAACAAGCACAAATTCCACCAATGTCGCCCTAAACACTAGTTTTCTTCAGTAATCGTTAATCGTTTTAGCCGTGGGTACAGCCCAGATTTGCAATTTCTTTTGATTGACATGTTAGATGACAGTAAGTGCAGTTAGTCTTTATTTGTTTGTTCTTCGTATATAGAAGAAGGAAGCAAGAACCCAAGCAATATCCGGCGATTATAGTAATGGAGCAATACAAAAAATGCACGACCTCCAAATTCTCTATATGCTAATGCAAGCCTGTTGGTTTGACTTAGTTGAATGCTACACAGTGCACTGCTTTCGTTTACGCTGTAGTGTTTACAAGTAGTGGACTGCTTTCGTACAGTACAGTACAGCAGTACACTGCTTGAGTGCTTAAAATTTATGCAGTGCATTGCTTGTAAGCAGTCCGAACTGAAGTCATATATATGCAAATAAAACTCGACTGAATTTCTTACTTGTTTTTTTTAACGTATAATTGTGTAACTTAGCATATTTTTGGAGACAAATAATAGCAAACGGTCCTAAAAATTTCATCAAGTCGGTCAATAATCAAGAAAGTTAATATACATTGAAGCTGTGCGATGCATAGCCACGTGCATTGTACTGACTCCTGCCACAGCAGCAACGTCACACAAGCAGCGAATACGAAATAAAACGAAAACCATTGTACATTGTACAAAACATTGGAAAAGAAGAGGGTATTACACAGTCGGCATGCCCAAATTAAATTTTCTTTTATGTCTTAAAAGGTTTTTTGATGCAAATCCAATGTGAAAATGTTCAAGAGTAGCTTATATGATGTTCTGATTGGCAGGAGTTTAAGCAAAACATGATTCGATAAGTGATTTTAGTCTCTCTAATTTTCGACAGGCTCTCAATCACATCGCAGTCTTTTAATTTTCCTATTTGATCGCACTAGGCAATGGAATTGTTAAGGAATGAATTTCGATTCGGTTCGACGCCATTACGAGACACAGAATTGCCAAAACTGCAGATAAAGCCATTTGGTGGCGATTACAAAGAATGGCCAGACGTTAAGGATTTATTTGAAATCACTGTACACAACAAACTACACTTGGCAAAGACTCGCAAATATCACTACTTGAAATCGTATTTGACTAATGAAGCAGCTAGCTTGATATGTCATTTGCCCATAACAGTTAGAACAGACCACGTCATGTTGTTAATTTCTTGCTAGAGGCATTTATGGAATTACCCACTACAAAGAGTAGCAACGTCTTAACGCTACGAAAGGTTGCAGACGGAGCTAATGAAATCATTACCACTCCTGGAACTGCAGTTGGGCAAACAGGACGCGACTGTTGGATAACATATTTACTGCTTGCAAAAATAGATCCAAATTCAAGACGCAAATGGGTGGAGATCAGCCAGGACACCACCTCATCAACCATAGACGATTTGTTTCAATTTCTCGACGCACGACGCGAAGAATTTTAATTGAGCCAAGGGCATGCTGCATCTGATGTTAATGCTTGCAACAACACTAATGACAATTCAAGGAAGACGACACGCACATTGATAACCAATGATCAAGGTGCCTGTGCCAAATGTAGTTAAACTGAACATTCACTATTCAGTTGCTCACAATTTCATAATATGTCTATTGAAGATCGTCGCTCACTTGTAAAGAACAAGTTATTGTGTTTTAACTGTCTGAGGCGCGGTCATACGTCAGCGAAATGTAGTTTAAGTCGTACTTGTAAACAATGTTTTGGCAAGATGTCACTCACTACTACATACACAAGTTACACAGCTGAAGACGATCAAGAGCAAAGAGTACCATTGGTGACAAATGGTCATATCGCACACACACCACAATCATCGTTATGTATTTTGTCACAAGGGCGAAATATAGCAACATTACCTACTGCATGGGAAAATGCACGCAACGCACACGGAACACACACTGCTTGCCGTGTTCTATTGGATAGTGGCTCAGAACTATCGTACATATCGGAGCGCTGCATTCACGTACTTGTCATTAATGCAATCTCTTCCATTTTTTGATGGGTGATCACAGCTGCACAGATATCAATACTGGCGTGCCTCCTGAGAGATACCAAAGGGAGGTATGTCGTCGAACTGCCATTTAAACGCGCAACTCACACCAGACGACATGAATACTCATGAGGATCGATTATTTTATATGCCACATCTTCTCATTGTTGGTCCAAAGCTAAGAGTAGTTTTTGACGGATCTTTTAAAGACCGGTATGGAATCTCCTTGAACGAAGCATTGCATGTTGGCCTAAGCATCAACCGGAACTTCTTTGATGTATGCGTTCGTTTTCGAATTCATCGCTTTGTGTTTACGGCAGACATTGTTAAGATGTTTCCCCAAATTTAGGTCAGCGAAAACCACCGCAGCTACCAAAGAATCTTGTGGAGAGAAGATCCAGCACAACCACTGAAACACTTTCAGCTCTGCAGAGTAACCTGTGGTACTGCCTGTGCACCCTTCTTAGCAGTCAGGGTACTAGAGCAATTGGTATACGATTATATACACATATATCTACATGCTGCAAGGTTCCTGTTAGAAGACTTCTACTTCGATGATGTCTTGACAGGAGGTAAAACAGAAGATGAACTTTTCCAACGCCGAGGAGAACTAAATATCCTAATGTCGGAATGAATTGAAAAATGAAAAATTAATGAAAAAGGAATGAATACGCAACACAAATGCATCTGTAAAGGCACTTGACAACACAATCAATAGCACAATCAAGGTGCTTGGAATTCACTGGCAACCAGTTACTGACACACTAGGATACGAGGTGAATTTAAGCAACACTGCAGATAGTACAAAACGACAGGTATTTTCTGACGTCTCTCGCATCTTTGATCCATTTGGGCTTTTGGCACCAGCTGTAGTTTAGTTCAAGATTCTGTTCTAAGAACTATGGCTACATGAGTTAGGTTGGGACACTCCACTTCCAACAAACTTGGAGACACAATGGCGAATGTATTGAATGAATATTACAGCAATTAAGGAATTCAAAATACAGCGTTATGTTGGATACTCTTCAAGCACTACGGAACTGCATGCATTCTCAGATGCATAAATCAAGGCATACGCTGCAGTTGTTTATAGTCGAGACAGACACCCTGATGGTCATATAGAGTTCTCACTAATCGCTGCAAAAACACGTGTTGCACCTCTCAAGCAACAATCATTACCACTCCTGGAACTCTGCGGAGCACTGCTACTGAGTCGACTTGTCGCGTCGATCAAAACTGCACTGAAGAACATCGACATAAATGTACACCCTTGGTGCGATTCAACTATTGTATTGGCCTGGTTATCTAATACCCCAGCACCTCTGAGATTCTGAGCATCATTCCTCGACATGCTTGGCATCACGTCAGATTAAAGGAAAACCCAGCAGATTTTACTTCTAGAGGCATGCTAGTTACAGATCTGCTTAATTTCGATCTTTGGTGGACAGGACCCAATTGGCTATGTGATGAAAACTTTGACGTAGCACATATAATCTCTGCACAATCTTCTCCTTTCATTTCAGATGACCAAGTTTAAGAAGAAGTTAAGAAAACGACAATGCTACCTGTGGCAGATACCAATGCCGCAGTTTCTCTACTCAACAAACTGATACACTGTGTCTTATCATGGACAAAAATTGTACGCATGGTGGCTAACATATTACGGTTCGCACGACGCAACCGCATCTCAGGCGCACTTACATTTGACAAAATCAGCGAAGCACGCACATTTTGCCTTTGCTATGTTCAGGACATATATTCTAACAGGAGCGTCAACAGTTGCTCGACAAGCAGCCGCTAAGAAACGACTCCAAACTGCGCATACTCTCGCCATTGATTGATGATTTAGGACTCCTGCGTGTAGGCGGACGCCTAAATAATTCCGAATTGCCTTTCTCAACGAAGCATCCAATCATCCAACCCAAGAATTATTTCATCACTAAACTCATCTTGAAGCAAGAACACAGGTCACTTCTGCATCCAGATGTTTCAGCATTTTTTGTAGTCGTTCGACAAAAATACTGGATATTAGGTGCAAGAAACCTAATACGGAAAATCACATACAATTGTTTAAAATGCTTCAGGCAACGTCACCATACATCACAACAATTTATGGCTGATCTACCAGCAGTTAGAGTGACACGAGCATTTCCGTTCCAAAACACTGGCTGCGTTTACGGTGGACCCATCACACTCAAGATCTACAAGGCGCGCAATCCTCGCAAGGAAAAGGGCTACATTTGCCTTTTCTATCTAACAGAGACACTGGCCAATGAAGGGATCAAATGGCACTTCATCCCACCACATGCACCACACTGGGGTGGCAAATGGGAATCAGTTGTGCGCTCAGTCAAGTTGCATCTACATCGTGTTCTCCGCTATACAATTTTGACATTCAAACAAATGCATACTCTTTTGGCACAAATCGAGGCAGTTGTTAACTCTCGTCCGCTATATACGACATCGGACACCGACTTGGAATATCTGTGGCCATCTCACCTTTGATTGGTCGACCTTACACAATGATTCCAGAAGCGAGTCTTGAGCCAGTTCCAGCGAACCGACTAGATTACTGGGAACAATCGAAAACAACACGTCCGATCACCAAGATCGCTGCTTTACCTAACTCAAAAACTATGTTTCAGGGTTGGGCGGGATGTTAAGGAATGAATCCACATATTGAATTCCAACGACTATTTTCTTCTCTGTAATTGAAAGTCTCTTGCAGCATCAACATATTGCGCGTCAGATAATTATTATATATAAGTTCTTATGAAATAACCCGCAACAATGTCAAATACTTTAGCAACATTATGCTACACAATATGTTTATGTCTTTCTTACACATTTATCTAACGCATGTACATTTGAAGTTTCACATGTATTACGTTTAAGTTTTTAGATTGACGTCAGATAAAGCAGACGAGCACAAGGCGGCTTTAATAAACGGTACAATAATCGAACCAGCTTCTTTTATTCCTCATCAGGAATTTTTTGCAGTTTATGGAAACTTACGCCCATAATTTATTATCCAAATAAAATTGTTAATCTGACCCGACCCGACCCGACACCTCAAGGTTTAAACCTGGCGATGCTTCGAAAGGCCCGACTTGTGGCCATGTGCTATACCTGGTTCATGTTGTTTGGTGAAAAAACGATTAGTAAGGTAGATTTATGAGAGCTAACAGGCCAAACTTTCTGAACTTTAACAGTACTTAATGGAAAAATTTAAATTACAAAATGTATTTGTTTAAATAATCAATTTGATCTTGACTCACATGCGTCACTTTGCAGTAAAATTTACTCATTTATGGCTTTAATTGAATAACGCTGGCTAAGATCAGTCTTGAAAATATTAAACAAAACCATCATTATACAAGTTTATATTACTTTTTTAATTTTTTGATTCATTCCTTTTGCCTGTGACGATTTATAAATTATTACTATCCCAATAATTCATACAAACTTGAATTAATGCGTTTTCCATCAGTAACATTGCGAAATTCGCTTGCCAAATATTTAAAAAATTTACGATGGCGAGGAAGTGGATGAGGAAGGATTCTACCATTACTAAAAAGTTATGCGATTTTGTTTTTCCCGGGGATTCAGCAGTTTTTGCTTTTTTTGTCAAACAAGCTGTTTTTACTCAAAAAAAAAAAAAATGACATCACTGAAACAGGTTCGTGTGTTCAGTTCTTGTAGTGATTTTTCCGATTTCAATTCATATAATTGGGAATGAGGGTCAAAAGGTATTACAAGCTTATACACGCTTGGCTGAATTTTTTTGTTTTTGATAAATCTACAGAAAAGAAACTTAAGGATATCCTGAATGCGAAAAATTTTTAAAAGTTTCCGTAAAACGGAAGATAATAGACACAAATTATTTTAAATAACTTAAAAACACTTATAATTATATTTATAACTCACTTACTCTCTTTGTGTTAAAACGTATTTTTTTATGCTCCGTCAATTAGTTCTCTCTTTGCTATAAATTAACTCGGATCTAGTGGGTTTTAATCTATATTTATCTCGTGCCAGTCAATATACCTTTATTGGCTTTACTAATTATTAAAAAGATAATCGTATTTAATTGGCTTTGTTTGCCAAAATATGCATGTTTATTTCTATTGTTTTTGTTGGCTCTCTGTGCCCGTTCATTTGTTTTAGCTTGTTTTTGCTTTTTGCTGCTTACCGCCCTTAGTGTGGTTCAAAGTGCAAGTGTAAAATTTGTTTGTGTAATTTGCGCTCTACCAATAATCGGCTCTCCCGTTTTTCGTATTTTCACTCTCAAAACAACGCAACTTCTATAGTTTCTGCTTTTGCATTAAGCGGTAGTTGAGTTGCAACTAAGTTGTTGCTTTGAATAACGTTGTTTTTACTCTCTCTTTAATTCTCTCTGTATTTTCACTTACATTACAAAACAAGACTAATCTTTCAATAGCCAATTTATTTGCTGACTTTTTTCAAACTGCATATTAATATTAATTCTTCATCTTTCCCACTAGTATGGAAAGATTATTTTATTATACCAATCTATAAAAATATACTCAAATCTGAAGCTAAGGACTAAAGGGGCATTTCAAAGCTATCGGCAATTCCAAAATTATTTGAAAAGATAGTAACTTCACATCTTCAGCATCTTTGCCGCTCAGTCATTTCCCCAACTCAGCATGGCTTTGTAAAATCTATATTAACAACCACTAACCTTTTAGAGTTTACATCACTTATAATTGGTGGATTTAAAAAAAGCATAAAAAAATCGTTAAGCCTTTGACTCTGTAAATCATTCTCTACTCATTCTGCATGTTATTTTTAAAAATACTTTTTCGAAACCTATTAACGTAACATCTGGGGTACGACAAGGTCATCTTGGCCCATTGCTCTTCGATCTTCCATTAATAATATCACAGTCACACATTCTTATGTATGCTAATGATGTCAAGCTTTGTTTATCGCATAACGATCCTAACTCTCACCGCCTTCTCCAAAATGATCTTGAAGCATTTTCTTTTTGATGTCGAGTGAATCTCTAAAATTTAAATAATTCTAAATGTAAAGCTATGTTCTTCTACAGATCACAGCGCCATTACTCATTTGGAATGTCTAAACAGCACTACCAACCTTATAAATGACCTAGGTATACACACTAGGACACTTAGATCAAAAACTCAAATTCAACTGTTCTTTAGATTGTATTAAATCTTTCATTTTAACACTCTTAACTAACTTAACAAACTAACAAAATAACTAATCTACCGGTCTGATTGGGTTTTTTTTTCTCGGGATTCCCCAATCAATATTTCAACAAAGGTTGGGCCTTAAATTTTTAATTTTTATCTTCTTTTCCCCAGTTTAAATTTAAATTTATATCTGAATTTAAAATCTAATTTTAAACTTATCTGGAAATTGTACTATTAATACACAAATCAAGTAGTCTTTTGTATTATTCATAAACTAAAATTTTATAATTGTAACTCATACAAATTTTTCTCCAAAATTTGTTTGATATTCATTTTTTAAAAGATTTTTTGATACAAATCCAGTGTGAAAATGTTTAAGAGTAGCTTATATACGTAATATTTGGCAAGAGCATAAGCCAAACATGTTCGATAAGTGATTTTAGTCTCTGTGATTTTCGGCAAGTTCTCAATCACATCGCTATCTTTTCATTTTTTTATTTGGTCGCGCTAGGCATGTGCTTCTATGGAATATTATGCAGTTTATGGGAATTTACTCGCATAATTTACTATCCGAATAGAATTGTTAATCTGACCCGACCCCGACACTTCAAGGTATTAAACCAGTCGATGCTAGGAAAGGCCCGACTTGTTGGATGTATGGTCATGTGTTATACCTGGCTCATGATGCTTGTTGACTTGCTAAATGTGAGTATAAACAAGGAATAGAGATGAAAAAGATTAGGTAGGTAGATTTATGAGAGCTTAACAGGCTTAACTTTCTGAACTTTAAAAGTGCTTAGTGGAAAAATTTAAATTAAAAAATGTGTTTGTTTAAATAATTACTTTGATCTTGACCCACATGCGTGGCTTTGCAGTAAATTATGCTTATTTATTGCTTTAATTGATTAACGCTGGCTTAGATCAGTCTCGAAGATATTAAACAAAAGTATAATTTTAAATCATAAAACAATAGTTACATTTTAATTTACAAGGCTTATAAGTCAGAGAAAAGCAAGTTAAACAATAATTATATTAATCATTCTTAGCAAAGAAATTTATTATGGATAATAACATCGGGATCACCCACAATAAGTTTATGAAGAAAATAACTTCGCGAACTGTGTCGTTTTACCAAACGAAGGCAAGGTTTAGCAGAGAGAGTTTTCCCGAACAACAAACAAAGAAAGTCTTAATTTTACCTTCGAAAAGTTAATAGGATAAACTATTTTTCTTCAGACTTATTTTGATCATGATTATGCTGGGAAGACTAGGCCCATTATCAAAAATCAAGGATGGTGCGGTCTAACAAAATATATAGGAGGTTGAGTAAAACTTGGTTTTATTAATAATTAAAATTTATTTACGGACTTTGGTTAAACGCGGGAAGGTTTTGAGGGTGCGTGCGGTGATTACGAGATCGAAATGACAACTAAACTTTCCGTAGACCTAAGGAAGTAGAACTAGTAAAGATTCATAATGGTCAGAAAATTTATAAAAAAAAAAATTTTGCACCTTCTTTGTAATTTTGCATTGGATACTTCAACAGACAAAAAAGTTTCTAATACTTATGACAGATATTGGCCCTGATGTTTGTCAGATTACTTATATGAAAGCTATGTGATATAGTTGTCCGATCCAAACCAAATTTGGTCAGTGTATGGATAATGCCCACACAAAACTCTGTGAGTTTGGTTCAGGTATTATCAATAATGTAAAAGCACATTTTGAATCTTTTATTATATGGCGGGTATATAATTGTGCTATCCGAACCAACGTCGGACAGGATACATTACTGTGTGAATTTCAGACTATGCTGTTGATGCTGATCAGCTATGCCTCCTTCCACACTATTGCAGACGAGCATAGTAGCAGAAAATCGCTGGAAATGCACGACTTCCAAGTCCTTGATACGGATGTTAAGGAATGAATCCACATATTTGAATTCCAATGACTATTTTCTTCTTTGTAATTGACATTCTCTTGCAGCATCAACATATTGCGCGTCAGATAATTATTATATATAAGTTCTTATGAAATAACCTGCAACATTGTCAAATACTTTAGCAGCATTATGCTACACGCTATGTTCATCTCTTTCTTATACATTTATCTAACGCATGTAAGTTATTTAGTTATGTAGTTCAGTGGCCGTGGTGTTCCCACGTGGCTCCAGTGGTGTGATCCAAGTCCGGTGGGTTTCCTTAAGGACGTTGATCCGGCATAGGATCCTTAGATGTGTTATAGTTATGATAATTATGGTGGGAGACTTGACTTCGTCCCCTTTGTTGATTACTGTCCTTGTGGTACAGTAATATAGTTCAATAAAGACAAATAACGGCAGTTGCCGGAGTGCAATTCCAAGTGACCTTCGTCTACTTTATTCAAAAGCAAACTAAAGCTAAAGACAAAGGCAAAGCATAATTCTACTCAGTAAATACAATGCATCGCGCCATCGAACCACAGTCGGCATGCCGACTCGGCATTCTAAGCGCCGAAGCACTCCACCAAAGAAGTGTTATACGATCGCTGCTGACCGTTGCTAGTGCAGAGCATTGAACCCACATTTTGGCGTGTCAGCATTATTCATGCACTGTTACTTAGTTGCTATGGAATTTATGTGTTAACTGCCCCCCCCCCCCCCCACAAGTTTATGACCGTTCTCGGTCATGTTAAAGTTGTCGATCACACTTTGAATTTTGATTGATGCTCGTCTCTTCCTTATTGCCTGGACAAGGATGAGTGAGGCAATGAGACCCACATTTAGTATTTGGGCGATCCAGCATTATCGATGTCTTCCTTCACCTTTTGGATGGAGCGTAAGTTTTCGTTGCTCATTCGGTGTAATAATGGGATACTCAGAGTCGAGTCAAGACCGATGATCCTTAGAAGTGGAGACCTTACGATGCCAGGAATTTTATTCATTGCCTTTTGCTCGTTTACGAATTCAGTTCCGTTGACGATAGCTACTCGTTCAAACGTTACTAAGTGGGTTCCTTTTGCGATTACTTCTGGGCTGTCATCTGTGCGTATACGGGCAGTCGCCTCGTTGATGATGATAACGTCATGATCGACGGGCATTATTTCCTTTAGGTGACTGGGTTGAGTATGACATTGGGCCATTCTTCCCGAGTAGAGTAATGTCGCACAGGACTCGCGTCAAGCTCGTTCGCAAAAGCTGTTGTGTGGGGTCTGAATGCACTCAGTGACCGCAAAGGTGTCCTTTTCGCATTCGGCCAGTGAGTTCTCGTCGTGACGTAGTATAGTGTGATTGTGAGACACGGGATAGATGGTGATTTTCTTACATCTGGCTTCGACCCTTGGGCTATTAGTATGTGAATTATATCATCGGACTGAAGGACCCTAATCTTTGAGGCTTCTATTAAACTAACTATTGGAGTGTCCTGCTGGACAAGTGAATTAAAATCTGCGTGATTTAATATTGTAGGATTTACTATACCAGATTTTGCCAAGGTTATTGTGAGGATTAAATTTTGAATTTCGATGGTTAGCATTCTGTTTCTAGCCAAGAGCATCTCATACAAGTGTGGATTGTCGGTTAATTTATTTTGTTGAGCTTTTATTATTTGGTTTATGGTATCAGTTAGTTTGTTTATCTGTTTCTGTGTCTCAGAATTTATGGCTATTTGTCTAAAATTTGATTCGATTAACTGTGCGTCTGTTACCCTGATTTTTAAGAAATCAGAGGCTTCTTGGGTACCTGACACTACCTTTAGGGCTGTGCCTAGGAAGTCTAAACTCCTCGCCATTCTATGGTGTGTCTTAAGGACGGACAGCAGTGTTTTTAAGTGGTCGGAATCAACATCAAACAGTTTGCGCATATGTGATTGTGGGAATAAATCGGACAATTTTTCTGTATCTTCTATTATGTAGACGAATTCAGAAAGGTTACTAGTGTGCCTTAAGTAGTCCCGGTGTTCGAACACCAATACTCCACCGTCTATTACTGGGATGTAGTTGGCATGCAAGAAATCGGTGATCTGACCACTTGCTATTGCAAGGATGATAAGCGCTACGAAGGTGAACCTGTAATTTGGATTGAGTGGTGAAATTGTGGTGCTTTGTCTTGGAGAACTTATTTTCTCACTTAATGTAAGGTAAAACTATTTTAGGTTGTCCTTGTGGACCACCCTCCTCTTAATTAAGACAGACGTTTCTAGGTCTGCTTGTATTTCCTGTCTGGTGCAAAGAGGGGTTAGCTTGTTTCCTAACCTCTTGTTGTTTTTGAGGAATACTTCCTCTCCTACCTCGAATATGCGGTTTTGCCTGTTTGCGTTACACCTTTCAATGGTGTTTTGTTGGGCTTTTGCCAGTTTGGAAGTAATACCTGAACTGCGCTTTCCGGGTCCCTCATGAAGAATTTCAACTGGTTTTTCGCAAATGACCGAATGTAGCGATTTATTGTATTCTACTGTTGCTCTCAGTATTAACTCAACTGTGTCCTCGATTTTTTGTCAATCCTTAGGCACCTAGCGATCTCAACTAACGTACTGTGGAATCGTTCCACTTGGCCATTTGATAAACTGTGCAAAATGGCAAATAGTTGAGAACCTATGTGCAACATTTCGCCCGTGTATTGAGGAATCGGCGTTTCGCCAAGCTATTGTTTCTTGGGATGTCTGTCATATTTTGCTTGCGTGCAAACTTTGCAATTTGAGACTACTTCTTTGGCTAAACTGCTTATGTTCGGAAAGTAGTAGTCGCGCAAGATTTGTTTGACATTTTCTTGGGCTGCTCTGTGCGCCCTGTTGTGCTCGGTATTTATTATTTCTAACTGATCGCTTTTATCCGTTATGTCTTGTACGAGATTTTTACAAAACCCAAATTTTGTAAAAGGAAAATGAGCAATTAATTCGTGTTGGAAACTTGCTAATGTGGGGAGGTTACAGTGGATAGCGTTCACGACCTCCGTATTTACCACTCCTTTGAGAGTTTCTAAAATGCTGCTCTTAGCGGTAAAGTTGATCAGGTGGCGAGTTTTTTTGCGGAACAAAATCATGATGCGTTTCAATGGGAAACGTGCTTCTTCCAGAACGATCTGGTTTCTGAAGCACTTTAACGGTTTGTCCGTGGCCTCGACCGTGTAGGTCAGTGAAAGTTCGCGTTGTATTGGTCGATGTAGGCTTTCCACCTTTTTATACCCTCTGAGGGGTATATTGGGTTTGTCAGAAGTATGTAACAGGCAGAAGGAGGCGTTTCCGACCCCATAAAGTATATATATTCTTGATCAGCATCAACAGCCGAGTCGATATAGCCATGTCCGTCTGTCCGTCTGTCCGTCTGTCCGTCTGTCCGTCTGTCTGTCTGTCTGTCTGTCTGTCTGTGCGTCTGTCCGTATGAACAAACAGATCTCAGAGATGGTAAGAGCTACAAGTTCAAGCTTGGTCAGTATCGATCACATATTTAGTCAGTCAATACAAGTTTGTTTCCTTTTTTTGATGCCACGCCCCATTCGCCCACCATTAGCAAAAAACCAGACATACCTCGTAAAAAATACATGTTTTTGGCAAATATCTCGGTAACTATAACACCTAGGGTCACCAATTTTGGCACGCAGGTTGCCATTTGCAATATAAAGACAATGCCATCAAAATTTTTTGGATGCCACGCCTCCTTCGCCCACAAAAAGCAGAACTTCTTTGTAACTTTGAATGCCTGCGATTCACTTATTTCTTATCTTATAGTTTTGTAACTTAGAATATACGAGCAGACAAAGAATATCAAACGATTGTGAAAATTTCATCAAAATCGGACCATAAATAAAAAAATTTTTCCTACAACGAAAATCGATACTTTCAAGCAAGGCATAGCCACGTGCATTGCACTGAGCTGTGCACACAAGCAACGAAAACGAATAACGTGCGAGCGAGACAGACATACAAATATGTGTGCATGTTAAGTTATTGGAACAGCAACTCCGATTTGAACTCATATAATTGGAAAAGAAGCTCAGAGGGTATTACACGGTCGGCATGCCCGACTGACATTTTCTTTCTTGTTATTTTTGCATTGGTATTTCTGTCTGCTGCTGCGAAGGTGAGAGGCTGGTGGTCAGTAAAAATGTTAATTTCTCTGGAACCATATAGGTAGTTTTGCAAATTACCTAAAGCCCACACGATAGCTAGCAACGCCCTTTCGTTGGTTGCATAGTTCAGTTCTGCACTTTTTAAGGTACGAGAAATCATGGTAATTGGTCTGCCTCCTTGGGATAGGACTGCACCAATTCCGTTTGCTGAGGCATCAGTGGTTAGGTCAAACGCTTTTTTAAAGTCTGGGTACATCAAAATTACGTCTTCTGACGCCAAGATGTTGCGCAGGCGTTGAAACGCGTTGCGCTGGGTTTCATTGAACTTGACTGCTATTTTCTTTGACCTATGCTTACTCACTGAACCATTTTCTCCTTTTAGAATGTCGCTTATTGGACGAGCTATGGATGCAAAGTCTTTTATGAAGACTCTGTAATAGCTTGCCAGACCCAGGAAAGATCTGACACTGTAGACGCTTTTGGGTTCGGGGTACTCTTGAATGGCCTTGACCTTCTTTGGGTCGGATCTGGTGCCGTCTTTGCTTACGATGAAACCAAGATACTCTACGCTTTCTTTAAAAAAGTTAGCTTTCTCTTGGCTTACCCTCATATTGGCTTCAATCAGGCACTTGAGTACCGTGTCAATGTGCCTGACATGGTCTACTTCATTTTTTGAGAAAACTATGACATCGTCTACGTAGACGTCACAAATTTTCCCAATATGTTCCCTTAGAAAATCATCGATTGCCCTTTGGAAGATGCTGCCAGCATTCTTAAGACCAAATGGCAGTCGGCAGAATTCATATTTGCCACCGCAAACAGAGAATGAAGTTTTATCGCGGTCATGTTCCGCAAGGTATATTTGGTGATACCCTGACTTTAGATCGAGGGTAGTGAAGTATTTAGCGTTTCCCAGGTTCGCTAGAATCATATAGTCTTCTCGTTCAGTTTCCTGAAGTCGATGACTAGTCTTTTGTTAGTGTTGCCATAGGCGTCTGTGCCTTTTTTGTCAACAATCCACGTTGGGCTTTTGTAGGGTGACCTTGATGGTCTGATGATGCCTTCTTTTAGTAGTTGCTTGACTTCATTGTTTATAAAGTCAGAAACGCCCATTAGACTTGGGTAACTTCTGGCATGTATTGGCTCATTGTCAACCGTGCGGATTGTGGCGGTGACAGAGGTGTTGAAAGGGAGTGCTTCTTCTGTTGTTGAAAAGGCCTTTTTCCTCTTAAGTATCATGTTCCTGAACTCCTTTTTGAAATTTACATCGGTGCATTTCTGGTATTGAATTTCTTCAGAAATGCTTTGATACTCTAGTAGACTTTTTGTAAGGTTCAACTGTACCCCGGCTTGGGTTAACAAGTCGAATCCAATAATGGCATCGAACGAACTAAGTGTGTCTAATAGAAAAAAAAGGGGAAGTGTGATTAAAAATGTTTATCAGGCATTTCTCTTTTATTTCAGTGGACCCGTGGATTGAATTCACTGAGAAGGGTTTGGCGACCGACAATATGGTTTTCAGCTCCTTTACGGGCTTAACATAGTTCTTTGCCGCGCCAGTATCGATTAGCATTTTGAATGTTCACCCAGCCAACCGTCGTTCAATGAACGGTAACCGGGAGTGTTCCCTAAAAAAGTAAAAAGAGTCGGGTTGATCGTACTCTTCCTCGCTGTCAATTGCTTCGACAGTAGCCTTTGCGGCTTTTTCGTATGCTATTTTTTGTTCTTCGGAATCCGCTTGAACAATGTTGTTAAGACGTTGCCGTCTCGGACCTGTTTGTCGCTCTGAGGTTTTCCCCCTCTTAGGAGAGTTTGACTCATTTGGTTGGTTCTGATTATACGTACGCTGCCTGAATTTGGAAGAAGAATCTATCTCCATCGATTGTGGAGCTTGCTCTTGGCTTTCTTTTTTGGGTTGCTTTTTTGGAGCATTGTTCTTGTGTTTGTAATGAGGATTTCGATCTTGACCGTGGTCTTCCTTGTAGTTTTTATTCGGTTTACCATATGATCTGTGCTTGCTGTTTTCGGCTGTTTGGGATCGTTCCTCAACAACTTTAGCATAAGAGTTTGCAAACATGCTCCTCTCTATGCTGGCTTCTGTTTCTACGGCGAGAGCTAGCGCAGAGGGCAGGTCTTTGGGTTGTGCTGTGGTGTGGGGAATACAACAGCTCTGAGTTGTTTCCTCAAGCCTGATATGAAAGTATGTAAGGCATCGGCTCTAACTTCAGCGTTAAGCAAATCAGCGTCTTCTTGTTCGTGTGACATAACAATTCTATTAGTTACCAGAGTTAGTCTCTTTTCGACCTCATCATAGTACTGCATAAGTGTCATTTCACCTTGTCTAACCATGTCTAAGTTTTGCCTCAGTTGGTGCAAGGATGTTCGGTCGGCATAGGTGCAATCTAATCTAGCCAGGATGGCGTCGAAATTTAGCACCGTGTTGCAGGAGATAAGTAAGGCTCCAGCAGGCCCTGTGACCTTGTTTCTAAGAATGGCTACTGCTTGGTAGTGTTCGCTACTGCCGTCGAAGGGCTTGAAAAGTTCATATGCATCAATTGCTGCTTGTCTCCAAGCATCATTTTGGTCTTGTGCACCAGAGAAGTCTGGTACGGATTTTATTATGTCGAGTTTTATGTCACATTTTACCCCAGGAACAACAGTTATTTTTTGGTAAGAGACGACCGCTGGCGTTTTCACTTGCAACCTTTGTATTTCTTGAGTTATTGAATTTATTTGGGATTGTTGTTGTGACAGTGCCGATCTAACGGCATTGTCAATGAGAGCTTGAATTTGTGAAGGGTCCATTGTGTTGCCTACCTGATCTTGTGGACACCAACCAACTTGTTCTTCGCCTTCACTATCGTCACTGTTGTACTCGGTTTTAATTTCCCTATAGATGTTCCAGCTCATTTGTTAGCCTCATTTGTTAATTGTCTTAGTAAAAGTAGCAATTGTTTATTTATAATAAAAACATGCATTAAAGGTATGCAATGGTTTTATTTTTAGTGAGGGTAAGCCAAGAGTTTTTATTTTTAGTGAAAGTTTGCAATGGCTTTTATTTTTATTGAGGGTATGCAATGGTTTTCATTTTTATTTTTTTTTAAAGTATGTAATTATTTTTTATTTTTATTTTGGGTTAAAGTATGTAATTGGTTTTTCTTAGCAAAATATGTATTTTTTCACAACTTCAATTCTTGTGTGTTTTTTTTCTTTAATTTATTATTAGTTATTTGGGTTCACTTGCCAAACATACATGTTTTTGTATTATCGCCTATGATTTTTTGTAGGTATTGAGACGTTGGGCGCCAGTTATTTAGTTATGTAGTCCAGTGGCCGTGGTGTTCCCACGTGGCTCCAGTGGTGTGATCCAAGTCCGGTGGCTTTCCTTAAGGACGTTGATCCGGCATAGGATCCTTAGATGTGTTATAGTTATGATAATTATGGTGGGAGACTTGACTTCGTCCCCTTTGTTGATTACTGTCCTTGTGGTACAGTAATATAGTTCAATAAAGACAAATAACGGCAGTTTCCGGAGTGCAATTTCAAGTGACCTTCGTCTACTTTATTCAAAAGCAAACTAAAGCTAAAGACAAAGGCAAAGCATAATTCTACTCAGTAAAGACAATGCATCGCGCCATCGAACCACAGTCGGCATGCCGACTCGGCATTCTAAGCGCCGAAGCACTCCAGCAAAGAAGTGTCATACGATCGCTGCTGACCGTTGCTAGTGCAGAGCATTGAACCCACATTTTGGCGTGTCAGCATTATTCATGTACAGTTACTTAGTTGCTATGGAATTTATGTGTTAACTTGTACATTTGAAGTTTCAAATTTATTACGTTTAAGTTTTTAGATTGACGACAGATAATGCAATCGCGCATAAGGCGGTCTCAATAAACGGTACAATAATCGAACCAGTTTCTTTTATCCTCATCAGGAATTTTTTGCAGTTAATTGGAATTTACGCCCATAATTTACTATCCAAATAAAATTGTTAATCTGACCCGACTACGTCACCTCAAGGTTTAAACCTGGCGATGCTACGAAAGGCCCGACTTGTTGCCATGTGCTATACCTGGTTCATGATATTTGGTGAAAGAACTATTAGTAAGGTAGATTTATGAGAGCTTAACAGAGAGCTTGATTAAAATATCAGTATCGAACAATTTTGCCCAATAATTCATACAAATGTAAATTAATGCGTTTTTTAAAAAGAGCAAGATGTGTGGCTCCAAAACAAGTAGTTTGGGAAGTGACTGAGGAACGATCCCACCGTTACTAAAAAATTATGCTTTTTTAGAGTATTCTGAGCTACAGCTGTTTTTTCAACTTTTTTTCCCGGGGATTCAGCAGTTTTTAGCTGTTTTTTTCGTCAAAATAGCTGTTTTTACTAACAAAAAAAAATGATATCCCTGAAACATGTGAGTGTGTGTTCAGTTCTTGTAGTGCTTTTTCCGATTTCAATTCATCTAATTGGGAAAGAGGGTCAAAAGGTATTACAAGCTTATAGACGCTTGGCTGAATTTTTTTGTTTTTGATAAATCTACAGAGAATAAAAATTCTTTAAAACTTAAGGATATCCGATATCCTGAATGCGAAAAATTTTTAAAAGTTTCTGTAAAACGGAAGATAATAGACACAAATTATTTTAAATAACTTTAAAACACTTATAATTATATTTATAACTCACTAACTCTCTTTGTGTTAAAACGTATTTTTTTATGCACCGTCAATTAGTTCTCTCTGTGCTATTAATTAACTCGGATCTAGTGGGCTTTAACCAATATTTATCTCGAACCAGTCAATATAATATACCTTTATTGGCTTTACTAATTATTAAAATGATAATCGTATTTAATTGTTTTTGTTTGCCAAAATAGTCGTCTTTATTTCTATTGTTTTTGTTGGCTCTCTGTGCCCGTTCATTTGTTTTTGCTTGTTTTGTGGGCTTTTTGCTGCTTACCGCTCTTAGTGTGGTTCAAAGTGCAAGTGTAAAATTTGTTTGTGTAATTTGCGCTCTACCAATAATCGGCGCTCCCGTTTTTCGTATTTTCACTCTCAAAACAACGCAACTTCTCTAGTTTCTGCTTTTGCATTGAGCGATAGTTGAGTTGCAACTAAGTTGTTGTTTTGAATAACGTTTTTTTTACACTCTCTTTAATTCTCTCTGTATTTTCACTTACATTACAACATTAGACTAATCTTTCAATAGCCAATTTATTGGCTCACTTTTTTCAAACTACATATTAAATTATTATTTTAGGACCGATCAAAACTACCCTTATAGTTTAATGAGATCTAATTGTATTTATAGCCCCCTAATCACTGAGATCTCTCTCTTCGAGATCTTAAATTGTTGAAACCCATTCATTCGCCTGGTCCAGACGGTGTGCCTAGCTCTGTTATAAAAAACTGTGCTGTAAGCCATTGCTTATGTTATTTAATTTATCATTCAAGTCTTCATCTTTTCCACTAGTATGGAAAGTTTGTTTTATTATCCAAATCTATAAAAATATACTCAAATCTGAAGCTCAGAACTAAAGGGGCATTTCAAAGCTATCAGCAATTCCAAAATTATTTGAAAAGATAGTTACTTCACATCTTCAGCATCTTTGCCGCTCAGTCATTTCCCCAACTCAGCACGGCTTTGTAAAATCTATATCAACAACCACTAACCTTTTAGAGTTTACATCACTTATAATTGGTGGATTTAAAAAAAGCATAAAAAAATCGTTAACTCTGACTCTGTAAATCATTCTCTACTTATTCTGCATGTTATTTTTAAAAATACTTTTTCGAAACCTATTAACGTAACATCTGGGGTACGACAAGGTAGTCATCTTGGCCCATTGCTCTTCGATCTTCCATTAATAATATCTCAGTCACACATTCTTATGTATGCTGATGATTTCAAGCTATGTTTATCGCATAACGATCCTAACTCTCACCGCCTTCTCCAAAATGATCTTGAAGCATTTTCTTTTTGATGTCGAGTGAATCTCTAAAATTTAAATAATTCTAAATGTAAAGTTATGTTCTTCTACAGATCACAGCGCCATTACTCATTTGGAATGTCTAAACAACACTACCAACCTTATAAATGACCTAGGTATACACACTAGGACACTTAGATCAAAAACTCAAATTCAACTGTTCTTTAGATTGTATTAAATCTTCCATTTTAACACTCTTAAATAACTTAACAAACTAACAAAATAACTAATCTACCGGTCTGATTGGGTTTTTTTCTCGGGATTCCCCAATCAATATTTCAACAAATTTTGTTTTCCCTAGTTTAAATTTAAATTTAAAATATAATTTTAAACTATTAAATTATTTTTATATTGTAACTTTAATATTAAATATGTCGACTGATCATAGTCTGACATTAAATAAATAAATAAAAAAATAGGGTGAAACACTTATAGTTTAATGAGATCTAATTGTATTAATTACTGAGATCTCTCTTCTTCGAGATCTTAAATTAGTTAAGCCCATTCATTCGCCTGGTCCAGACGGTGTGCCTGGCTCTGTTCTAAAATATTGTGCTGAGTCCATATATAAGCCATTGCTTATGTTATTTAATCTATCAATTAATTCTTTATCTTTCCCACTTGTATGGAAAGATTCATTTAATATCCCACTTTATAAAAAAGGACTCAAATCTGAAGCGCAGAAGTATAGGGGCATTTAAAAACTAAGAATTACTCGTAACTTCTACTAAAAAAGATTTTTTTTATACAAATCCAGTGTGAAAATGTTTAAGAGTAGCTTATAAAACGTAATGTTTGGCAAGAGCATAAGCAAAACAAGTTCTCAATCACATCGCTATCTTTTCATTTTTATACCCTCTGAGGGGTATATTGGGTTTGTCAGAAGTATGTAACAGGCAGAAGGAGGCGTTTCCGACCCCATAAAGTATATATATTCTTGATCAGCATCAACAGCCGAGTCGATATAGGCATGTCCGTCTGTCCGTCTGTCCGTCTGTCTGTCTGTCCGTCTGTCCGTCTGTCCGTATGAACAAACAGATCTCAGAGATGGTAAGAGCTACAATATCCGTTTTAGACTGTATCGACCACATATTTAGTCAGTCAATACAAGTTTGTTTCCTTTTTTTGATGCCACGCCCCATTCGCCCACAATTAGCAAAAAACCAGACATACCTCGTAAAAAATACATGTTTTTGGCAAATATCTCGGTAACTATAACACCTAGGGTCACCAATTTTGGCACGCAGGTTGCCATTTGCAATATAAATACAATGCCATCAAAATTTTTTGGATGCCACGCCTCCTTCGCCCACAAAAAGCAGAACTTCTTTGTAACTTTGAATGCCTGCGATTCACTTATTTCTTATCTTATAGTTTTGTAACTTAGAATATACGAGCAGACAAAGAATATCAAACGATTGTGAAAATTTCATCAAAATCGGACTATAAATAAAAAAATTTTTCCTACAACGAAAATCGATACTTTCAAGCAAGGCATAGCCACGTGCATTGCACTGAGCTGTGCACACAAGCAACGAAAACGAATAACGTGCGAGCGAGACAGACATACAAATATGTGTGCATGTTAAGTTATTGGAACAGCAACTCCGATTTGAACTCATATAATTGGAAAAGAAGCTCAGAGGGTATTACACGGTCGGCATGCCCGACTGACATTTTCTTTCTTGTTTTATTTGGCCGCACTAGGCATGTGCTTCTATGGAATATTATGCAGTTTATGGAAATTAACGCGCATAATTTACTATGGGAATAGAATTGTTAATCTGACCCGACCCCGACTTTTCAAGGTATTAAACCAGACGATGCTACGAAAGGCCCGACTTATTGGATGTATGGTCATGTGCTATACCTGGCTCATGATGCTTGTTGACTTGCTAAGTGTGAGTATAAATAAGGAATAGAGATGAAAAAGATTAGGTAGGTCGATTTATGAGAGCTTAACAGGCTTAACTTTCTGAACTTTAAAAGTGCTTAGTGGAAAAATTAAAATTAAAAAATGTGTTTGTTTAAATAATTAATTTGATCTTGACCCACATGCGTCGCTTTGCAGTAAAATATACTTATTTATTGCTTTAACGAAGATATTAAACAAAAGTATAATTTTAAATCATAAAACAATAGTTACATTTTAATTTACAAAGCTTATAGGTCAACGAAAAGCAAATTAAAC
This sequence comes from Drosophila tripunctata, assembly GCA_035047385.1. Lineage (NCBI taxonomy): Eukaryota > Metazoa > Arthropoda > Insecta > Diptera > Drosophilidae > Drosophila > Drosophila tripunctata. The sequence goes on along the minus strand of JAWNPS010000131.1, from coordinate 42,754 downwards.
AATAATTATATTAAACATTCTTAGAAAAGAAATTTATTATGGATAATAACATCGGGATCACCCACAATAAGTTTATGAAGAAAATAACTTCGCGAACTGTGTCGTTTTACCAAACGAAGGCAAGGTTTAGCAGAGAGAGTTTTCCCGAACAACAAACAAAGAAAGTCTTAATTTTACCTTCGAAAAGTTAATAGGATTAATTATTTTTCTTCAGACTTATTTTGATCTTGATAATGCTTGATTAGCAAACTGAAAAAAAAGTTTATATTACTGGTCCAAATGCCTAAAATTTTGGCGGAAATTCCAATTTTTTTTTACAGTATCGCAAGAGTAGTATTTTATTCCAATAGAATATTACCTATGGCAGTTAAAAAGCATAGTAGTATATTTGAAATCGAAGCCCTGCGAATTTGTGGAGCCTTGGAAGTCAGCTGATCATTTATCGCAAACTTTGATTGTGAAAGCTTTGTAAATAAGAACACATTTAAAACTGGTGTATTTTGTGTAAATCTTCGAATATTTAATCAAATTAAAATGGAGTACGAAGTTGAAGGTACTTATAAAATAAGTGTTCAAGCAATCATTTTTTATGTGATATGTCTTTTTAATATGTGTTTTTGTAAAGTGATGTTTTTAGCGTATCTAACCTCAAACTTGTTGTGTTTCATGGAATAAAACTATGTTGGATTGTCGTAATTATTAACACCATGTTGTTCTTCAATATGTATATAACATGCACATAACAGCATATGTCCAACGGTGTGGCCTCCCTGTAATACTATGTCGATAGTATGCAACCCTAGAATAAGAAGCAGTAAGAAGAAGATTGGAAGTGCAAGAAGCCAGATGACACGCAGCAGAGCTAATCAGTCGTAAAGTAGTTAAAGCGGTGTAATTCCTCTAAAGACGTATTCACTTTTTCTTTGTCTAGACCTCGTTCATTTTAATATTAATACAATAAATACACATTCATTGTTACTTGGGGGCTCAACCGCTGAACAAACAACAAAAACAATATTGAGTGAAAATAATAAACTTAAAACAGTGACAGAAGAAGATGATGCAGCGTTCAAACAAGAAGTAAACTACCAAAAACCAGCAGAAGCGGATGGAATCAGATGAACTAAATTAGCCTTTTACATCACATGATGATATAAACAGTGATTGCAAAGTGGACGTAGCAGAAGGATCAGCAATCATGAACACCAACAACGCAGACGAAGGGCGACAGACAGGCGCTGATGAAGGAAATTCGGAGAACTCGCATATTTTAATGCGCAGTAGCAAAATTAGAATGCTGATCAAAATGTTAAGCATAAAGTTCGAAGAGAGCGAATCGCAGAATATCAATAAAAATATAAGAGTATCGATGCAAATTTTGCAAATGTGGTGCCAGACTACGATGGAGTTGACATTCCAGTTCAACAGTGGTTGAAAAATGTTGAGGAAAATGCCGAGGCATATCAACTCACTGAAAGGCAAAACTATGTTAACGCTCGAAATAAGATGACAGGCACAGCAAAATTATTTTTGGAAACTGTAACGTTTTCTAATTACGCAGATTTGTGTGCTCTGGTAATTGAGGAATTCGATAAGCAGCTAAGCAGTGCAGAAATTCACAAGCAGTTGAGAAGTCGCAAGAAGCTGCAAACGGAGAACTTTCTCGAGTACTTATTACAGATGCGTAAGATTGCTGTTCTGGGTAATGTCGAAGAAGAATCTGTTATCAGCTACATTGTTGATGGACTAGAAATTCGAGAGGATTTGAAATATTCGTTGTACAGTTCAACAACATTTAAGGAACTTAAGGCACGATACGAAATAGTTGACACGATGGCCAAAAATAGCCGAAGCAAACGCCGCCAAATTACACCCACAGTTGCTTCAACGGAATCAAATAACAAAGGAAAGCAGCTGCATTGTTTCAATTGCGGATCAACAATCATAAAAAAGCAAAATGTCGCGAGGACATTAAATGCTTCAAATGTAACGGCGCTGGTCACATATCGAAGGAGTGTCCAGAATCGAAACAAAAAGTCAATATTGTTTGCAAAACATCGAAAGACATTCGCATGAAAGAGTTCGTAATAAAAAGAAAGTCAAATGCATGGTGGATACTGGTGCGGATGTGTTCGAAGAAATTTTTCGGATCTTTCGGATCGTCCACTGCAGAACTGTTTCGTTAAGTTGTTTGGATTGGGAAATTTTGCTACGGAGGTATCAGGCGAAGTTGCTGCTGAAGTCGAGGTGGATTAATCTAGTACAGAACATACATTCCTTGTAATAGCAAATGCGAAGTTGGAGGTAGACGTGCTCATTGGATATGACTTTTTACAAAAATTTACCGTGGTGCTCGATGCTAACGGATATACTTTAAAGCTGACGGAAGAGCAGAAGAATATCGATAACTATAATATCCTGAACGTGGTAAGCAGCTCTGACGAAGTAGAAGTCGAACCGTAATATAAAGCAGCAGTTACCAAATTAATCGATGATTATAAACCAACTGATAATCCGATAAGCTGTCCAATAACGTTGAAAATTTTGACAAACGACACTACTATCGCATTTCGAGAGAGTCCTAGCCGTTTATCGGTAAGCAAACAGAAAGTTGTCCAAAATCAAGTCGAAGTGTGGTTGCAGCAGGGAATTCTTTGACAATCAAGTTCATATGTAGCTAGCAGAGTAGTATTGGCTAAGAAGAAAAACGGAACGCACAGGCTGTGCATAGATTATCGGAAGCTGAGAACACTCTTGTTTTAAAGGATAGATTTCCGGTTCCAGTCGTCGAGGAGGTTTTGGAAAAGATGCAGCATGCCAAATATTTTACAGTCATGGATCTCAAAAACGGATTTTTTTAACGCGCTCATAAACAAGGGAATCATGGAGATTTATGTTGACGACATCGTAGTGTTTGGTTTTACAGCTGATCAATGTATGGAAAATTTAAAAGTCGTTCTGAAACAAGCACGTCAGGATGGCCTACAAAAAAAATGGTCAAAATGCCAATTTCTGAAGAAGAAGATTCAATTTTTGGGACACGAAATTGAGAACAGAGTTGTTTGGCCAGGAAAAGAAAAAGTTAAGACGGTTAAGAACTTCCAGTTGCCAAAAAATATTAAAGGAGTGCATGCTTTTTTGGGACTAATAGGCTATTATAGAAAGTTTATTCGCAACTATGCCATCATAGCAAAACCGTTGACCCAGTTGTTGAAAAAGGATACCGAGTTTATCATAGCAGGACTTCAAATACAGGCGATCGAAAAACTAAAGGAGACTCTGATGGATGAACCAGTTTTGAAGATATTTAAGCACGCAGCGAAGACGCAGTTGCACATTGACGCATCAAAGGATGGTTTTGGCGCAAAGAGGAAAAATTGCATAGCTATTTTCTTGAAGTAAAAGCAGCCTGTAGGATCAGGAGCGTTTTCCAGTCCAGCATGAGTTTCAGAGTATGGGGGTGCTGTTCTACTAAACTAATGAGCCGTATATAAAATTCAGCGCATCGTAGGCGCAACCGTTTATTCAAAGTTCTCGTGTTAGACTAAAAATAGAAACGTATGAGGAAGCGCCAAGAGAGACAAGGTTTAAAGTGGACCCAAATATAAGAATGTAGTATAATTTCACTTAAACATATTTGAGTGATTTGACCCAACATCCCGGCCCCATTGAATGACGCAGTCTTTCAAGAGACAGGAAGAATAGCTAATTTGTGAATTGATCTCCGGATTATGCCCTTGGTAGTGCGGACATCTACAACTCGTACTCGTTGATCTCGTCCAGGAATTGTAGCTGTAACGCGACCCATTATCCATTTCTGAGAAGGTATGTTGTCCTCATGTATGAGAACCATGTCACCGATAGAGATACTGGGTGCTGGTTTGGTCCACTTGTAACGTACGTTCAGCTCATTGAAGTAGTCTGCTAACCAGCGTCGCCAAAAATGTTGTTTGATACCAGTTATCAAACGCCAGCGGTCCAAAGATTTCAAATGTTCATCTTCTATATTGTGCTCAGGCAATGCTCGCAAGGAGTCTCCAATTAGAAAATGAGCAGGTGTGAGAGCACCCAAGTCACTTGGATCTGATGACAGTGGGGTGAGCGGGCGCGAGTTGAGAATAGCTTCTACTTCCGCTGTGATTGTGGCTAATTCCTCAAACGTGCAGCGGGCATTCATTAGGCTGCGCGTCATGAGTCCCTTGGCGCTTTTTACTGCCGCCTCCCAGAGGCCGCCAAAGTGTGGTGCTCTGGGTGGAATGAAACGAAAGTTTATGAATTCATTTGTGCAAAAACTGTTGATTTTCTTAAAGAAGTAGTTCCGTAGATCCTTTAATTGATTGCTTGCTCCAGTGAAATTCGTGGCATTATCGCAAAATATGTCCACAGGCATTCCACGGCGCCTCAAAGCGGCTAAAAAAGCATCCGTTGAGAGATCAGATACCATTTCAATATGCACGGCCTTGGCGGCGAAGCATACGAATACGGCAATGTAGGCCTTACGAAGCGCCTTGCCCTGAATGCGAAGGTAGACGTTGACTGGTCCGCAAAAGTCAACACCACAGTGTCAATCGCTCTACAGGCAAATTTCCCATGAGTTGCTGTTGCAGCCTTGGCTTGTAGCGCACACAGTGCACGCATTTCCTGATGATAGAGCGAGCCAGGTCTCGAGCATTTACGATCCAGAATTGAAGACGAAGTAGTGCAACAAGTGCCTCTGAGCCAGCATGGTAGTGTTGTACATGAAGGAACTGCACGTAGTGACGAACGAAGTCATCTTTACTGGGAAGTAGAATTGGATGTTTCTGAACCTCTGGTGCATTTGCCGTCCGCTGCAACTGTGCGTGCGTAAATGCAGCATCCGTATGCACGAATGGAGGCGTCACAGAATCCATGCAACTGCAACTCTTTGGTGTTCGACTGCATACAGAATCGAGGAATCGCTAGCGACTCTAGTGAAGAAAGCGATGCAGTAAACGATTTCCAAGCTTGGCAAAGTGTTTGCGGCACAGACTCATCCCATTGCAGTTTGAGTATCCACAGCTCCTGTAGAATGATCTTTGCAATCACGATGATTGGCGCTACCAGTCCCAATGGATCGAAGAGTGAAGATGCTACAAATAAAATTGTCCTCTTAGTGATTGCATCAATGGAGCATTTCGGTCGAAAGGCAAATAGCAGTACGTCCTGACATTGATTCCAAGCTAAGCCCAATGTGCTTGTAACTGAACCATCTTCTAGATTCAAATCCTTGATAGTGCTGTCGTCGACAAAGTCCGGGTGGTTTGAATGCCATTTTGCTAGTTCAAACTTGCCCTTACCAAGAACCTCGGTGACCTCTGCCTTGAGTTGTTGCAGGCCTTCCACTGTGTGATGCCCACACAGAAAGTCATCCACGTAGAATGATGAATTTATAGCTTGTGCACCAAATTTGTGAGTTTGCATATGTAGATCAGCCAAATATATCATACTGCGTATAGCGAGATATGGTGCTGTGGCCGTACCGTACGTGACTGTGTTTAGTTCATACGTCTGCAGTGGTTTATCTGAGGAATCTCTCCAAAGAATGTATTGAAATTTGCGGTCACGATAGTCAACCAATACTTGCCTGAACATTTTCACAACATCTGAAGTGAGTACATATTTGTATGTTCGAAAGCGTAGCAGAAGCGTATATAGCTCCGTTTGAATGGTCGGTCCAACCATTAACAAATCATTGAGTGATCGTTGCGATGAGGTTCGATTTGAGGCATCGAAGACAACTCTGAGCTTCGTTGAAGTGCTATTTGGCTTAAAGACGCAGTGATGTGGTATGTAGTTGTGTGGCTCGTCAAGCCTTGGTGAGTTCACCAAACTCATGTGTCCCAGATCTTCATATTCGCGCAGAAACTCCGTATATGATGCCTTTAGCTGCGGATTGCGATTTAAGCGCCGTTCCAATGACTCAAATCTCAGCTTGGCTGATTCGTGTGAAGATCCTAGATATCTTGGGTCATCCTTAAATGGTAGCCGAACAATAATTCTACCATCTGCTTGTTGGCGTACAGATCGAGTAAACATTTGTTCACACTGCAGTTGCTCAGGTGTGAACTTGTCGATTGGTTTGCTTAAGTCTTCAATATTCCAGAGCCGTTTCAAATTGTTGTTGATTGACTCCTCCTGTGAGAGCGAGTAGCAGTGTGTCTGTCGCTGCGTTCCTTCATAGAGTCCAGACACAATCCATCCAAGTTGCGTTTTCTGAAGCGTAGGAAGGCAGGGACCCAATTTGATTTGCCCCACTGCAAGAATTTCAGTTCCAATAAGTAAATCGATATGCCGAGTTTTGTGAAATTGCTCATCAGCTTAGGGTGTGTTCTTGGGTATGTTCCAAGACGAAATGTCTATGTCCGAATCCGGCTGATATGCAATGTGTGACGTCACGGAGAAATCAATGGGCATCTTAAAATCCTCCAAACGTGACTTGATTGTGGCCGAAGTGCCAAACTTGATGTATGTGTGTGATTCGCCAATGTTACTGATTCGCATATGCCGTTTGACCTTTGACAAGCGTAGTGATTGTGCGAACTGTTCTGAGATGAAGTTCACCTGTGAGCAGGAATCCAATAGAGCTCGTCCGATCCTTTAGTTTCCAGATGCATCCATGACCTCGACGATGGCCGTTGCTAGGATGACTTGGTCTGTTCGATTGGTGTGTGTATGTGTGACAACATCGTTTGAATTCGAAGCGATGGGTAGTGTAGATGGTGACCTAGTCACAGCTGCCTCGTAGTAGGCTGTGATGAAGTCTCGAGCAGAACCGACATCTTTGGTTAGAGGGACACTAGGCTGCCTGGTGGCCCTTGCCAAGACAGTTTAGACACAGAGCAAGTCGTTTGGCTGGTTCGTAGCGCTCTGCAACTGACATCTCCTGAAGCCGACTGCAACGTGAAACTCGATGTTCTGAACTGAGACAAAGAGGACATGAGTGAGTTGAGCAATTGAAGGACAAATCATGTCGCATGGTCGTCTGGCTTCGTGGTTTACTAGCAGTCGCAGATCGATTCTGGCTCGATTCGGACTTACCGCATCATTCCAAATATTGGCAATGCCTCTCAACTACCTGTACACACAAATCCCACGTGGGTAACTTGGAATAATCCAATGATTCGTTCCATTTGCGCTTAGTTTCCACATCCATCTTATCCATGACAATGGCTATCAACATTGCCTGCGCGATATGTGATTCGTTGCCTAGTGATTTTAGCGAGTTGTACAGTGCTGTAGAGTTGTCAATCAAACTTCGAATTTCTTGACTATTGGACCTTGACGCACTCTTGAGCATAAACAACGACGAGATATTATCCAAAAAGACTAAGGTTGGATTGTCGTAGCGTTGATTCAAACGATCAAGTGCCTTTCGATAGTTTTCAGATGTAATCTGAAATGCCTTTACCGTTTCCAATGCTGCTCCCCTTAAGCAGCTGATCAACTGATTAAACTTCTCGATGTTTGATAAGCTGTTCTGTTGATCCACCATTTGATTGAATAGTGCACTAAAATTCTTGTAGTCCGCATAATTGCCATCAAATGTGGGTAGTGTAAGTCTGGGCAACTTGGCAGACGATGAAAATGTAGGCCCCGAAGGCGCAGCGAAAGTCGATTCGTGCAGCTCTTCTGTAAGTTGTTCTGTTATGCAAACCTTTATGTCTACATACAGTTCCTCCAGTTCAGTGCGTCCTGTATCGGTTTGACATTCTTTTTCAATTTAAGTCTGTAAAGCCATTGCTTGCTTAAAGTAAGCATCCAAAATTTCTAGGCGGCACTTAAATTCAGCTTGAATTGGCGCAGATTTTCCTTCTCTTAATTTGGGATCAACGACATTACGAATGCGGCTAATAGGCTAATATTCCAGCGAGTATTTGCGCGCTGTAATTTGAGGCTCTCCAAAGACATGATTTGACCAACAATAATCTTATGTTTATATTTTAATAAGCGTTGATCAAATTCACTGCCACAGGTAATTCACATTACGTGAAATATTTATTAGATCGTAGAGCAATGCAAGTGGCAAATTTTACTAAACTGAACTTAATGTCGCGTGCAGAATACTAGGCGTAGAAAAGCAATGTAAGAGATGAATTCCACTTAACTGTTGTTGCCGTTATGCTATGTCGCGCAGTTGGTGCCTATGTATGTATTTGAGTGCATTTTGTATGCATATGTATTTTTTTGCTGCTTAGACGAATGTGATGTGTCCAAACGTTTAACGAATATGATGGCAAAGCGAAGTATCGGTAATCTGCTGCTGTGATCGCGGGGGGATCGTAGGGACAGCGAAGTGGCGTTGAGTAAGACGATTGCAAAGCAGAAGCTGCAGTTGCTGCGAAAGAAAACGACGAAACGAAAGAGATGACTCGGTGATGCGACGGCGGGGGGGTCACAGAGCGTCAGCGAAGTCAAGCAAGGCGAAGCGAATGAACGGTGTCTCGGCGGTGCGAATAGCAAGGCAAGGCGAATGTATGCACAGTTAGCACCTTGTATGCTGGAGCGCAGCTTGCTTAAAGTTAGGCGAATGAGTGTAAGATGGGAGAGTTTAGCAATGCAAGAGAGACAAGGTGAAAAATCGAGAAATCAAATATAAAGAACGAATTGCAATTTCAATATTAATTACAATATATTTGGAACTTAGTCAATCGCGGAAAGGTATTTGGTGGCGTGCGTGCGTTCTCAACGAAAGCTATTGTCGACTGACTGGCACAACAGCGGTGCAGTTGCATACAAACATACGGAGACTTACATGCTAGCTTAAGTATAAGAGAACTAGAATACAATATAGGCAAATTCAATAGGTTCGTTTGATCATTCTAACAATTTCAAGGTTTTCTCTTATTCTAACTAAATATACAAGTATATGCTCCAACATCCCGGCCACCATGTTGCATCGTCCTCCTTCTGGTCTATTGCCTCCGGAAATCCTTTCCCCTGATTGCTCGTCCCCACGAAGTACGTCGCTCTGTCCAAGATCAACCGAGCGGGGATGTCAGGTCGAGCAATGAAGCTGTTTAAGGTGCAAACAAAACATACGAGCATCAAAATATTAATTTTAATAGGGGCTCGTCCGCTAGTTCGCAACGAAACCTTTATAGGACCACAAAAATCGATCTCAACGACATAAAGGAGCCGAACAGCTGATAAGCGATCTGCCGGCAAGGTACCAATTATTTGCACCACTAGCTTCGGTTTATGCCTGGAGCAATGGAGGCACTTTCGCACTAACAGAGTGCATTCTATTCGAGCATTTTCGACACAATTCAAAGTCAATCTAACCATATACGAATTTTGCAGCTCACAAACTTTCGACTCGGTCTTGTTAAGCCAAACGAGCTGTCTGAGGTCATGTCTCCAGGGTACTTTATTGGTCACCTTATGGATGACTGCAACTTGATTGGCTACAAATGTTGCTACAAATGAAGGGGAAGTATATCTCCAATGTAGTGCGATTTCTGATTCAGTCAAGAAATTCACACTCTCGATTCGATATCGGTCGAACTTATATTTAGTTGCAGACCATAACTGGGCTAACGGGTAAGCTTGACACAACTCGAGTCTGGATATCGACTGTGTTACGAATGAAGCTACCTCTGCCTTTACAGTTTTCGAATCGGCATCATTGATTCCCAACAGCTTCTTGTTTCCGCCTTCTTTAATTACAGTATGATGGTTCGAAAACCATTTAGCCAATTGAAATTTTCCCGAATCCAAAATTTCGGGCACCAGACTATTTTTAATGTCTGCCGTGAGGGCATATCGGTTCAGACGAAACCAACGAATCGAAAAACTTAGATCCCTCTGAATAGTAGGTACGACTACATTAATTTCAGGTCTCAGGACGCACTGGTGTGGATTGACGAATTACGGTCCTGGTGGAACTATAATACCTTGGAGTGACATGTAACCAAGTCCGAGATACTTTTTTATATAACTCAAATGCATTTCGTTGAGTTTCGGCACTTGGGTTTCAGGCTTGAGCTGCATGCTGACCCCAAAGTGTCCTGTCAATAAACTCATATACTCTGTAGAAATATTTGTTTTTGGGATAGCCTCTTTCTCCCAAAACCGATCTACACGAGCATCAAGCCTAGACTCTTCTCTAGGTTGCATGATTGCGCAGCATAAAGGGCTTTTGGTAAGCAATTCTTGCACCTCCCTGATGCTACCCAACCAAGCAATGTTTTTTGCAGTACTGGACCATTCTTAGCCAATCTAATTTTTCCAGTACATAACAAGTCAAAAAACGAGTCCCAGTAGTAAATCTATTTGTTGAGGTTTGTAAAACTCAGGGTCAGCCAGATCTACATTTGAAGGAATCTTCCACCGATTAATGGGAAGATTTCTATCCGGCTGCCTGCTAGAAATTGAGTTTAGCACCCAAAACTCGGCGCTGAACTGGTGAGCATTTACACGAGATGATACGATGGTCGAAACTTCGCTGTTCGCGACCAATCTCGACTGTCCAACTGATCTAACGCTTAAACACTTGCTCTTGCGCTTGAGTCGCAATTTCTAAGCTAGGTTTTCCGTCATCAAATTGACTATGGAACCTGAGTCTAACAAGGCTCTAGCGTTCCTTTTGTTACCAAATCTGTCACGAATAGAAACCACCGCAGTTGCAAAAACGACCTGATCGACTTTACTTTCAATATGGTTCACCTGATCGACATTACTTGCAACGTGGCGGCTTAACTGGCGCGTATTTGTGAAGAAGAGTGTTGTGAGGCTGAGAACAAACTCTACACTTCGACGCAGTGCAGTTGGAGACTCTGTGCCCCAAATACAAGCAATTTATGCAAAGTTGACTCGACTTTACGAACTTAAATCTTTCGTCAACTGGCAACGCTATGAACCCTTGGCAACTTCCAATCAAATGATTGGCACTGCAATAATGGCACATGGGTTCTGCTTGCTTTTCCACCTTAGTGCATGCAAATGAAGATTTGCTGCTTCTTTCATGCTTTATTTCAGACTTTTGTTTTAGTCTGGACTTTGAACTTTCTTCAGCCGACAAATGCTGAAATCGTCTGTTCAAAGCCAGAGCGCAGTCTGACCATTTCGGCAGCATGTTATAATCTAACTGCTCCTCATACTTAGATTTCGTAACAGAATCTACCTTGGACATTACTAAATGTACTAAAATTGCATTGGCGAAATTTTGCTCGTTTCCAACTGACATTAACGAGTCAAAAATTGCTGAAACCGAGTCAACCATTGTGCGAATACCTACTGCCGATGGCTTGGTCATCGGCTCAATATCGAATAGCTGGGCGAGAGTGTCAAAGAATATGAGGCATTTATTGTCGTAAACTCGACTCAGGCTCTCTAATGCTTTTGGATAGTTTGCATCAGAGACCTGGTACCCTCTAATGGTAACTAAAGCCTCGTCCGATAAACACGATATCAGATGGTTTAACTTTTCAATATTTGACAGAGAGCGATCAGAATTTACCAAACTTTCAAATAGACTAATGAATTGCCTATATTCAGAGTGTTTACCACTGAATTTGGGCAACTGAAGTTTGGGCAGATGAGAACGGTAAGAAACTGGAGGGGGGTTTTCCGATACTTGGTGTGCACTAAGGGCAGCCATGTATGAAGAGCGGGCAAGAATACATGTTTCCTCAAGCATCGCACGGCTAGTATTGTCAGGATCTATTGTATCAATTTCTGACTGTAGATCCATTGCCTTGGAAATATACGAGTTAAGAATATCTAGCCGGCACTGTATCTCAAATTTGCTTGGAGTCACCATTTTATTAATAAGTGAACTCCTCTGACGCTCAATATCGCTTTCAATTTTTTCTAGTTTGACAAACAATTGTGTCAAACGGGCACTAAGGCAATTTACTTCATCAACAACAACGGTCTCATTTGGGTCTGATTTATGTGCCATATTGAATTTTTATAAAATTCGGTTCTAATTTAATGCACGTATGTGTATCTATACCAAAGATAATCAGCTGATTAGAGATATTAGGGATTAGATTAGGGATTAGATTAGGGTAGAGCGATAACAACAGCTCTAGCGCAAGCGTATGTAAAGCAGCGCTGCTAACTAACAAAACAACAGCGAGATCAACTTAGCGAAAGATCGAGAGTGTCTGCATAAGATAATCAACTGATTAACGATAATCGACTGCTTAAAGTTACTTAGCAGTTGGTCACAAGTTACGCGGTGGGTCACACTCTAAAACAAAACAACAACTCCAATGCAAGTGTATGCAGGCGAGCGCTGATCGTTGGCAACAACAAGCAATAGCGAATAGCGCAAGCGAAATTAACTAAAAATATTGAGCTGATAGACGATAATCGGCTGATTAAAGTTAATTTGGAGTTGGCGACAAACTATAAATAGGCATCAGCACACGAAAAGCAAAACAACAACAAGCGAAAGCAAATACCGAAAACAGCTTGCTTGCAGTTGCTCTGCTTACCTATGTTTGTTGTCGCTTTATATGTCTGTATGTATGTGTGTAGCGCACCGTTATCTATGTGCAAGCAACAACTAAAACGAAGATCAAAAACCACCACCGTATGTACGCAGATCTTGGCGAATAGCGGAATTAGAGCAAACGACAATTATGTACATATAAATATATATATAAACACTAGAACTTTTAAAAATGTTAACGGTTTATATTTATTTAGTACAATTATGTATGTTTTGCTTCAATTAAATTGTTCACAAATTACATTTTCTCAGTGCCGAGGAGGTGAGGGAGCTTTTATTTGTACAATAAATATGCGGCAATTATGCTTGCATTTAATTTACTTATATATGTACATATGCTGCCCTATGCACTGATTCGTTTGGGCACTGTTACCTTGGCATCAGAAGAGTCGCTCTTGGGCTCAATTCTGGGTATTCTCTCCAATAACTGGGACATGGGCGGGAACCGACAGTCTTAAATCTGCAACCGTGTCCAAAGATCAAATCCAAATTGTCCAGACTTCGAAGACCAAAGCAGCAAACAACGAAACAAAGCTCAAACGACACGCACAACCAAACCAAACCTTGAAATTGTCTAAATAGACAGACGAACGCGATTGAAAGTCCCTGCTCGGGTGCCAATGAAAAATCGAGAAATCAAATATAAAGAACGAATTGCAATTTCAATTACAATATATTTGGAGCTTAGTCAACCGCGGAAAGATATTCGGTGGAGTGCGTGCGTTCTAAACGAAAGCTATTGTCGACTGACTGGCACAACAGCGGTGCAGTTGCATACAAACATACGAAGACATACATGCTAGCTTAAGTATAAGAGAACTAGAATACAATATAGGCAAATTCAATAGGTTCGTTTGATCATTCTAACAATTTCAAGGTTTTCTCTTATTCTAACTAAATATACAAGTATATGCTCCAACATTTGGGTGGACCCAAATATAAGAATGTAGTATAATTTCACTTAAACATATATGAGTGATTTGACCCAACACAGTCTATCTCGCTACAAAGAAGTTGCGACATTATCTGATGGGAATCGAGTTTTTCCTGGTTACGGATTGCGCAGCATTTAAGATGCCAGCAGTTAAAAACGACATGCCACGGGAAGTCGTTTAATAAATAATGCATCAACAAGATTTTGCGTACAAAATTGAGCATCGCTCAGGATCAAGAATGAAGCACGAGGATAGCTTAAGGAGATTTCCGGTAATGATTGTCTCGTCAGAAGTACACACACGCATACTGAAAGCCCAGAAGAACGATGAAAAGTTGGCAGCAATTTACGAAATTTTGCAACACAGCCGTATGCCGATTTTAAAATAAAGCATGAACTGATGTACAAATAAGTCGACGGTTTGGATTTGCGGGTTGTACTGAAAAGCATGGAGAGGCGACGACCCAAAACTCGCGATCAGCCATGGAGTGCATGGCAACGTGCATGTGACGGTCAAATTGCAAGGTCAGCAATGCGGACATCGACGGCAACTAGAATGTGCAGCTTGCTCGTCGCAGGGGCGACGAGAGTCAAGGGGGAATATCTGCACTGTTAACTCTTCCCCTTTCAAAGATCTGCGTCCCGCAGATCAAGGACCTTTCGGGGGGGTTGAGCTGGAGGGCCGTGCTTCCAGTTCGTCTATGCCTTGATGTGACGGAATCCCTTTAGTGGAAGTGATTTTCATCCACACGACGTACAATAGAGCGACTACAATCAGGCCCATCGCGGCTTCTGTTATGATTGAAAATAGAAAGTTATTGGACATGGTTGATAATTTTTTTAAATTCTGAAGGCTGAAATCATGCATGTAATTAGGTGAAAGCTTGTATCCCTCGGCGGTGACCTTGGTTAAAACAGCAGGCATAGCCATCACATGAGTGGACGAGTAACTGTTGGAAGATACGTTTCCAATATTAACGGTTTCTTTGTTGAATTGGACTATAAACGACCCCGTTAGATGATGATTCCCTGAATCCGCCGTGATCGTACCGCTAAAGTTGGTGAGAAGTAAGGTGCCCTCGTCTACTAATTCAATCACGCCTTGGTCATTCCGAAGGTAGTCACAGAAGGCGTGGCTTCCTTTCAGTAGCCGGGAAATGCAACTGCTTTCGTCCAATTTCTTCAAGTTCTTCTCCTGGCATACGATGGTGTTTCCAATCGACAGGCAGCTTCCCAGTACTGCGTACGTTTCCTGAGGGTCCATCGCCAATTTGTTATACTCCAGTACAACTTGCTTTCCAGCAGTGATTGTAGGGTACAGGAGCATTAGTCGGTATTTTCTGTCCACAACTTTGGGTAGCGAAAGGACGTATAATAGTAAAGTTTCGTTGGTCAGTATTGATGGCTCGTAGAACTCCACTGCCTCCACCACATTTTGGTATGGTAGGCTCTGGGTTTCCGTTAGCAGTGTTTTTACTTCCTTATGATCCAGAAGGTTAGTGTTAACGACTCCCGTTTTTGCCAGTTGGCAAGCCCTCGTGATTTCGTTGACTTGGTTACCAGAATTATCGCCTTGTGTAGTAGAACAGTGGCCACATGTACGTCCCCATCGATGGCATTTACTCTTGTAACGACGTCATCCAGCTTTCGCAACGAGTCGTGAGTGACATCAAACAGCCTCGTGTTTATCCTGATTTGTTGGTTGGCATTTTTCAACATGTTGTCTTGGGACTGGAGGATACTGTTCCAGTCCGAGGCGTCCGGCGATCCATTTCCACGCAGATACTAGCCAATTGATGGAACGAGGCTTACGGTGCGTTGTTGCGGTCATTTTTGCAATGCCGTACGTAGCCTCTTTTAGGTAATGGCGTACCAGGGCCCCGATTCTGCCGTCGGTGATCAGTGAAGCTTCACTGGTGGTTTTGTCGATGACCTGCTGTAGTTGTCGTAGGTCAATGACGTGTGCGAGTTTGAATACCCCGTTCACACGCCATACGATACCTTGCTGGAGGGGGATGACCCGCGCGTTGTTTTTAAAAACGTGGAGAGCGGTTACTAGTTGTAGTATGGCCGCGCTTACAATATAAGAAAAAAAGGAAGGTGTACAAAACACGCCATACGACACCTTGCTGGAGGGGAATGACCGGCGCGTCGTACTTAAAAACGTGGAGAGCGGCTACTAGTTGTAGTATGGCCGCGCTTACAATATAAGAAAAAAAGGAAGGTGTACAAAAATTATATAGAACTTAAAAATAATTATACAAATTTTGTCTCTAAGATTTAGCGATATTTTTTGTACCTTGCTGTGTTAATTATTACTACTTTGGTACTTTAGTTGCAAAGTAAGTCAACCCTTTTTTTGAATTTTTATACCCTCTGAGGGGTATATTGGGTTTGTGAAAAGTATGTAACAGGCAGAAGGAGGCGTGGCAGACCCCATAAAGTATATATATTCTTGATCAGCATTAACAGCCGAGTCGATATAGCCATGTCCGTCTGTCCGTCTGTCTGTCTGTCTGTCTGTCCGTCTGTCCGTATGAACAAACAGATCTCAGAGATGGTAAGAGCTACAATATCCGTTTTAGACTGTATCGACCACATATTTAGTCAGTCAATACAAGTTTGTTTCCTTTTTTTGATGCCACGCCCCATTCGCCCACAATTAGCGAAAAACCAGACATACCTCGAATATCTCGGTAACTATAAAACCTAGGGTCACCAATTTTGAAACGCAGGTTGCTATTTGGAATATAAAGGCAATGCCATCAAAATTTATTGGATGCCACGCCCCCTTCGCCCACAATTGCGTTGAAATTTTGAATGCCTCTGGCTCACTTATTTCTTAACGTATACTTTTGTAACTTGGTGTATAATTAGAGACAAATAATATCAAACGATTGTGAAAATTTCATCAAAATCGGACAATAATTAAAAAAGTTTTTCAAACAACCAAAATCGAAACTTTCAAGCAAGGCATAACCATGTGCATTGCACTGAGCTCTGCACACAAGCAACGAAAACGAAAAACGTGTGAGCGAGATAGACATACAGCTACTCCAATTTGAACTCACATAATTGGAAACGAAACTCAGGGGGTATTACACGGTCGGCATGCCCGACTGACATCAGCTTTCTTGTTTGTTGTTTTGTGTTTGCTACTTAATGTCTACCTCTTTTTTTATTTGTTTTTTTTTTTGTTAAAGATTTTTATTGTTTTTTTTTTTTTTTTTTTTTTTTTTTTTTTTTTTTTTTTTTTTTTTTTTTTTTTTTTTTTTTTTTTTTTTTTGCGATGTTTTCTTTGGTTTTTGTTTGTGTCGCTTAATACATCTACATATTTTAGTATCTTATTTTATGTTTAGGTTTGTGAAACGTTTTCCATTGCTTAGTTATTATCTTTTAATATGAGACTTGTGGAGGAGCTTGCCCGACTTTGTCTTAACGGTGACCCTTCCATCCTCTTTCACCTCTTCTTTAACCGGTGTTTGTCTTTGCTCTTTATTTGTCTGTTCGAGACAAAGATAGTGTCTCCTGGTCTGTAGGTGTTGGGTTTCGCCCTAGTCTTATTAAACCTATCAGTGGACGTCTTTTGTCTATACTGCAGTAGACCTCGTATGTCCTCTTGCGTCTGTCCTTTTAAATTTGTGAGGCCTTGGTAGTTTATCCTTGAAGTTCAGTCAAAAAAGATATCAACTGGTTTGCGGTTCGTGACCGAATGGACAGAGTTGTTGTACCTATCTACGGCTATGAAAACTAGCTCCATTACCTTAAGGTTGGAATTGTAATTTTTTAAGCACCTGTAAATTTCAAGGAAATTTGAGTGAAATCTTTCCACTTGGCCATTGACTTCGCTTTTTTGGGATGGTGTGTAATACACCTCAATCCCCAAGGACTGTAAGTAGTTCAGCACTGTTGGGCAAAGTAGGCCTCTTTCGTTGTCTGACACCAATGTTTTCGGTGCGGTGAAGTAATGGGGAACCTCTATAAGTTTTTCGCGCAAATGAATTGACGACTTGCAATCTATTGGAAAAAGCTTGGCAAATTTAGAGAATTTGTCAATGCAGCTCAAGAACTTGTAAGTTGCAGTTGCAGCTCTGGCTTGTTCGGATGTTTATCGTACTTAAACATTTTGCAGACGACTAGCCATTTTGGGAAAGTAAAACCTCTCCAAAATTTGTATTTTCATTTCCTTGGCGTTTCTGTGCGCTCTTGAGTGCTCCTCTCCTATTATCCTACACATTTCCTCTTTATCGCACACATCAACAACCAACCTTTGGGTTATACGTAACCCACATGTTTGGTTTCGCAGGCGTATTCCTG
Source organism: Drosophila tripunctata (assembly GCA_035047385.1). NCBI lineage: Eukaryota > Metazoa > Arthropoda > Insecta > Diptera > Drosophilidae > Drosophila > Drosophila tripunctata. Next base: position 25,022 of record JAWNPS010000131.1, on the reverse strand, counting down.
CCTATTGAGGTCGAACACGAGTTGGTTTCGTAACACATTTATAGGGGCTTCTAAGTGCGGAATTAAATCCGATGCATCTTGAAGGGCACTGTGAACTGTGGCCATGGATTCTGTTGCTGAAACGGTGGCCGTGTCTGAGCCAAGATAATTGACATTTGATGTGATGCGGGAAAGAGCGTCCGCCACTACGTTTAATTTTCCTGGCTTGTAAATCAATACGCAGTTGTACCCTTCTATGCGAGACTTCCATCGTTTCAATTTCGCATTATAGTTTCTGTTTCCCAACGCAAAGGTTAACGGTTGGTGGTCGGTATAGACCTTAAAGGATCCGGCCCCATAAAGGTAGGATCGAAGGTTGTCTAGTGCCCATACTATGGCAAGCATTTCCTTTTCATTCGTGGCGTAGTTTTCTTCGGTTTTATTTAGTGATCGAGATATATGGGCTATGGGTCGGTCGTTCTGTGAAATAACTGCCCCGATGGCATAGTTTGAAGCATCTGTGGTCAAATGAAAGGGTTTGTTAAAGTCTGGGAAAGCTAGTACTTCTGAAGAAGCAAGAATAGTTTTCAAATTATTAAAGGCTTGTAAGCCTTCCTCATCGAGAACGATTGGAATTTTCCTTGATTTTGTCGCTATAACTTCGGCGTGTTCGCCCCTTGTGAGATTCGTTAGGGGCTTGACAATTTTTGCGTAGTTACAAATGAATTTCCTGTAATATAATAAATTCCTTTTTTTTTGGTTTTTGGGACATCAGATTCTTTCATGTGAATCTGGTGAAATCCCGAGGTTAAGTCAAGGGTCGTAAAAAATTTAGCTTGCCCAAGACTGGACAAGGTAGATGTAATGTCAGGGATCGGATAAGTGTCAGAAATGGTGATAGCATTAAGACGTCTAAAGTCAATAACTATTCTATTTTGTCTCTCCCAGTTGGTGGATTTTTCGGCACCACCCAAATCGGAGAGTTATAAGGGCTTTTTGAAGGTCTGATTATCCCCTTGCGCAAGAGTTCTTCAATTTGCTTTTCTACTTCGGCTCTCATATTAGCGGGGTAAGGATAGCTTTTCGAATATATCGGCTCTTAAGTACTTTTATGGATTTCCGCTCTTACACTTGATTCTATAGCTCCGCCGGGCGAGAGTGGCTCGAAAATTACGGAGTATTCGTTAATTAATAAGTTGAGAGACTTCTTTATCTCTTCGGGATGCTCGTCACCGATAATTAATGCCTTAAGGGATTTTAGGGGGCCGTCTCCTATTATTCCATGGAAGGCGCTAAATCCTGGGAGAACAAAGAATGTAATGGGGGAGTCGTTCCCTATTGGTCTAAAGAATGGGCCTGTAAGTTTATGGGTAATCTAAACACTACCTGCTGCGGACTGAACCTGAAATGGTTTAGCCCTAGCTATTTGGGGGCTAATAAAGTTCTTGTTTGCATGGAACGCTAGAGAGTCGTCGATCATAAAATTTACTTCGTCTGTATTACCAAAGACTTCCTGAGAGATAAGTTTGTCATTTGGTTGAGACGGACAGTCACCTAAGGTTGCTTTGTCTCTAGAACAAGCTTCTTCACAGTAGAGTTCACCGTTCGACTTTTCATCGAATTGGTCTGTACCAGGGTCGTTTGGGGATGGGGCGGCATTCAGATGGTATAGCCTTTGAGATTTACGAAAGGGGTTTAAATTAGACGAGGTACTGGGGCTTCGTTTGAAACTCATATTGCCCTGCGCACACTGATTGGAGCGATACGATTGGCCTGACAGATGTGATTCTATTCTTATGGCTGGCCGAGGACTCGAGTTCCGGTCTTGGTACTGAGGGGCTCTGTTGGAGTCTATGTTCCCTTGGCTAGGGTAACCTACCGCATGCTGGGACCGCCTACAGGGGGCCGATACATCTGAAGGGATGGCGTAAACCTATAGAAAACCTGAGTCCTTGAAGTCACGTTTTGTATTTCCAAGCAAATGGCATAAGCCTCTGGTAAGGTCTTTGGCTTACGGACTACCAATAACTTGGAAATGTCGCCGTTCAGGCCTCTGATAAAGACGTCTAGTGCCCTATCCCTGTAGGATTCCACTAGAGCACTAGTGTCCTCTGGGCTTTGTTCTCCGTTTTTCAGGTTGCCCAGTATGAGAGAGAAATACTTGTTAACTGCTGCATAAAAGGCATCTAAGGTCATTGCGCCTTGCGTTAATTCCCCCATCTGATATTCAAGAGTTCTCAAGTCGCGTTTGTCAGCAAAGTGAAGTGCTAATATGCGCTTTATTTCTGGCCAGTCGTCGTCAGACACGTTATAGGAGGCAAGCGCTGTTTCTGCGTTTCCCCTTATCTTCTGTCTAGTGTGCAACAATATTGACCGATAGAGCGGTCTCTCCCTGATTATCTGATAATCCCTTAGGATAGCTTCGGCCCTACCGATCCATGAAACAAAATTGTCAGCTTCGCCTTCGAAAGTCTGCAATTGTATTACGCAGTCCGGCAAGGTCGCTATATCTTTTAACTCATTTTCATTTCGTGCCGGTGTCGGAGGTTTGGGTTGCGCGACAGCCGGTGCGTTTTTCTCCCGTTCATTTTCTAATACTGTGACTTTGTCGCTAATCGTCTTTATATCTTCTTTAGTATTGGGCATTTGGCCAAGTAGCGCGGTCAAAGTCGTGCTTGGTGAGGGTTTCTTTGATTTCCTCCATTTCGAAACTTTACAAGACAATGACTTTTCGATGGTAACAAGGTAAAAGAGGGAGGAAAATGGTTGGACAGAATTTAGTCGCTGCTCCTTTTAAAAATTTAAAAGATGCAAAAATGGTTTAGGAAAAAGCGTTTTTTTTTTTATTTGCTAAATTATCAATAATTTTTGTCACTTGTTTAATATTTTTGTAAATGGAAAATGTTTCACTCACCCTTGCTCGAGTTTTCTGTTGTGTGTAGCTTATTCCGCCTTTAACGTGTAGGTTGTGGTAGTGTGTGGTTGTTGGTTGCGTTGACTCACTCACAATTTGCAGATTCTATATAAAAATAAGAAACAATTTTAGTGAATTGCAAACAAAATATATTACGTGCGTTATGCAATTTCTTATGCGTGGGTTACCTTTTCTTTCATTTTTTTTTTTTTCTTTTCGATTTTTTCTTATTCTAATATTTCCTTTCCGAATTTATCCGGTCTTGGGCATGGTGGACCGTATTGCTCCTTTTTGGCATTTCGCCTACTCGGGTACGGTTGATCACACAACTCACTAGGCGACTCTTTTGTGCTGATAACACTGAGTGTATCTAGTAAGTTACCACTTACGACCACTTTGTCGTTATTATTTCATTTTTTTTTTTTTTTTTTTTTTTGAAGGACGCTCGCAAACGAGTTGTCGCTGCGGTTATCGTTTAGATTTTTTATTTACAACCTTTACGCAGTAACATTTTACGCTCGCGAATCTCGTCTAGTTAAGGACGGACAGATCGCCGCAGCGGGTGTGTTATTTAACAATTATAGCAACGTGTTTGCGCTCGTGGATTTGTTTTGTCGCTTTTTAACCCTTCTGCATTCACGATCGTTAAGCTGAAGGCCTGAAATCTTTTGAATATACGTGTTACTGCTTTAAGAGAGAAAAAAATTTATTTTCCTTTATTTGTTTTAATCGGATATTTTTAAGTGAACGAAATGTTTAACTTAGGTAACAAAAAAAAAAAATGTTCAATCAGATATTTTTACATGACAATCGTGATTGTACTTGGGTTAAAAAACTCTTGGCCTTATTGGGTTAAGGAAACGTCTCCTCTGCAGCGGGTGGTTGCTCATTTATTTCTCGGTTTTCATTTTTTGCTTTGAAATCTTGTGCACTAATTCTTTAAATTTTTCTTTTTATCATTGGATTTTGCGCACACTGAACTGCACACACTCGTCTCTTATTTCGCACATTTTCGTTTTCACATTTTCTTTTCACTTATATACTAAGGTCCCCATCTATTAATAGATGGGTCGCTGCTCGGGCGCCAGTTATCAAATGATTCATTACACGCCGGCATTAAAGAAACATTCCATTCACTGAAAGACAAAATCTATTTTCCAAAATTACGGGACCATATTCAGTTAAAAATATCAAATTGCAAAAAATCCAAAGAAATTAAATATGATAGAAAACCAAGAAAACCAAAACTCCAATTTACAGAAACACCAGACACTAAAAATCAAGTTACACATTTAGATATATTTCATATAAAACACAAATCTTTTTTTACAATCATAGACAAAATTACAAAATTTGCAGTTGCTAGTTATGTTATAAACTAAGAGAAATTGGCAAACTAAGATGCAAATTATGATTGGACATTTTGCTAAATTTAATAAACCACAGAAAATAATAATGCATACAGAATTTAGATCAGAACATATAATACAAAATAAAAAATGCACACCAAATTATGCTAAAACACAGAAGACGAAAGTAAATTAAAAATGACTATTGAGGAACACAAGAAAATGATAATAAATAAAAGAAATAATGAACGAGAAGAATATAATGAACAAAGGCCAGAAGGTGCGGTAAAAAACTAATAAAGAATAAGACATAAGGATGAACCTTATTTTAGATTTGCAGAACTTAAAAATATTCATCCAATAAATATAAAAAGACCGTTAAATCAAGAAATAAACAATTAAAAAAAATATATAAAAATATGTTAATTAACAGTAGCAACAAAGATTTTTTTTATTCCCAGATATTAATACTTTTATGGATCACTTTATCCAAGTTGCCGATGGTAAAACCTAGGCTACATCTTGAACAAATACAATGGGTATACACCCATACAACTATATACAACGGATATTGTTAACGAAACAATTATTATATTACATATCATTAATATTGACCCTCTTCGACTTATCATTAAACAAATATAAAAAAACATTCAGAATTTTTATATTACAGACAAAGATGAATAATTAGCTGAAATTAATTTAATAAAAACAAAAATTAAATCCATTACACCATACAATAGAAATAAAAGAGGAATATTAAACATAGCAGGAAACATATACAAATGGCTTTTCGGGTTGATGGACGATGAAGACAGAACAGACATACTAGAACACCTTGACACAATCGACTAAAATAATCAAAATATTAAAAATAATACAAATCAACAAATTATTATTAACTCTCATTTTAACGAAAGAATATACAAGTTGTCGGAAGCAATTAAACATGACAGAGCAATAATAAACGAAACACTTACAAATATGTATAGTCAAAATGCAAAAATCATTTTGAAAATCTAATACAACGATCAAATGCATAAACTAAAAAATATAAAAAAAAAAAAAAAAAAAAAAAAAAAAAAAAAAAAACAAAAAAAAAAAAAAAAAAAAAAAACAAAATTTTAAAAAAAAAAAAAAAAAAAAAAAAAAAAAAAAAAAAAAAAAAAAAAAAAAAAAAAAAAAAATAAATAATAAAAAAAAAAAAAAAATGCGTTTTAAATCAAAAAAAAAAAAAAAAAAAATAAAAAAAACAAAAAAAAAAATACTTTTCCCCCCCCCACACAAAAAAAAAAAAAAAAAAAAAAAAAAAACAAAAAAAAAAAAAAAAAAAAAAAAAAAAAAAAAAAAAAAAAAACAGACTCTTTTTAAAAAAAACAAACAAAAAAAAAAAATAGTACCACCACCAACAATAAAAAATTTATATTTAAAAAAAAAACATCAAAAAAATAGATGACGACACACAAAAAATAAAAAAAGCCAAACAAAAAAAAAAAATTCAAAATGGCGACAAAAGAAATATTGCACTAAATGGAAAATACTTAATACAATTTGCAAATTTTAAAATACAAATTTTAAGAGAAACATTTTCCAATGAAAAAATATAATTTCTCGAATAATATTTTTATCCCACAGAACTGTTAAACCAAACGTAGAAAAATACAATTGATTTTGATCACTTACAAAAAAAAAATTTTGAAAATTTAAAAGAAATTACAGAACTTGAATATGAAAAAAAGATTACAAAGGGCATTATATTTATATAAATATTTTTAATCATTTTTATATGTTTCATCTTTTATATATACTTACTCTGTAAACGGCAAAATATTAACATTAATATAAAAACAAGAAAGAAAATGTCAGTCGGGCATGCCGACCGTGGAATACCCTCTAAGCTTCGTTTCCAATTATATGAGTTCATATTGGACTGCCTACAAGCAGTGCCCGGCGTAAATTTTATACACACAAGCAGTGCACTGAGTAAGTTTTAAATACACAAGCGCTGTTTGTACACTGCTTGTAAACACTGCAGCGTAAACGAAAGCAGTGCACTGCTTAAATTTACCATTTTAACATCCAATATAACTCATATATTGCGATAAAAATTTAAGTTTGCATGACAAACTTTTTATTTAATTATAGTCCAACTTTAATGAAATTTTCACAATCGTTTGATATTATTTGTCTGCAACTATATGCTAAGTTACAAAGTATACGTTAAAAAATAAGTGTGCCAGCCGCTTGCAAAGTTACAAAGAAATTGTGCTTTTGGTGGGCGAAGGAGGCGTGGCATCCAAAAAATTTTGATGGCATTGTCTTCATATTGCAAATAGAAACCTGCATGCCAAAATTGGAGTTCCTAGGTGTTATATTAACTGAGATATTTGACAAAAACATATAATTTTTCCGAGGTATGTCTGGTTTTTCGATTATTGTGGGCGAATGGGGCGTGGCATCAAAAAAAGGAAACAAACTTGTATTGACTGACTAAATATGTGGTCGATACTGACTAAAACGGATATTGTAGCTCTTACCATCTCTGAGATCTGTTTGTTCATACAGACAGACAGACGGACATGGCTATATCGACTCGGCTGTTGATGATGATCAAGAATATATATACTTTATGGGGTCTGTCACGCTTCCTTCTGCCTGTTACATACTTCTGACAAACCCAATATACCCCTCAGAGGGTATAATAATTCAGGAGAATTCATACTCTAAGGGGGGAGGAGTTATGCCATTAGCATAACTCTCTTCAAACTTAATAGAAACAAAAGGTTTGCAATCTACATTAATGTAAATTGCACAATTAGCCGAAGAGTCACAAAAATAGTGGACAGCAATTAATAGTTAAACACTCGGAAAATAAACATATACAAATTCGGCAGCTTTACTCAGAAAATAAACATAAACATAATTCAGCTGCTTTAAGTAAACATAATTCAAATAATAAGACGCCATCCGAGCTTTGCTTGGAATTCTATAACCAGTTACGTAGCAGTCGAATTCTGACCCCCAAAATAAAAACACTTAAAGCAAGTTCAAACGGAGTTGTTTTACCTAAATCGCGGCGCAGAAACCGTGATACTGGACTTTCACATCCATCTAGGTATACGCAATTCTTTCAGAGTAGGATAACTCCGAAGGAACTCTAGCCATTTACTCAACATTTCCGCAGGCAATTGTTGTTCCCATCCCAATTCTCTCCACCATATTTCTTGTAAGAACATTTTTGCTCGGACGAAGAATGGAGCCAGTTAGCCGGCAGGATCGAAGAGTTTGGCAATTTGGGGCAGCACGAATGTTCAACGTTTTCGCCGTGCTTGACTCTTCGAGCTCTAGGAAAACGGCATATAGCCGATGTTCGAGAAGAATATCCCTTAGACACCCCTTTAAATTGTACGTCCATTTTCTAAGGGGGAAACTGGCACTGTCCAAAGCTGCCCGATAATGCTCGGCAATAATTGCTCTAGCACGCTCGGAGTTATGCGCCCCCGCTAGGGGGCACATGTACGTCATGTGATATTTGCATTAAACACATATCTAAAGTAACGTCATTTGTGAGGTCGAATTGAAGTGTGGGGCCTGGAATGGCTTTTGCCATTTGAAGACGAACATGAGGCATTGAAAACGACTCGTACGCTTGAGCACAGCGTGATGATGCAAGTTCAAAGTTGCTGCGAGCTGCGTCCTTTGGGTTCTTGCAGCACAGAGTTGTACTGTTCTTTGAGTAGAAGGTTCCTGGACAGTCGACTCTCGTTTGGTGAAATATTGAGCCAGCGCAATTGACCTGGAATGCCTAATGTCGATATTGTCCGGCTCTAGTAAGGTAGAGTGACTATATATTTGCCTGAGTAATCTCTTTTAACTGACGAAGTTGTCCTCACATATCGAATCAGCTTCCTTTGGCAAATTGGACGCAATATTCTAGACCTCCCAAAATTTTAAGAGGAGATTGTCGAGTCTCGTGTTCTCACTAGCCGACACTCGGGTGGAAAATGAGGAGACCGTTGTTTGAGCGGCCCTCGAGATTGGCCCCGTAAGAATCCAACCAAACACAGTTTCTTGGCCCAATAGAGATTCACAAATGCTCGGAATCGAGCCGCTTAATGTTATAGACGGAAGAATATTAGCGCCTATTAGAATATCGAACTCTTGTAGAAGTAAGGATCAGTCAACTGGATATTCGGCAGATCCTTTAGTATATCTGTTGATATGGAAGTGCAGGGTAACTTGCCTGCTTAGCTAGGAAGAAGTAGAGCCGAAGCTTCGATATGTAGCCTTGGCTTTGTAGGAGAACCAAGTGTGAAGTGGCAAATTTTGTTGGCTTGAGCGGATACAGATTCGTTAAGCCCGAAAACTTGGGATTGGAAGTGCAAGTTAATTCTACGGAATAATCGCTCAGAAATGAATTTTGCTTCTGACCCTGAGTCGATTAAAGCACGGGCAGCGTATGCAGCTCCCAGATGGCATACGTCGATCACTGCCGTGCCTTTTCGTCGCATTTTTTATTTTTAGCGCTCACTTATGCCTGAAAGGAATTTACCCGTTTTAGAGCTGAGGGGACTTTTGGCATTGCACCAGACGACTGGGACAGGATATTTGGCTTGTCATCTTCCATCGATTCAAGTGCGCGGGAACGCTCACTTAGGAAATAACTTACTTCTTGCCAGACTGGAATTTCGGCTTTGGGAAGCGAATGCAAAATACTGTCCCAATGGTCTGTGCAAATTTGTGCGATCTGGATACCTTCGGCAAGTTGAAAAGGATATTAAACTGACTGTTTATTAGCAACAGCTTAGTTTCGTAGCGGTCGCAAAACTTACCCCAAGCGGATACTTGGACACTCCGAATCTATATTGTTTGCATCACTTGGCCTGACAATATTTATGTAATTAATAATAATCGGCCAGCGAAAATAGTCTGCATTAAAAACTTCTTTGTCGACTCGAGAAAGCCGGCAGTTCCCTGCTAAAGGAAACTCTTTTGTTTTATATTTAAGTTCACAATATATGTACATATCGTGGCTAATATGCATATGTCCACTTTCTTAAACTTGTGTGTATGAATATGATTTTACAAGTATCTTTATGTACATATCTAGTGACTTAGTTAGACGCGTGGTTTGGTTTGCAGTTATTTTTATTGTACTCGAAAATTACTTGCATTTTTCCATCAAAGTCATTGGGAAGAACAAAAGTTAAAAAAAGAGAGATGGAAAAGATGGCAATTATACCGATCGATGTGCCAAAATAAGTAATGTATCGATAGTGGAACTATCGATATCGCTGACGATGGAGATCTTGCATTAACATACATGTAAGCAGAACAGATAATTACTTCACATCTTCAGCACCTTTGTCGCTTAGTCAACAACGACTAACCTTTTAGAGTTTACATCACTTGTAGTTGATGGATTTAAAAACAGGATGCAACCTTACGTTATTTATACGGATTTTAGTAAGGCCTTTGACTCTGTAAATCATTCTCTACTCGTTCGTTACCTTGGCCTTTATAGTTTTCCAAATAACCTTCTATGTCGAACTACCATACTAATAGAACACAACGTGTTATTTTAAAAAATACTTTTTTGAAACCTATGAACGTAACATCTAGGGTTCAACAAGGTAGTCATCTTAACCCATTGCTCTCCACCTTGTTTATAAATGATCTTCCATTAATAATATCTCAGTCACACATTCTTATGTATGCTGATGCCGTCAGGCTTTGTTTATAGTATAACGATTCTCACTCTCACCGCTTTCTGCAAAATGATCTAAACGCATTTTCTACTTTTTGTCGAGTTAATCTTTTAAATTTAATTAATTCTAAATGTAAAGATATGTCCTTCTACAGATCACAGCGCCTTTACTCTCAGTATTTTCTCAACAGCACTATTTTGGAATGTCTAAACAGCACTACAAACATTGTAAATGATCTAGGTATACACTTAGATCATAAACTAAAATTCGACAAACACGTGTTGAAATTACGGCTAATAAGGTTATGGGAGTTTTTGGGTTTATTAAGCGATGGTCCAGAGAATTTGATGATCCATACATTACTCGCCTTCTGTACACATCTCTCGTTCGTCCCATTCTTGAGTACGGTTCATGTATGTGGTCGCCTCAATACGAATCTCACCGTGCTCGATTGGAATCAGTCCAAGTCTGAGCTGGATATTAGATATACAGTTGCCGCCTTATTACTCAATCTTCCCTCTCTTACTAACCGTAGAACTATGCTTGTACCTACTAGAATTACTCGTAACTTTTACCCACTGTCTCTTGAGCATTGTAACTCTAATTTGTCTCTTCATGAAACATTTAGAATCTTGTGTGCAGATTATAACAATCTGTACAAAGTGATTAGTTGCAACTGCTTTTTAGATTGTATTAAATCTTCCATTCTAACACACTTAACTAAATTAACAAACTAAAAAAATAACCAATCTACCGGACTGATTAGGTTTTTTCTGAGGTTCCTGTGGCCAAGAACATTTTGAATTACATATATGCACACACAATTAAACTACTTAGAAGAAAGGGTCCAATAGCGTTGGTAGAATTGTGTATATGCCGTGACTGAATTCCGTACTAGTTGAATTGCTATTTGGAACGGTACTTACGAGAAATTTAGATCATAGTAACTTTAAAAATTTATGCTAAAACGTAGATGTTAACTGGTTCATGGGTTTAAATTTGAACAGCATAAAGTGCCCCACCATTTTAACAGCATTTATCACCTTTAATAGCAACCACAATTTTCGTCAATCCTACGCAACAGAGCTTATGAGTACATACGGTAATAACAAGTGGCATTTACGGTTGCAATAATAGCAACAGAAAATAGCAAGAACAATGCAACGAAATGCAATTTCACACAAGGTTAAACTGCAGAAACGAAACCCCATTTTGATCCTATTGATTCGACATTGGCATTGCGAAGGGGATTGAATTTAATTATGATTTATTGTTTTTTTTAGCTGTATTTGTGTATCTGTGTATTTGTGAAAGTGAGTGTGGGCGTGGTTCCCTATGCAGCCCCGAAACTTTCATGAGTTATTTACACTTAATACATACTTTATAGACAGTTTTTTGATTGCATTTTATTAATACATATTTGTTGGCTGTCAAAACTTTTAGTAAACTGTTGGGTTAATCGCGTTGACTTGCATCTTTATAGTTGTTAGTTTTTAAATGTCTACATCAATCACACTACATCAATAAAGCACTTTCCCTTAATATAATATATATACATACATACACTGAACAAAATTATTAAGTTAGGAACATAAAGTGAATAAAAGTAAAGAACACATCTAGATTTTAAGACCGTTTGAAGAAAAAGTTGTATATTATTTAGCCACAATTATTTAAATAATATTAATTGCTTTCTTTTTAAATCATTAGATTTAAGGGATTAAATTTCTTAAATTTAATTTATTGCTCTTAAAATGCTCTATATATTTAAACCATCTACTTTAATCATGTTTTTTGTAGCACTGTATGTAACGCTGACGTCTGAGTGTGAAAAGCCCTGCCCAAGTGGCTTGAAAGGAAAAAAATTCCATCCTATTATATCGGATTCTGATAATAAATCTGATAATAATGAAATATTTGAATTTGTTTTAGTTGACGAGGAAGAAAAAACATGTATTTTTTAACAATACCTCAAAATTTCTTTGTTGGGGTCCTAAGAAAGGGAGTGATCACGTGGTCCAATTCCAGACGAATAAAATAAAAATTCTATATTATATTGAATATGTGTTGGAAATTGGATAGCTCTAGCTTTATATTGGACTTTATGCCAAGAAATACGACTTTTTTACCATAGTGCATTGTTGGAATACCTATTGTCGATGGCTTGGTAATCCGCTCAATATCAAACAACTGAGCGTGGGTGTCAAAATATGTGAGGCATTTATTGTCCTAAACTTGACTCATGCTTTCTAATGCTTTTGGATAATTCGAATCAGAGACCTGGTTTGCTATATATAGTGAATTTATTACTGAACTCATTTTTTTAAATTTTCTGACCAACTTTGGTTCGGATCGGACAACTATGTCACATACTTCGAAAATAAGTATCCTATGGATCGGACAACTATATCACATACCTCCCATATAAGTAATCTGACAAATATCAGAGCCAAGATAGTCTTTAGTAGAGCACTGCATGAATGCCAGAAAATTGGGATTCGAATGCACAATGCTCAAATTGAATAGTGAAGTGAGTTAGTTGTCAAAGAAGTAAAATGAGTTCTCTAAGGCATCATTCAGAAGCACAGCTGTCAAAACGAAAAATTACGAAATGAATGAGTGATAGACGAGTCTGTGTGAAGTTGTGTTTTAGTCCATTCGAATGCCAAAACAAAATTTTTTTCATTATTGTTCTTTATTGTGTGCGTAATGGAAACGATTTAAGTTCTAAACACAACATGGATTTTTTTACATATGCAGTCATTTTTAATTTTTTCTTTATATTATTTAATATACATATTACAAATATTTATGCATTTAGTTCATGTTGGTATTTAAAAACGTAAGTTTATTAATGTTGTCCGAATTTGGTCAGTTTTTTTGATTTAATTTTGAGATTCCATGCCCCACTAATTTGCTCATTTAATTTCCAACAATTTGTTTTTAAATACATATCATCATCACAATCATCATCTTAACAAAAAAAGTTCCCTTTTTTCGGTTTTAATTTTAAACATGTGCTTGCTAAGCAAGCCTTGCTTTCTCTAAATCAAACAATATTATACACAGAATGTACAAGTAACAACTCGAATTATTCGAATGACATCAGGCCTGTCAAAATTGTACAACTGAACTCATTGTGTTAAAGGTGTATATTATGAGTTGACACTTCAACTCATATTGATACTCATTAAATTCATTGTGTGTTTGACACTTACTCATCTCAACTTAATTCGAATACATTCAATCTGACGTATGTTATGAGTAGACTCATGCAGTGCTCTAGTCTTTAGTATGAAAAACTTTTTTGTTAAGATATATATATTCTATATCATATAACTGCAACTGGAACAATTGGCTGATAATTCATGGTAAGAAAAAGTTTTGTGTCCTTAAAGCAACCGACATAAAATTTACGCAATAAGCATAAAGAACCTAATATTATGAGAAAACCATACATCTTTCTGATCCGACAACTTTTTAAAATTGGTGTTATATTTCGTAATTAATCACAAACGAATTCTGAAGATTCTTGTTCTACATCATATCTACCGTGTGCTCTAATCCTAGTAATTTTGTAAGGACCAAAGAACTTAGGTTTAATTTTTAATCCAATGCCATATTTGATACTCTTAATTGATACTAATTAAATTATGTTATACTTTGTTTCTTTCTTGCGATTTTTACTATACGTCTTACGATATGTCGCTTCGCTTAATTGCGAGCATTGACCAAAATGTATTTGTAATTGCTCTATTGGTCCAATATGGTCTATATAGTAAGTACTATGTGGTTTGTCTGCTTTGTTGATGGGTGTTAAGTATCCTTCTTTCTTTGCTACTTTACTATTCGAAATTTTAAAATTACCAAAACTCTTTACAACATTAGGTACTTTTATAGAGAATAGCTGAATATAAAATATTCAGCTATTCAACTGATGTATTTAACAGATTCCAACCAAATGTGCTCAGAAAATTAAAAAAAAAATATTTTGCACCTGCTGTGAATGTTTGGTTTAGATCTCAACAGACAAAAAAGTTTCTCATACTAAAGACATATCTTGGCTCTAATGTTTGTCAGATTATTTTATTCAATCCAAAGTAGATCAGTGTCTTATTCCCTCTCTCTCATTGACTTACAGCACCGATCAACAACCACCTTTTTCCATCTCTCATTTTTTCCCCTCTCTCTCATTGACTCACACCACCGATCAACAACCACTTTCTTCCCCTCTCGCTCTCTCTCTCTCTCTATTACTTACTAAAGGGTAAGTATTTCACTTAATTTTTTCAAACAGATTTCGTCACTTGCTAGTCGTATAAAGAATATTTTCGTCTTCCCACGTACAGGCATTTCCGGAGTTTCCTATGTAGGTTTTCTAAGGAAAATTGTTTGCTCACGTACAGACATTTCCGGATTTACCTATGTAGGATCCCTAAGGAAAACTGTCAACCTGTTCTAAACCTTCTAGAATTGACGTCAGAGGGTCAGACTATCACAAAAATAATAATAATATTTTTAGATTCACAACATACACGATATGGGGTTGTTCTATGAAAATCCAAACAAGGCTTCTTTCCAGGTGCATAAACAGAACTTGCAAAGAATCATTAATTTTGGGATACGATCATTAGCGTTAAATCATAAATATTTAAATTAGAAAATAACATTTTCATTTTATCACGTTTTCCAATACATCAAGCTAGAAATTGTGATTTAAAAGAACCATAAGTTAGTTCAATAGTCATTCAACAAAATATCCCCTTTTGACGTATAAGTCAAATATTATTCAAATTTAAATATTTGAAAATACTGTGAAAAATACAAAAATATGCAAAACAAAACAAAACAATAAACAAACTCCGTATTTCTGGATTTCAACACGTAGAAAACAAATGTACAAAAGTAATTGCATTGTCATTGCAATCAAAATTCCCAAAAACTATATGTTGGGATATTTCACTCCATGTATAGCGTGATTATAGCTTAGCCACATAGAATAACAAAAGCCAGTAAAGTCCGATTACATAATAATAAAGTGTGCTTTATTCAAAGGCATGTATTCAACTCACTACGCTTCGGTATACATACATACATCAATTCATTTTGGGAGTGCTGCCAGATCGTTAGATAATTAACATAAGCTTAACATATCTATTTTGTGTTGCCATATAAAATACCAAATATTTTTATTTATTTATTTATTTAATGTCAGACTATGATCAGTCGACGTGTTTAATAATAAAGTTACAACATAAAAATAGTTTAAAAGTTTAAAATTATGTTTTAAATTTAAATTTAAATTTAAACTGGGGAAAAGAAAATAAAAATTAAAATTTAAAAAATTTAAGGCCCAACATTTGTTGAAAATTGATTGGGGAAAACCCAGAAAAAAAAACCCAATCAGACCGGTAGATTAGTTATTTTGTTAGTTTGTTAAGTTAGTTAAGTGTGTTAAAATGGAAGATTTAATACAATCTAAAGAACAGTTGGAACTAATCACTCTGTACAGATTGTTATAATCTGCACACAGGATTCTAAATGGTTCATGAAGAGACCAATTAGAGTTACAATGTTCAAGAAACAGTGGGTAAAAGTTACGAGTAATTCTAGTAGGTACATTGATGTTAAGTCTGTTCAATAAACTAACAGAGTCAATATGACCCTGAAGTAAATTATACAAGAATATAATACCAAGCATGGTTCTACGGTTAGTAAGAGAGGGAAGATTTAGTAATAGCAGTCTGCTTGAATAAGATGGCAACTGTATATCTAAATTCCAACTCAGGCCCCGAAGAGCAAAAATTAAAAATTGTTTTTGGACTGATTCCAAACGAGCACGGTGAGATTCGTATTGAGGCGACCAAATACGTGAACCGTACTCAAGAATGGGACGAACAAGAGAAATGTATAGAAGGCGAGTAATGTATGGATCATCAAATTCTCTGGACCATCGCTTAATAAACCCAAGAGCTCCCATAGCTTTATTAGCCGTAATTTCAACACGTGTTTGTCGAATTTTAGTTTATGATCTAGGTGTATACCTAGATCATTTACAACGTTAGTAGTGCTGTTTAGACATTCCAAAACAGTGCTATTAAGAAAATACTGAGAGTAAAGGCGCTGTGATCTGTAGAAGGCATAACTTTACATTTGGAATTATTTAAATTTAAGAGATTCACTCGACACCAAGAAGAAAATGCGTCAAGATTATTTTGCAGAAGGCGGTGAGAGTGAGGATCGTTATACGATAAACAAAGCTTGACATCATCAGCATACATAAGAATGTGTGACTGAGATATTATTAATGGAAGATCGTTTATAAATAAGGTGAAGAGCAATGGGCCAAGATGACTACCTTGTGGTACCCCAGATGTTACGTTAATAGGTTTCGAAAAAGTATTTTTAAAAAAAAAAAGCTTGTGATCTATTAGTAAGGTAATTCGAAATCCAGCATAGAAGGTTATTTGGAAAACCATAAAAGTCAAGCTTATGGATGAGTAGAGAATGATTAACAGAGTCAAAGGCTTTACTAAAATCCGTATAAATAACGTCAGTTTGCATCCGTTTTTTGAATCCATCAACTATAAGTGATGTAAACTCTAAGAGGTTAGTGGTTGTTGATCTAGATTTTACAAAGCCATGCTGAGTTGGAGAAATGACTGAGCGAGAAAGGTGCTGAAGGTGTGAAGTTATTATCTTTTCAAATAATTTTGGAATTGCCGAAAGCTTTGAAATGCCCCTATAGTTCTGAGCTTCAGATTTGAGTCCTTTTTTATAAAGTGAGATAATAAATGAATCTTTCCATACAAGTGGGAAAGATGAAGAATTGATTGATAGATTAAATAACATAAGCAATGGCTTACATATGGACTCAGCACAATATTTTAAAACAGAGCCAGGCACACCGTCTGGGCCTGGCGAATGAATGGGCTTAACCAATTTAAGATCTCGAAGAAGAGAGATCTCAGTAATTAGGGGACTATAAATACAATTAGATCTCATTAAACTATAAGGGTAGTTTTGATCGGTACTAAAATTAAGATTTGAATAAGTAGTTTGAAAAAAGTCAGCAAATAAATTGGCTATTGAAAGATTAGTGTTCGCTTGAGTGTTATTGAAGCTAATAGAAGATGGCAGTTCAGCAGATTTCCGTTTGGAATTGACAAATTTGTAGAACTGTTTAGGATCTTCAGAGAAAAGCATCTTGCAACGGTGTAAATATGCCTTATAACGTTGCGCGTTTAGCGTTAAAAAGTTAGAGCGAGTGATTTCATAGCGACAGAAATCAAGATGATTTCCCGATTTCTTAAATTTTTTGAATTGAATTAAAAATGCCAAACAAGAAAAAATAATTCAAAATTGCGACAAAAGAAATATTGCACTAAATGGAAAATACTTAATACAATTTGCAAATTTTAAAATACAAATTTTAAGAGAAACATTTTCCAATGAAAAAATATAATTTCCCGAATAATACTTTTATCCCACAGAACTGTTAAACCAAACTTAGAAAAATACAATTGATTTTGATCACTTATAAATAAAAAATTTTGAAAATTTAAAAGAAATTACAGAACTTGAATATGAAAAAAAAGATTACAAAGGGCATTATATTTATATAAATATTTTTAATCATTTTTATATGTTTCATCTTTTATATATACTTACTCTGTAAACGGCAAAATATTAACATTAATATAAAAACAAGAAAGAAAATGTCAGTCGGGCATGCCGACCGTGGAATACCCTCTAAGCTTCGTTTCCAATTATATGAGTTCATATTGGACTGCTTACAAGCAGTGCCCGGCGTAAATTTTATACACACAAGCAGTGCACTGAGTAAGTTTTAAATACACAAGCGCTGTTTGTACACTGCTTGTAAACACTGCAGCGTAAACGAAAGCAGTGCACTGCTATTGCGATAAAAATTTAAGTTTGCACGACAAACTTTTTATTTAATTATAGTCCAACTTTAATGAAATTTTCACAATCGTTTGATATTATTTGTCTGCAACTATATGCTAAGTTACAAAGTATACGTTAAAAAATAAGTGTGCCAGCCGCTTGCAAAGTTACAAAGAAATTGTGCTTTTGGTGGGCGAAGGAGGCGTGGCATCCAAAAAATTTTGATGGCATTGTCTTCATATTGCAAATAGAAACCTGCATGCCAAAATTGGAGTTCCTAGGTGTTATATTAACTGAGATATTTGACAAAAACATATAATTTTTCCGAGGTATGTCTGGTTTTTCGATTATTGTGGGCGAATGGGGCGTGGCATCAAAAAAAGGAAACAAACTTGTATTGACTGACTAAATATGTGGTCGATACTGACTAAAACGGATATTGTAGCTCTTACCATCTCTGAGATCTGTTTGTTCATACGGACAGACGGACAGACGCTCAGACGGATATGGCTATATCGACTCGGCTGTTGATGCTGATCAAGAATATATATACTTTATGGGGTCTGTCACGCTTCCTTCTGCCTGTTACATACTTCTGACAAACCCAATATATCCTCAGAGGGTATAATAATTCAGGAGAATTCATACTCTAAGGGGGAGGAGTTATGCCATTAGCATAACTCTCTTCAAACTTAATAGAAACAAAAGGTTTGCAATCTACATTAATGTAAATTGCACAATTAGCCGAAGAGTCACAAAAATAGTGGACAGCTATTAATAGTTAAGCACTCGGAAAATAAACATATACAAATTCGGCAGCTTTACTCAGAACATAAACATAAACATAATTCAGCTGCTTTAAGTAAACATAATTCAAATAATAAGACGCCATCCGAGCTTTGCTTGGAAATCTATAACCAGTTATGTAGCAGTCGAATTCTGACCCCCAAAATAAAAACACTTAAAGCAAATTCAAACGGAGTTGTTTTACTTAAATCGCGGCGCAGAAACCGTGATACTGGACTTTCACATCCATCTAGGTATACGCAATTCTTTCAGAGTAGGATAACTCCGAAGGAACTCTAGCCATTTACTCAACATTTCCGCAGGCAATTGTTGTTCCCATCCCAATTCTCTCCACCATATTTCTTGTAAGAACATTTTTGCTCGGACGAAGAATGGAGCCAGTTAGCCGGCAGGATCGAAGAGTTTGGGCAATTTGGGGCAGAACAATCACGAATGTTCAACGTTTTCGCCGTGCTTGACTCTTCGAGCTCTAGGAAATCGGCATATAGCCGATGTTCGAGAAGAATATCCCTTAGACACCCCTTTAAATTGTACGTCCATTTTCTAAGGGGGAAACTGGCACTGTCCAAAGCTGCCCGATAATGCTCGGCAATAATTGCTCTAGCACGCTCGGAGTTATGCGCCCCCGCTAGGGAGCACATGTACGTCATGTGATATTTGCATTAAACACATATCTAAAGTAACGTCATTTGTGAGGTCGAATTGAAGTGTGGGGCCTGGAATGGCTTTTGCCATTTGAAGACGAACATGAGGCATTGGAAACGACTCGTACGCTTGAGCACAGCGTGATGATGCAAGTTCAAAGTTGCTGCGAGCTGCGTCCTTTGGGTTCTTGCAGCACAGAGTTGTACTGTTCTTTGAGTAGAAGGTTCCTTGACAGTCGACTCTCGTTTGGTGAAATATTGAGCCAGCGCAATTGACCTGGAATGCCTAATGTCGATATTGTCCGGCTCTAGTAAGGTAGAGTGACTATATATTTGCCTGAGTAATCTCTTTTAACTGACGAAGTTGTCCTCACATATCGAATCAGCTTCCTTTGGCAAATTGGACGCAATATTCTAGACCTCCCAAAATTTTAAGAGGAGATTGTCGAGTCTCGTGATTCTCACTAGACGACACTCGGGTAGAAAATGAGGAGACCGTTGTTTGAGCGGCCCTCGAGATTGGCCCCGTAAGAATCCAACCAGACACAGTTTCTTGGCCCAATAGAGATTCACAAATGCTCGGAATCGAGCCGCTTAATGTTATAGACGGAAGAATATTAGTGCCTATTAGAATATCGAACTCTTGTAGAAGTAAGGATCAGTCAACTGGATATTCGGCAGATCCTTTAGTATATCTGTTGATATGGAAGTGGAGGGTAACTTGCCTGCTTAGCTAGGAAGAAGTAGAGCCGAAGCTTCGATATGTAGCCTCGGCTTTGTAGGAGAACCAAGTGTGAAGTGGCAAATTTTGTTGGCTTGAGCGGATACAGATTCGTTAAGCCCGGAAACTTGGGATTGGAAGTGCAAGTTAATTCTACGGAATAATCGCTCAGAAATGAATTTTGCTTCTGACCCTGAGTCGATTAACGCTCGGGCAGCGTATGCAGCTCCCAGATGGCATACGTCGATCACTGCCGTGCCTAGAAGGACACCCTGCAGGTTAGCAGCAAAATATGTCTGCACGTTAGCGGGTTGAACAAAAGTGGACTGTATATCTGGATCTGTGCTTGGAATGCTAGAACCCCGATGGAGCAAGTAAATCAGTTATGCTACATTCTCGCAATTGGTGTCCTTTAGCAAAGCAGTTCAGGCACAGCTTCTTTTGCTTTATGTATGTCGCTCTGTCTTGAACGGACACTTGGAGTCTCACTGGGTGGATTTCTTTGAAACACAAGTCGCATTTTTTATTTTTAGCGCTTACTTATGCCTGAAAGGAATTCACCCGTTTTGGAGCCGAGGGGACTTTTGGCATTGCACCAGACGACTGGGACAGGATATTTGGCTTGTCATCTTCCATCGATTCAAGTGCGCGGGAACGCTCACTTAGGAAATGACTTACTTCTTGCCAGACTGGAATTTCGGCTTTGGGAAGCAAATGCAAAATACTGTCCCAATGGTCTGTGCAAATTTGTGCGATCTGGATACCTGCGGCAGGTTGAAGAGGATATTAAACTGACTGTTACCCCAAGCGGATACTTGGACACTCCGAAACTATGTTGCTTGCATCACTTGACGACTTGGTGTTGAGAAAGCTTCCTAGCTGGAGTCAGCCTGACATTATTTATGTAAATAATAATAATCGGCCAGCGAAAATAGTCTCCATGAAAGACTTCTTTGTCGACTGGAGAAAGCCGGCAGTTCCCTGCTAAAGGAAACTCTTTTGTTTTATATTTAAGTTCACAATATATGTACGTATCGTGGCTATTATGCATATGTCCACTTTCTTAAACTTGTGTGTATGAATATGATTTTACAAGTATCTTTATGTACATATGTGCGGATGAGTACATACATATATATATATACATGCAAAATGATAGCGGTACTTAACTGGGTACTTAACTGAGCTGCTGGTAATATCCAAAATGAAACTGTTGAAATTTAGTGAGTTAGTTAGACGCGTGGTTTGGTTTGCAGTCATTTTTATTGTACTCGAAAATTACTTGCATTTTTCCATCAAAGTCATTGGGAAGGACAAAAGTTAAAAAAAGAGAGATGGAAAAGATGGCAATTATACCGATCGATGTGCCAAAATAAGTAATGTATCGATAATGGAACTATCGATATCGCTGACGATGGAGATCTTGCATTAACATACATGTAAGCTGAACAGATAATTACTTCACATCTTCAGCACCTTTGTCGCTTAGTCAACAACGACTAACCTTTTAGAGTTTACATCACTTGTAATTGATGGATTTAAAAACAGGATGCAAACTTACGTTATTTATACGGATTTTAGTAAGGCCTTTGACTCTGTAAATCATTCTCTACTCGTTCGTTAGCTTGGCCTTTATAGTTTTCCAAATAACCTTCTATGTCGAACTACCATACTAATAGAACACAACGTGTTATTTTTAAAAATACTTTTTTGAAACCTATGAACGTAACATCTGGGGTACCACAAGGTAGTCATCTTGGCCCATTGCTCTTCACCTTGTTTATAAACGATTTTCCATTAATAATATCTCAGTCACACAATCATATGTATGCTGATGCCGTCAGGCTTTGTTTATAGTATAACGATTCTCACTCTCACCGCTTTCAGCAAAATGATCTAGATGCATTTTCTACTTTTTGTAGAGTGAACCTTTTAAATTTAATTAATTCTAAATGTAAAGATATGTCCTTCTACAGATCACGGCGCCTTTACTCTCAGTATTTTCTCAACAGCACTGTTTTGGAATGTCTAAACAGCACTACAAACATTGTAAATGATCTAGGTATACACTTAGATCATAAACTAAAATTCGACAAACACGTTGAAATTACGGCTAATAAGGTTATGGGAGTTTTTAGGTTTGTTAAGGTCCAGAGAATTTGATGATCCATACATTACTCGCCATCTATACACATCTCTCGTTCGTCCCATTCTTGAGTACGGTTCATGTATGTGGTCGCCTCAATACGAATCTCACCGTGCTCGATTGGAATCAGTCCAAAAACAATTTTTAGTTTTTGCTCTTCGGGGCTGAGCTGGATATTAGATATACAGTTGCCGCCTTATTACTCAATCTTCCCTCTCTTACTAACCGTATAACTATGCTTGTACCTACTAGAATTATTCGTAACTCTAATTTGTCTCTTCATGAACCATTTAGAATCTTGTTTGCAGATTATAACAATCTGTACAAAGTGATTAGTTGCAACTGCTTTTTAGATTGTATTAAATCTTCCATTCTAACACACTTAACTAAATTAACAAACTGAAAAAATAACTAATCTACCGGTCTGATAAGGTTTTTTCTGGGTTTTCCTTAATAATTAGTTCCACAAATGCTGGACCTTAAATTTTTAATTTTATTTTCAATTTTTATTTTCATTTCCCCAGTTTAAATATAAAATTTTAGAATCTAATTATAAACTTTTAAATTATTTTTATATTATAACTTTAATTTTAAATATGTCGACTGATCATAGTCTGACATTAAACAAAAAAAAATGAATAAGAGAATTATGATACCCATCAGCTGTACGAGAACTTCAAGTTGGACACAAAGAGCTACTCCAAGAACTGTGCTTACTGGCAGGTACTGAAGCGTCTCTATGGGACAACAAAATCATTACATATTTAACAATGATCAACAATGCGACACAGAATGTGTGCAGCGATACCTTCAACATACCAAAGCCAAGTGCAAGAAATTAATTTAGACAGAAAGGAAGTTAAATAATTAAAAAATAATATTGTAGAACAAATCTATTAAATATTAAAAAGAAGAAATATATAATTATAGAATTTAACGAAATTGAATTGTATATCTTTGAGTTGTACTACTACTTTTTAACCGTGCAGTTTGATGTGTTGTTGCTGTTGATGGTACTTTGTAAGATCCGTAATGTTGACGAGCTTCTGCATGGAATGTCGCATTAATAGTGCTTTCAAAATATAAAAGCATGACAGAGTTGTCAGTTGGGGACCTTTGTTCTGGATGAGCCCAAATGGCCAGTGACTGTGGCCAAGAACATTTTGAATTACATATATGCACACACAATTAAACTACTTAGAAGAAAGGGTCCAATAGCGTTGGTAGAATTGTGTATATGCCGTGACTGAACTCCGTACTATTTGGAACGGTACTTAAGAGAAATTGAGATCATAGTAACTTTAAAAATTTATGCTAAAACGTAGATGTTAACTGGTTCATGGGTTTAAATTTGAACAGCATAAAGTGCACCAGCATTTTAACAGCATTTATCAGCTTTAATAGCAACCACAATTTTCGTCAATCCTACGGAACAGGGCTTACGAGTACATACGGCCATAACAAGTGGCATTTACGGTTGCAATAATAGCAACAAAAAATAGCAAGAACAATGTAACGAAATGCAATTTCACACAAGGTTAAACTGCAGAAACGAAACCCCATTTTGATCCTATTGATTCGACATTGGCATTGCGAAGGGCATTGAATTTAGTTATGATTTATTGTTTTTTTTTAGCCGTATTTGTGTATCTGTGTATTTGTAAAAGTGAGTGTGGGCGTGGTTCCCTATGCAGCCCCGAAACTTTCATATACACTTAATACATACTTTATTGACAGTTTTATTAATACATATTTGTTGGCTGTCGAAACTTTTAGTAAACTGTTGGGTTAATCGCGTTGGCTTGCATCCTTATAGTTGTTAGTTTTTAAATGTCTACATCAATCCCACTACATCAATAAAGCACGTTCCCTTAATATAATATATATATATATATACATACACTGAACAAAATTATTTAGTTAGGAACATAAAGTGAATAAAAGTAAAGAACACATCTAGATTTTAAGACCGTTTGAAGAAAAAGTTGTATATTATTTAGCCACAATTCTTTAAATAATATTAATTGCTTTCTTTTTAAATCATTAGATTTAAGGGATTAAATTTCTTAAATTATTTAAATTAATTTATTGCTCTTAAAATGCTCTATATATTTAAACCATCTACTTTAATCATGTTTTTTGTAGCACTGTATGTAACGCTGACGTCTGAGTGTGAAAAGCTATTTATAGACACTGCCCAAGTGGCTTGAAAGGAAAAAAATGTACCCACAAGAAGTGATAAGCCTACCCAAGTATCCCATTTTACCAACCTATTATATCGGATTCTAATAATAAATATGACAAAAATGAAATATTTGAATTTGTTTTAGTTAACGAGGAAGAAAAAACATGTATTTTTTGACGATACCTCAAAAATGCTTTGTTGGGGTCCTAAGAAAGGGGGGTGATCACGTGGTCCAATTCCAAAAGAATAAAATAAAAATTCTATATTATATTAAATATGTGTTGGAAATTGGATAGCTCTAGCTTTAAATTGGACTTTATGCCAAAAAATTCGAATTTTTTACCATAGTGCATTGTTGGAATACCTATTGTCGATGACTTGGTCATCGGCTCAATATCAAACAACTGAGCGTGGGTGTCAAAATATGTGAGGCATTTATTGTCCTAAACTTGACTCATGCTTTCTAATGCTTTTGGATAATTCGAATCAGAGACCTGGTTTGCTATACATAGTGAATTTATTACTGAACTTATTTTTTTAAATTTTCCGACCAACTTTGGTTCGGATCGGATAACTATGTCACATACTTCAAAAATAAGTTACCTGACTGAAAAATCGAGAAATCAAATATAAAGAACGAATTCTAATTTCAATATTAATT